>JAEHOC010000022.1:1200000-1695773 GCA_016834605.1 Chlamydomonas incerta
GCGGGCGGCGGCGGCGGCGGCGGCGGCGAGTCGATGGCGCTACTGCCGTCAAGCCTGTCCGCCGACTCGGCCGCCTCGCTGGGCTCCTGCAACAGCAGCATGCTACAGGCCAGTGGCGGCGGCGGCGGCGCCACCGGCGGCGCGTCCAGGGCCGCGAACGGCCCGCTGCCTGGCGGCGGCGGCGGCGGTGGCGCTGACGGTGGCGGCGGCGGAGCGCGCATGTTGTCCACGGTGGCGGAGGAGGGCTCGTTCCCGGGCTCGCCGGCGGCGCCCGCCGCCACCGCCGCCGCCGCCGCCGCGGCGGCGGCGCTGTCGCCCTCTGGGTCGCAGCAGCAGCAGCAGCTACTGTACGGCCACCACCCCAGCCACCTGCGCACGCCGTCCGGCGGTGCCGGCCGCAGCCCGCTCTCTCGCGGCGAGCTGCCGACGGCGGCGCCGCCCTCGCAGCAGCAGCCCGGCGGCGGCGGCGGCAGCCCCCTCCTGAGCCCCGCCGGCGGCGGCGGCGGCGCGCTGTCGCCGCCGCTGATGCGCGGCGGCGGGGGCCACTTCGACCCGGTCCGGTTCGGCGGTGGCGGCGGCAGCCTGCGACCCAGCTTCAGTACTGAGGGCTATGTGTTTGACGATGACTCGGACGATGGCGGCACCAGCACCAACACCGGCGTCGGCGGCACGGGCACGGGGCTGGGGATGTGCCTGCCCGGCGAGGGCCGCGCCGCCAGCATCTCACTCACAGGCATCGGGGCCGGCAGCTTCACGGGCAATGCCAACTGGGGCGGCGGCGGCGGCGGCGGCGGCGACCTCAGTGGCGGCGGCGGGCTGCGCGTACTGCAGTCGCCGACGGGGCGGTACGACATCGGCGGCGCCGGCGCCGGCGGCGAGGGTGGCAGCGGGTTGTTTGCACTCATGGGCGGCGCCGGCGCCGGCGGCGGCGGCGGGTCGGCGGCGGCGGCCGGCGAGGGGGGCATCGGGGAGCCCGGCCGTGGGGGGACGGTCGGCACGCCGCCGGGCCTGCGCGTGCACGTGCCGCGCACCTTCAGCGGCCTCAGCGGCGGCAGCAACGGCAGCGGTTGCTCCACCGGCATGGGCATGACCCGCGCCGGCCTGGGCAGCGCCACCGCCGCCGCCGCCGCCGCCATCGGGGCCGGCGGCCTGCTGGCGGCGGACGCCGCCGACGCGTCGTTCTCCGGCGGCGTGGAGGCCGTCGCCACCAGCCACGCCGCGCTCGGCTTCGCCGCCGGCGGCGGCTCCGCCGCCGCGGCCATCCCCGTCCGCGGCGGCGGCGGCGGCGCCGCCGCCGCCGCGGCGGGTGTTGTGATGGGCAGCTCGCCCGCGGCGGCGCCGCCGCCGGTCTCCTCGCCTAGCGGCGCCGCCGGCGTGCCGTCGCCGCAGTCGTCACTGTACGGCGGCGCCGTACAGCTGCTGAGCCCCAACAGCGCCGGCCTGCACACGGGGCACGCCAGCACCACGCTGGCCTACCTGGAGCAGCGCATTGCCAGTTTAGGCACGCAGCTCGCCACCGAGGCCCTGTCCAGGCAACGCCTGCAGGACGAGCTAGACGCGGAGCGGCGGCGCGCCGCCGGCGCCATGCAGCAGGCCAGTCTGCTGATGCAGCAGCTGCGCAACGCCACGGAGGCTGCGGCCGCCGCCGGCGGCGCCGCCGCCGGCGGCAGCAGCGGCGGCGGCGCGCCGAGCTCGGCGGCGGCGGCAGCCGCCGCGGGGCAGCAGCAGCACCTAGCCAGGCTGCAGCTGGGCGGCGGCGGAGGCGGCGGTGCGGGCAGCGGTGGCGGTGCAGGCGGCGCTAGCGGCGGCGGCGTTTTGGTGACTAGCGCCGCGGTGCCGCTGAGCCGGCTGGCGCAGCGCGGCGCCGGCGGCGTCGCCGCCGCGCTGCGCGCCGGCGGCGGCAACGGCCTGCTGTCGACCTCGACCGACGCCAGCAGCACCGCCGACGCGGACGTGGTCATTGTCGGCGGCGGCGGTGGCGGCTTCTCTAGCAGCGTGATACCGGCGGCAGCGGCCGCCGGCGGCGGCGGCGGCGGCGGCTCCAGCCATGGTGAGCAGGAGGAGATTACGCTGGGCTCACCGTTCCTGTCGGACCAGTCGGGGCCGGATGCGCTCGACGACGCCGACGGGATGCGGGATGAGGCGCCGGGCAGCCTCGACCTAGGCGGCGGCGGCGGCGGAGGAAGTGCGCGCGGGCCGCGGCCGCCCAGCAACGTGCTGCGCATGGACGTGGGCGATGCGGCGGCGCTGATGCTGCAGCCGCCCAAGGCGCCGCTACAGCCGCCGGCCGAGGACGAGGGCGGCAGTAGCAGCGGCGGCGGCGGCGGCGCCAGCGGCGGAGGCATGATGGCGGAGCCGCTGCCGCGCTCGGCGGCGGAGATGTACGCGAGCTACAGCCGGCAGCAGCTGGAGGACCAGCTGCTACTGCCGGTGCCCGGCGGCGCCGCCGTCGCGGGCACCGCTACAGCCGCCTCCACCACCACCACGACCACCACCACCGTGTCGCACCACCGCCACCACGTCATCCACACCCACGCCCGCGCGCTGGCCTCGGGCGCCGCCGCCGCCGCCGCCGCCGCCGCCGCCTCGACGGCGCTGCAGCTGCAGCCGTCGCGCCAGCTGCAGCCGCTGCAGCCGCTACAGCCGCCGCCGCTGCCGTGCTACAGCCTGGACGCGCTGTTCGGGGACCTGGGGCTGCAGCCCTACCTGCCGCGCTTCCGGGATGAGGCCATCCGGCTGGACATGCTGCTGGCCATGGACGTGCAGCAGCTGGAGGCGCTGGGCCTCAAGTGAGTGGGTGGCTTGGGCGGGTAGCGGTGGTGGGCAAGTCGTCGCCATGTGTTGCTGGGTTCTGTGGGTTCGGTTCTGGTAACTGGGAGTAGCGGCTGCGGTCCGCGCGTGTCGCTTGTCGCTGCCGCGGGCGGTCACGGCACGGCACCACCGCTGCACGGCACTGCAACCGCGACCTTCGTTACAAAACGGTAACACTAACCCACGTCAATGCCTGCACCACACCGCGCCCGCTGTGCCACCCGCCACGCCGCAGGCCGTTGGGCTACTGCATCCGCGTGCGCGAGGCGGTGGTGGACCTGGCGCGCGGCCTGCTGCGCTCCAGCGAGGAGGCGGCGCTGCTGCTGGAGCTGGCGCACTCGCAGCAGCAGCAGCAGCAGCAGCAGGTGCAGCAGCTGGAGCAGTAGCATCAACTGCAGCAGCAAGTGCAGCAGCAGCAGCAGCAGCAGCAGCTGGAATAATAGGCACATGCGTAATCGCGCCCGAGCGGTGTGCGCCTGTGCGGTGTCGGCGCTGGCGGGCGCCGATGCAGCGTGAGCGGTGTGTGTGCACCATCCAGGCGCTGGCGGAGCGTGCAGTTGCTGGGGTTGCCGATTGCGCGGGGGTGGGGTGGGGGAAGGGTCCGTAAGTACCAGCCCAACCTAATGCCAAGGCCAACTTAACGGAGCCCGAGCAAAAGCAAAAGAGGGCGATGCACATATGGGGCTGTGGGGTGGGATTGTGGTTGTCGCGCGATTCAGCCTGGCACGCCAGACGCAGCGGCAGCGGCGATGGACCTGCAGGGCATGTGCGATGTTAATTTATCAAACAAAAAGCCCGCTCGTTTGTGCTGCTGGTGCTGCTGCGCCATGGGGACGTGGGACCCAAGAACAACGGATGTGATACGCAAGCATTGGCATGTGGGATTTGGCCACATTGGGCTGGAGGGCGCTGCCTGGCAGGAGAGCGGCAGGCCCCGGAGTGAAAGTCTGATGGCCAACGATCAACACTTAGAAGAAACAGACGCGCTGCGCGGTGCCGACACTTTTTTTCTTGGCGTGTAGGTAGGTTCGGAGGTTGTTTCCGGCATTTTTCATCGATGCATGTGGCGATTGAACAATTGCGCGGAATGGCGTGCGTGCGATGCAGGGGGCGGGGCGGTGCTGCTTGAAAGCGTCGATTCGCGCAGTGATCATGCCACGCACGTGATCATATACGGTACCGTATGGTTGCGCGCGCGCGCGTGCGATGCGATGATTAGCGCTTTGAAGGGAGGTGACGGCATGAAGCGGCGAGTCGGCTTCGTTCTCCTACGCATGGCGCTGACGCCCGCTTATACTTTACATGGCGGGCGCAGGAGGAATTTTGGGGAGCGTGAGCTTTTCAACCGTGACAGCTGGAAAGGTGCTGTGCCCGCATAATGTCACGGTTGGTTGTCGGGGAGTGATCGCGCACGCGGTCACGCGAGTGTCTTGATGAGGAAAACTGCGCATATGGTTGGAGGGGGTGGCGTGAGCCGTACAGGTTTTTATACTCGTGATCCCGCCTGGCCACGAAGCCTGATGCTGCACGCCACGTCACACGGTGGGAGGGCAGGCGGCAGCATAAAATGATTATTGATGGCAAGCACCCGCCCACACGGTGCTGGGGAGAATGCCGGTTTTGCGCAGAGGGTACGGTACATGGTTCAGACAAGCGGGTGGTCAAAAGACACGCACAAATGTTTTAACGTGCGAATATACGGTAGTCGCTGCGGATTACGCGACCTGTAGTAAGCAAGGGGGACTTGGTTGCAGTGGTTTGGCGGCTCCCTTTAGCCATTCAATCGACACAATCATGCCCGTGACGCGTCGGGGTCGTTTGCCAACCACCAAAGGCAACCAACCCGCAGCTTTTCGTGACATGTCCTGACGTTGCCTTACCATCAGGACTGCGGCTGAGCGATTGGCACAGGTGCTGGCTTAACACGAGGCGGATCAAGTGGGGAGGAGCGGGTTTGGCCTTTTTGCATTTCGCCTTCCGCGCACTTGGAGCGCGCAGGATTGACGCACTGCGAGTGCGTGTGTGCGGGCGCGGCACGGTATGGCTCCCTGCGCCGCAGCCACACCAGGCCATCGGCAAGCCAGCAGCCAGCGGGGTGCTGTTGTGACAGGAGCGCGGGCCGGCGAGCCAATGTTGTAGAGAGACGCGAGCGGAGTCGGAATCAGTGCCGGCGTGGGCCAGCGGAGCGACGGTTTGCCCGCGCCGTTTCACCACGCAAGCCTCGAAAAGCTTGCAAGCCTACATGCAAATTCTTCGGCGTGGCTGTTGTGAACTGGGTGTATCTTCGTGTGGCTGGTCGGTTCTGTGGCCAGGTTGGGCGTGTGCGTCCATGTCCGCATTCGCACACGACCACCGGCTGGGCGGGCGGCACTGTTTGAGTTGGAGGTGGGGGCAGGTTGTGCGGCACGTATTGGATCCGGTGCGCGGTCCGGGGCCCGGGGCCACAGGCGCGCGGGCAGCGGCTGAGGCGGCTTTCGGTCCAGCGGGCGGCAGCATTCGTGATGCGTCGCGCACAAGATAGACTGACTCTTGAGTAAGAGCCGTGGTGGGGATCGCACTCCAACGCACGCGGGGGTGAATTCCGGTCTCCAGGAGGCTTCACGCCGCGCGGGGGCGTGGCGGGCTGGTGGCTTGGGGAATGCCGGGCGGGGCTGGCAGCGGCAGGCAGCCCAGCGGCCAGCGCCGCAGCGGCTGGCGGCGCCACGGCACGGTGAGCGGCGCTGCGGCGGGCCCGGCAGCTGTCTGCAGCATGCCCCTGACACAAGGCACCAGCACCGAAGAGAACCGTAAAGTTCAATGTGATGTGAAAAGAAGTCCAGCCCCCGAGAGCCTCGTGACTCCCGTAACGGTGCCCGTGAGAGCTGGTGCGGGCCGAGAAGGGCCGGAGAAGGGCGGTCGCATGTGAACGGGCGTGCGGCCCGTATCTGACCAGGACCGCAAGGCACTCTTTGACTCTCAGGGCCGGCTGTCGCTACGACTCGCAGTCCGGCTTACTTCCATCATGTTGCGTCTCATAACAGGTCGCGAGATTGGAAGTGGGACCAGGGCTGCGTAGTACGCGAGGTATGAAATGTCGTATTCTGCTGTCGGGTCCTGACACTTGAACGCAGATTCTGCTCATTGCATGAAATACACTGATAGACATGTATCAGACCGTGACTGAGCTTAGGGCTTGCAGTGCGCCATCGGCACCGCAGCGCCTGCGGCTGGAAATAACTACACCAGATTGCTGGGACCAATCCTTTGAATTCGTTGTTCAATTGGTTGGATTGCCTACCCTTCTGTAGTTTGTCGTGCGGGAATTGCAGCGCCGCGGGGCGTAATCGGTCGCGGTTAGTTATAACGCTAGGGGCCGGCTAACCCGCGCTGGTTAATTACATTGGGCCCGACGGTCTGAGACACATTCGTATATCGTTACCTGTATAGATGGTAGACCGGCCAACGATAGATACGCTTTGACGAAACGACGCGCTTGCAGACACAAACGAGGCTGCGAGCACGCGTGAAAATGCATCGTCTCCTGGCACTGCTCGTTCTTTTTCTTAAAATCTTTAGCCATGGATTCGCGGCGCCGGCGACAGAAGGAGTCTTCGCAGGTGAGGGACTGGTTGTCTGTGGCTGCCAAACTTGTACCGGGCGTCATCCCCCAGCCCGTGGGGTAAACCTCGATAAGCGTCGATGCCATATCGCCGGTCGCAACGTCAGTTTCACGCTAAGCTCGCACTGGGCACCAACTTCTTCGCAATCGAGTGCGGAAACTTTTGAAACTTGTGACGCTGTGGTAACCTACCCCAGGCACGCTCCACATCCTAGAAAGCCTTGCCGCGGAGAGTAATGATGCGGCAACAGTCGTGCTGCGCTGGGAGCAGAGCGTGACCGGGCAGGAGGCATCCCCGCAACCCAGCCATCGCTACCTGCGGCTGCGGCCCGCTGCGCGCGGCGCTTCTTCGACCCAGGGCCAGGTCGATGTGCTTGCGGACGCGACGGCGCTGGGTGCCGGCACGCGCGTGGAAGTGACGGGGCGGCTGGCGGATGGCCGCACAGCAGGAGGCGCGGACCCAGCTGTGGAGCAGGAGCTGCTGGCGGACAGCATTCGCGCGCTCCCCAACAACCCGGCGGCGGTTCCAGACCTCCCAGCAGAAACGGGACACGGGCTGATACGGGCGCGAGCTGCGTCCGTCGATGACGCGGCGGCGGTTTCAGGAGGCGGCGGAGCGCCCGCCACGCCCATCAGTACGCTGTTCCTGTTGGTCTCCACCTCCTGCGCCGGCGCGCGCAACAGCCCGGCAGCCTCCAAGCAGGTGGGTGGGCCGGGGCCCGGTGGGGTAAAGAGGGATGCGTGCATGCGGTTGTGCCGCGCAATCGCACTCCTGCGCCCGGAAGCTGCCCGGTGCCCTCTCAATTTCACGGCCTTCACGCGCACTGACCACCCGACTCTCCTCGCTTCCCCCGGCCGCCAGGATCTGGAGGCTGTTCTCTTCGACAGCGGAAGCGCTGTGGGCGGCAGTAGCAGCAGCAGCAGCAGCAGCTCGGCCGCCGCGACGCTGCAGTCCTACGTGGCCTACTGCTCCCACGGCCGCGCGGCGCTGTCCCGCGACACCAGCCGCGTGCTGGACGGCGTCGTCATCCCCTGCGCCGGCCCCGTCAGCGCCGCCACCGGCCAGCCCGCCTGGCTGACCAGCCGCTGCCAGACCGGCGACATGCTGGGCTGGGGCGACGCGGCGGTGGAGGCAGCCAAGCAGCAGCTGGGTGGCGGCGACGCCGCCGCCGGCCTCGCGGCGCTCGCGGCCTTCAAGCACGTGGTGCTGGTGCTGCCGCAGGGCTGGGCCGAGGCGGGCGACGCCTCCTGCGCGGGCCTCACGGCCGCGGGCGAGGTGGGCATCCCACGCCGCAATCCCGACGGCAGCCCCTCGTACGGCCTGGTGTGGATCTCCGCGCCCAAGGCCGCCGCGCTCAACGCCTACCTGCACGAGCTGCTGCACAACCTGGGCCAGCGCCACCCTGGCACGCCCGACGGCTGCGCCTACTGCGACGCCACCTGCGCGCTGGGCTACTGCTGCGACGTGCGCTGCCCCAACGCCCCCCACATGGCGGCGCTGGGCTGGGCGGACCCGGTGCCCGGCGGCGCGCTGGCGCTGGAGGCGCTGCCGCAGGCCGCGACGCTGCGCTACCGGCTGCCGGCGCAGGGCCGCGACGGCGCCAGCTTCGTGGCGGTGGACGCCACGGGCGGTTCCGGATCCGGATCCAGGTACTTTCTGTCGTACCGGGTTTCGGATCCGTCGTACGACGTTCTGGATCCGGAGGACGACGGCGCCGTGCACGTGCACGCCGGGCTGCTGGGCACCGCGCGCAGCGGCTCCACGGACAGCCTTTACCTGGGCCGGCTGGCGCTGGGCGGCGGCGGCGTGTGGCGGGACGACAAAACCCGTGAGTGCCGGGGGGTTTCGGATTCGGTTTGGATCCGGTTCTCAGCCCGGGGTTTAAGGTTATGACGGTGGCGTTGGGCTCTCAGCCCTACCATGTGCCAAGCTAGCTTGCGGGCGCACGGCTAGCGGCGCTGCCTGACGGGCGCATGGCTGGCCGGCATGGCTGGTGGCTGGGGCTGGTGGCGCTGCATCCCTGATGAGGCGACACAGCACACTGATGGCGACACGCACCCCTGCCGGCGGCCTGCCCCATCGCACCCACAGGCCTCACCGCCGCCGCTCTGGGCCGCAACGGCGACGGCGCGGTGGTGGCGCTGTGCCGCGCGCCGCTCTCCCCATCCGGCGCCGTGAACTGGGCCGCATGCGACCTCACCCTCACCGGCTCCGCCGCCGGCTCCGCCTCTTCCACCGCCAACGCCACAGCCGCCAGGCCGTTGGCGCCGCCGCCGGTCGCGCTCGCGACCGCCAGCTCTGACCTCAGCCCGCTGCCGGCCCCGCAGCCCGTTGCCTCGCCAGCGCCCGCACCCACCACCACCACCACCACGCCAGCACAGGCCACGCCAATCGCAGGCAACCCCACGACCATCCAGGCGGCCTCGCATCCGTCGCCGCTGCCCGCCCCTCGCCCGCCGCTGCCGCCCACCCGCTCGCCCGCAGCCACCCCCAAACCGCAGCCGCCGGCACAGCCCGCCACGCAGTCCGACATCAGCGGCGCCGCCAGCGCAGCACGCCCGCTGCCGTCGCCATCGCCGCCCTCTGCCCCCGGGCCGCCCTCGCCGACGGCTTCGGCCGGGCCCGGGCTGGGCAAGAAGCGCGGCGCGCGCTCGCCGCCTCCTTCTGCCCCACCGCCTGGCAGCAGCAGCAGCGGAAGCAGCAGTAGCACCAGGAGCTCTGGCCCGAACCCGAAGAGTGCGGGCCGCAACAAGCGCGCCGGCGACGCCGCGCCTCCGTCGCCGCCCCAGCCCCAGCTGCCCTCGCCCCCTGGCAAGGGCAAGTCGCGGGCGCAGCGAACCTTGCTACAGCCAGGCGGCGGCGGCGGCAGCAGCAGCAGTAGCAGCAGTGCAACCCGTGCCCGGCAGCAGCGCGAGGTAGAGGTGCTGCTGCCGGTTCGGAGTGGCGGTGGCGGCGACGTTGGAGCCGAGCGCGGCAGTAGCGGCAGTAGCGGCAGTAACGGCAGTGACGACAGTGGCGCTGGTCAGGGGCGCATGGGGCGGCGCGCGCTGTGGCACATTCGCGGCGCCGTGCACGCATGACGCCGCCCCAAGCCGAGCCTGCATCGTCGTGCTGGGAACACTGTGATTAGTGGGATCAGACGGCGGGGCTGGATGCGAGGTTCTGAAGGGGGGGCCTCAGTTTGGTAACGGCCCACAATACTGCTGTTAATTCACACATACGGTACATACAAACATGGCTCACGCGCATCGGCATTTGTCCGTCTGCACACATATCGCACGCGTCACACACAGACGAAAACACTGAAGTGCTGATTTGCGGGCATGGCACTCTCACCATGCGCATTTGTCCAAATCCACGTGTCGGTGCGCGGCGCGCGTGCTGTAGCACTTGTTGCGGCTGCCTCTTATCAGCGGGGCTTTATAATATTTCATATGACATGCAGGATGGGTGTCGGGATGATGTGCAGGTGTCAAGTGCGCGGCTGCCCGTGTGTTTATTAGGGGCATGCCGCTGAGTGTGCGGAAATTGCTTGTACTCTTGTGGTGACCCGCTAGATCTGCTGCAGGGTGTGTGTGTCGGCCAGCACGTGCTATCGTGCCCAGAACCCAATTGTTTCCGAAACCCTGGGCTTTGTCCCCAAACTTCAAACCGTGACATTCAGAAGAACTTGCACCTGCATGAACTTGCGAGCACGGATTCGGGAACTGATATGTTTGGAGATGGAGATGGGAGATGGAGATGGCTGTGCATGCAGGCAGCAGTACCTCGAGTGCCGTACATATGCCTCCAATCGTGGGCTGTCGTGGGTGCCCGATGCTGCATACCGCCTTTATCTTTATCTTGCTTGATTGTCTTCATCCACAACGCACAAAGAAAGTGATTGCTATCATTGACGGCACGCACGTTGTTGTTTGCTGGGGGGTGGAGGTGCCCCATTTATGTTTATACTTTGATGACCCCTGTGATGACGTGTTGCAGCGAAGTGCGCTATGTACATGCGCACTGTGCGGCACACGGAAGTTTAGACCTGGCAGCATTGGATTCCACCCTGACAATTTCCTGGAGTAATGTCAGGCTGAGTCACCAGTATGGTAGTGACGCAAGAGCGCGCAGTGCAGAAGCGGTGCAGCAGGTACAGGGGGTCCCGCCACGGGGTCCCGCCGTGGAGTTCCCGCGTGGTGCCTACGCTGCTGACAAAGCGGCGGGCGACAGGGCCCTCCCTCCGTTTCGGTGCACCTGGTGGCTGTGGTGGCAGCGCAGGGTTGGTTTCCCTGGCTTGTATCTAATACGCAGCAGCACCAGTCACACCACATGTGCCACGGCGGCACATGTGCCACGTTCTGCCCATCCATGCTTGTAATGACTGAGGTGTGTGGCGGCCCAGCCTGGGGGGGGGGGGGTATGGCCTGTGTGTGCTCTGCGCTGGGCTGGGTGGTGGTAGGACCAGGGCATGGGATGAGAGCGGCATGCCCCAGTGGTGACAGATGAATCCCCAAACCCAACGAGCCCTGGCGCGGTAGCAAGGCAGGAGTTGCGTCTGTGCGACCCGGTTACTGTACCGATGCGCGCTGGCTGGCTGCCGCAGTTTGCTGACACGCGGTCCTCACACTCCGGGCGCTGGGCTGGGTGTGTGGGCGCCCCAGTAGAGCCCTACACAGCCCGCCGGGCGGCCCGAGCCCCACAACTGCGACCTCCCATCCCAGATCCGGCGGGTGGCGTGAGCCGCCGTTGAGACACACGGAAAGCCCCAGCTGCAGAGGCCAGTGCTCGTATCTTCCATCTACGCTGTAGAAATTTGCCCAAAATCCGCCGAAGGCGGAGAAAATATTTTGGGTTTGGGTTTCGGCATCTACGGAGCGTAGACGGTTTGGGCGGGTTTGGCGGTCTTTTGGACAGGGAGCGTAGATGGTTTGGGGGATTTGGGGGCGTGCCCCTAGGAAATTTTTCGAGGTGTAGATGGCGCGGGAGGGGTTACCTACGCTGTGTAGACGCCGGGGGCCCAAAGCCATCTACATGATACGGGCACTGCCAGAGGCCCCCCTGCCCAGACCCGGCCCCCACTCTCGCACTCCGCAGTGCAGCATGGCCACGCGGCGCGGCTTCGGCGGCTCCGGGAGCGGCGCGGTCGGCGCGATGGGGCACTGGTGTTGCACTGCGCGCCATTCCGCGCTTAAATGCCGGGCCCTTCCCCGTGCCCCGCGGTGGCCGCAGCCTACGGCAACGGACAGCGTCAGCCCCGTGCATCTGATCTGAGTCTTACAGACTTACACAACCAGGCAACTCGTCCAATGAACACAAGCCCACAGTGCCACAGCAGGCCGCAGCTCGTACAGCGGACACCCGCACCCGCGGCAGGTGCCCGGCCGGCGGCCGCCCACCACTGAAACCCTGCTGCAGTGGGCCGCCTAGGCGCTATCCCCGCAACCGTGATGACGGCCCTGAGCGCCCCACAGGCGGGTTTTGGTTTCCGTGTGTTGTCCAACACACACACAGACGCGTGACGCACACCTGACTCCGCATGGCACACTGCCGGTATGGGTTGCACACTTGCACAGCTACTCCAGCCTCCCCATCCCCCGCCGACGTCATGCCGCCGCGGTCATAACAACGCACAACGCATTCGCAGGCTCAATTCCTGAATCAAAGTTCCTTCAGCGGGAGTTCTTGTCAAGCCGCTTGTCGTCCCCGGGGACGCGTCCGGCCGGGTTGCGATCCTGGGGTTCGTATGTGTTGTGGAGGGATGGCCAGCGACCCCAGCACATCCTGACATCCGCAACCTTGTCGCCGTGAACCATATATGTCCCACAAGCCACACGCACCTAACTCAGTTGCCTGGCTCAACAGAAAAGCAAAGCATAAACACGCCCAAAACCATAGCAGCGCCACCCCAGGAGGCCTTCGCCGCCGGCCCTTGCTTGGCACGTAGCACGTAGCACGTCAGCAGGCAGCACGTTTCCTGTGTCACAGTACCCGAAAGTGCTGTAGCAAACCCCCGCACATCGCGCAAATCCATGCACTGTGCGGATCCATGCACCGTGCAGACCCACACAGTGCGGTCGTCAGCTAGATTGCCTCTGCCAACCCGCCATAGATGCCCCACCTCCTGAGGCAGAGGCGCATGCATGTGCACACAAGCTTACTGAGAGCAGCCGCGCCATTCCCCAGTCCCAGTCCGGGGAGCCGCTGGCGCCCATTCCAGGGCCGGCCCGAACGTATGACGCGTGCGCAATCCAGCCCTACCTCCATCGCCGGTCGCTGATACCGTAGCATCGCATCCGTTGAAAGAAATGCAACGCGCACACACCACACGTTTCCCCTTGTGCTCTCTAACACACCGCACGTCAGCACCACCAGCTTTGCTGCCAGCCGCATGGCGGGCTGGGAGGCACCCAGCCCTCGTGACGGCCATGGAGAGGGGGCGGCGTTCAACGGCACCAGCCGCCAACCACACGTGCTGGTCGGCGGCGCGTGGCATGAGTAGCTAACGTGGCATGAGTAAATGTGCATTTGCCGTATACTACCGTACTACCGTACTACCGCATGGCCGCCATCCGTACAGCGACGGCGTGTGCATGTGCATGACTAATACAACAACAGCGTGTCATCAATACAGCACGATCCCATACTACCGCGGAAATACTACCACGACACCCGCCACCTTGTGCACACACACACACACACACACACACACACACACACACACACACACACACACACACACACACACACAGCGCTGGTTAGTTGTTCAGGACACTCGATCACGAGGTTCTATCAAGCAACTGTAAACCGTAGTTACACACATACACACACACACACACACACACACACACACACACACACACACACACACACACACACACACACACACACACACACACACACACACACACACACACACACACACACACAAACGCACGCAATGTTTGCAGCGAGTAATGTTTGCAAATTGCACCCCCCCGCCGCCCTCCCTCTCCGCTCGGTCGTGAGTAGCCCACCACACGCACACGCACCCTTCCGCTCACCCCCGCTCTCCACCCCCAATGGGAATTGGAGAAAATTACCCCACCCCACCCCACCCCACCTCCTTCTCCTCGCCAGCCCCAGCTCCTCTCACATCACATCGCATCGCCCCTCCCGTCTTGCCCTGCCCGCCTGCACGCGCACGCATTCCGCTGCGTGCCTGCACACGCACTGCACACACCAAGGCATACGTCGTGCTTCAGCCTGCTGCCTGGCAGCGCTACGCGCCATCAGCCAATTAGGTGGGGCAGCGGAGGCAGCAGCATCCGCAGCAGACCTGCGCGCCCAGCCAGTAGGCCGCTAGCCAGCAGCGCTACGCGCCCAGCCAGCAGCAGCGGCAGCGGCAGTCGCAGCGGCAGTAGCAGCGGCAGCAGCGGCAGTAGCAGCAGCGCTACGCGCCCAGCCAGTAGGTGGGGTAGCGGCGGCGGCGCGGGAGGTTGTTTACCACCAGCGCCACCGCCAGCATGGCCAGCGAGCCGAACAGCACGGTGAGCACCAGCTTGAAGCCGTACCAGTCGCCCATCGCGTGCGCCGAGGCCGCGATGAGCGCCGTGGCGCCGCCTGTGTACGGCATACGGCGTGTGTGTGTGTACGGCGTGTGTGTGTGTACGGCATACGGCGTGTGTGTGTGAGCATGTGAGCGTGTGTACGGCGTGTGTACGGCGTGTGTGCGGCGTGTGTAAGTGCGTGTTGGTGAGCACCAGGAAAGTGCGTGTGTGTGGCCCTCGGCCGGCGGGCGCCATTCCCCGCAGGATGCCGCGGCCCTCACCCGCCACCCCAGCCGCGGCCGCCCCGACGGCCGCTCACTTCGGCAACGTACCGAACTCAAGACGCAGTCTTCAGTGCATCCTGTACCGCTTTTCCAAACATCCTTGCAATCCCCACCCCACCCCGCCCCTCCCCTCCCCGCCCCGCCCTCCTCCACAATCCTCCACAGTTCACTCGCACGCACCGGGCGGGTGCACGGTGCGCGTGAGCTGCATCACCGTCAGCGCCAGGCTCATGCCCAGCGCGGAGCTGAGCCACAGCAGCTGCGGCACCGCGTCGCGGAAGGCCAGGCGCACCAGGCAGCCCACGATCGCGGAGAACACCTGGCCGCCTGTGATGATGAAGATAATATAATGGAGACTCGGGATTAGAAGGAGAATTAGAAGTAGACGGGTTACAGGCATTTGTTGTACAGGGATTTGATCAACGAGCCTTGGGACCGCACACAGCGCGGTGCACGCCGTGCCAACCATGCACTGCTTGATGCATTCGCGCCCACCCGCCCACCACACGCACCCATCCAAGCCCCACCCCACCCCACCCCACCCCACCCCACCCCACCCCACCCCACCCCACCCCACCCCACCCCACCCCACCCCCACCCCACCCCACCCCACCCCACCCCACCCCACCCCACCCCACCCCATTTTGGGTTGGCAATGGTTGATTTGGGATTTGGAGAAAACTACCCACCCCACCACCCCACCACCACCACACACCACACCGCACTACCCACTCACCCAGCAGGTTGCGCGGCTGCCCCAGCTTGGAGGCGGGCACTCCGAACAGCAACACCGCCGAGGCGCCGAATGAGGCCACCATGAGCGGCGTGTCCACCTCGGGGCTGGGGGCGGCGGGGGGAGGGGAGGAGAGTTGCATTCATGTTTATTCAAGAACCTCCACGGGAGTACAGCAAGATGAGATGATGTTGACAGTTTGCTGCAGCAAGGGTGTGTGCGGGCAGGCGTGTGTGTCCCTGCTCGAGGTCCCCGATGCTGCTGCCGTTGCTCCTGCTGCTGCCGCTGACCCCACTGCCGCCACCCCGCGACCTCGCCAACCCGGCCGCCCCGCCACAATCCGGCCACCCGCCACCCCGTCGCCCGCTCACCTGAGGTATTGGTTCATGGTGGCCACGGCGCAGATGGCGGCGAAGGCGCCGACCCAGGTCCAGGCCAGGTCGGCGGCGGTCTCGGGCGGCAGCAGCGTGTCGCTCACGCCGCGCCACCTGGTGGGTGGTTGTGGTGGTGGTGGTGGTTTTGGTTGGAATTCAAAGGTTGGTGCAAATCGCCCCCCTCGCGCACCCCACCCACCTAACCACCTCACCCCGGCGCTGGGTAGCCAGCCCTTGACTCCCTTGTCTAGCCAAGTTGCTTTAGCTTGGGCTGGTATTCACAATCCCCCCCCCCCCCCACACACACCCTACTCACTTGACAAAGTATTCTTCCACACGCTGACGCAACCCCTCCGGAGGTCCCTTTGCCGCCTCCGCCGCCTCCGCCGCCAGCGGCGCCGCCGCCGAGGGCCCCAGCGCGCCGCCGCCGCCGCCGCCGCCGCCACCGACGGTGGCGGCCGTGGCGGCGGCGGCCGCCGCGGCGGCGGCTGCCGCCAGCGCCGCCGGGTCCCAGCCGCCAGCGATGCCGCCGCCGTCGCCGCCCTTCAGATCCAGAACCAGGATGTCACCGTCAGCGGCGGTGCCGGCGCTGCCGTCGGCAGCGGCGCCGCCGGCGCCGCCGCCGTCAAGCGGGCCGCTCGCCGCCTGCCGTGCCGCCGCCGCCGTCGCTGCCAGCGCCGCCGCCGCCGCGGCATCCTGCACCTGTAGCAGGTCCGGCAGCTCGGCCGGCGCCGGGGCCGGCGGCGGCGCCGACGGCGGCGGCGGCGGCGCGGTTGCAGGCGCCCCGATGCCGTACGGGTAGTCGTACACGTCGGGCCGCTTCTGCTGCTGCTGCTGCTGCTGTAGCTGCTGCTGCTGGCGGTTGGGCTGCTGGTCGCGGTCGAGGGTGGGGTCGTAGTACAGGCTCATAGGATTGCGTGCGTCATCCCACTGACTGACTAATGGCCCCGGCGCCGCCGCCGCCGCAGTCGCAGCGGCGGCCGGCGGCGGCGGCTGCTCTGCCACCGTCGGCAGGTGCGGGTGCGGCGAGTGCAGCTGCAGGTGCGTCCGGCTGGTGTGGTGGTGTGCGGCGTGGGCCGTCGTGGCGGCGGCGGCCGCCGCCGTGGCGGCAGTGGCCACGACCTCCGCCGCGCCGCCGGCGCCGCCGTCGGCCGACCCAAGCAGCTCATCGATTGCATCCAGCAGCGGCCCGCTGCTCGCGGCGCGCGCCATGGCCGCAGCAGTCGCCGCCGCAGTCGCCGCCTCCGCTGCCGCCGCCGGAGTCGAAGCCGGTAGTACGGCAATGGACGGCTCGGACGGCGGCGGTAGCAGTACGGCATGGGAGCCACCGCCGCCGCCGCCGTACTCGGCAGGCGCGTCCAGTACATTGTACGGCGGAGAGGGCTGCACGGGCAGCAGCTGCAGCGGCGGCCGCCCCGCGCTACTGCGCACCGTCCAGTCGCCGGTCTCGACGGCGGCTGTAGCCGCCGCCGCGGCGGCGGCCGCCACCGCCGCGATGGCGGCCGCGTGCGAGCCGGAGGCGGCGCCCGCCGCCGCCGCCGGGTCGGGAACCGGCATGCCGTCGACGTCGAACAGGCTGCGCCGCGACGCGCCCGACACGTGTAGGTTGCTGCTGCGGCGGCTGTGCAGCCCGCCGCCGCCCAGCGTGTGCGTGCGGCTGTGCCGGAAGCCGCCATGGGCCGAGCCGCCGTGCGCGGAACCGCCGCCGCCGCCGCCAAAGGCGGCGAGGTGCGACAGCTGCTGGTATGCGGCGTTAAAGGCGGCGGGGTAGGCGAGCGAGCCGTGCGCGCTGCGGTTGCCGTAGTTACCGCCGCCGCCGCCACCGCCGCCGCCGGCGCCGGGGTGGTAGCCGACGGTCGGGTGCGCGCTCCGGTCCACGTGCCTCTGCGGCTGCTGCGGCTGGTGCTGGTGCTGCTGCTGCAGCTGCAGCTGGTGCGGAGCCCCGCCGTGCGCCGCGTGCGGCGCCGCAGCGGCGGCGGCGGTCGCCTGGCTGGCGCCGCCGCGGCCCCCATGCAGGGCGTGCCAGGGGCCGCTCAGCGCTCGTCGCAGCGCCGAGCCGGGGCTGTGATGCTCCGCGCCGTGGCTTGGCCGCTGGGCGGGGCTTGCGGCCGCTTCGGTGGGCGTGGCGGGCGCGGCGGCGGCATCCGAGGCGGTGGCCTGGGGCTGCAGCAGCAGCGCCAGCGCCGGCTGCTGCTGCCGGTCAGGCGGTGGCATGCGGCAATGTAGCTACGCCGCGGGGCGGCGTGTGGTGGAGATGGTGCGAAGGCTGCGGCGCAGGCGAGGTTACGGGCCCGTGCCCAAAAAGCCGCTGGCGTGGCCGTGGATTCAAACCGTGACCGTGCGCTGCGTTTGATACACAGGCCGGCTGCTGGCGGCCCCAAGCTCCTCCCCTATCGGTGTTCCTACTAGTCGCCTCCAGTCGGGTGGCCCTCGCGAGGCCGACGTCGGCCCGCTGCGCTCGGAACGCGGCGGTGCTGTCGGCACGGGCTGCAGAACCCGAGTCGCGGAACAGAGCGCAAAGACCTAATGTAGGCGGTTGCCACGCTGTTTGCTCTGCGGAGGCGACTGCTGCATTCGCGCACTGGTGTGCGCTTATGGCGTTACGCGCGGCGCAACGCTGCGTTGTGGGCCAGGAAAGGAAGTCAATGGGGCAGGGTGGTGGAGCGGAGGAGAATAGAACGCCTGGGAAATCTCGTGGATGGGTGAAATGCCTCTTCAGCAGAGCGCCCTCTCCGCGCCATGTGAAGGGGCATGTGAACGAGATGGGGAAGCGACATTTTCCCGGCAGAAACAACCCTGCGAACACTCGCGCCAGCGTTCCTGATCAATATCATTAGGTATCGATGTTATTTTATTGCAAATGCGAATCAAGTACTTCTGAAACGGCACGGAAACTTGGTTGCTGCACTTGGCCTGCAAACGGTTTGCGCACGATATGTTGGGCCGGGTAGGACCCGGCAGCCTACGACAAGCAACTTGTGCCAGAGCACGCAACATGCGGGCTCTCCGCAAGCTCTCGGGCAGCTCGCCCTCAAGCAGTCCCACGATGTCGCCCTCAAACTCGCTCAACGACTTGACTCAGGCGGGGTCTAGTGCCGGCGTATCATCTAGGCCCTGCAGTTACCTCTCTGCGCCCGCAACAGCTCCAGTGCAGCGCGAGGGGGCTCAGGAATCCAGTTTGCAGGCGCAGCTTTGTGGGTTCGCTGATAGTGAACCAACGGCTGCAGCATACTGCTTAAGCAGAAGCAATTCGGACAGGCATAGCAGCAATGAGCCTGGCGTCAGCTCTGCTGAGTCTTGGTTTGGCGAGCGCCGGTGGACGCGCGCTGCCGGGACTGGCGCGTCAGCTAGTTCAGCATCAGCGCAACCAAATGCGACTTCTGGCCCGGCGAACGGGGCGCCCGCGACCTCGGCATCGGCTCACCCGCCCTGGCGATTCTCGGTTATGTGCTATAACATCCTTGCGGACACCTACGTGAGTCGACCGATATCTCACGTGGGGCAGGGGAGGCCAAGCTGGGCGGCACGGGTGGCTGGGCGGGCGCGTTTGAACCACACCGGTTGAACCACGTCCCACACCCTTGCAACGGCCACGTCCCACACCACCGCACTGGCCACGTCTGTGTCGCTCCCGCCTCCCGCCACACCTGCCCACTTCAGCGGCCCAGGGCCGTGCAACCCGCCCTTGTACCTGCAACCCAGGGCGAGCGCTGACACCCAGCGCACTGCCCCGGGAACCACAACCCGACTCAAAACCCCACCCAAACCCGCGCCACGCGTTAGATTACACAGGGAGAACACAACACACACAACAAAGACTGTGTACGCAAACGCCGCGCGCCGCGTGTGTGTATGAGTGCCTCCATGTGCCTCCGTGTGCACCTGCCTACTTGCCTTCCCCCCCTCCCACACGTCTGGAGAAAACTACCCCCCTCCCACACGTCTGCTGCGCAGGCGCACCACTTTGCCGCCAAGCTGTACCGCGACGTCCCCCGCCGCTGCCTGGAGTGGCCGGCGCGGCGCTCGCTGCTGCTGGCGGAGATACGGCACTGGGCGCCCGACGTGGTGTGCCTGCAGGTGCGTGTGGCGTGTGGCGCGTGGCGTGTGTGGGTTTGTGGTGTGTGTGTGTGTGTGTGTGTGTGTGTGTGGTGGGGGGGGGGGTTGTGTGGGTTTGTGGGGTGTGGCGGGGGGTGTCCCGGCAGGTCCCGGGAAGGGGCCGTGGGGAGGGGCCCTGCGGGACACGGGTTGTGGGTGCCACCACCGCATTCATATTTGCGCCCATACCCCCCCCTATGATGTTTCCTTACGGGATCGGTTCGGAGTTAACCCCCACACGCCACCTCACACGTCACCTCATGCACACGCCTCTTACACTTTTTTATCCCCACACACGCCTCTCACGCCACCTTCCACACGCCACCTCTCGCACACACGCGCAGGAGGTGCAGCACTATCATGAGTTGGAGCCGGAGATGCGCGCGGCGGGGTGCGTTGGCGGGCGGGGGGGTTGTGGACACCATCCCAAGCTACACCAAGCTGAACTAGACAAGGGACAGGCAATGCACTTGCAGCAGTACAGCGCAGTACAATACTCGTGGGTTTCGGGGCGAGTCGGCGGGCGCGTGTGTGGTTTGTGGGGGGGGGCGTGTGGGCGGGGGCGTGTGGGCCGGGTCGCCCCGGAGGCCTGGGGGGCCGGCCTGAGTGTGTGCATGTCTGTCAGAGTGACTGTGTGTCCCTGTCTGACGTGCCACACGTGCGTGTGCCTGCCCCTGTCATCATCTTCTCGTCTTAATTAATCATGCATGGAACACCCCCCCCCCCCGCCTGCAGGTACGAGGGGCGCTTCATGCGGCGCACGGGCCGGCGGAGAGACGGCTGCGCCACCTTCTGGTGCGGCGGCGTGTGTGTGGGGGGGGGGGGGGGGTTGCAAAGATGGTACGTAGAAGTGGGGGGGGCGTAAGGGGCGGGGGCTTGGCGGTGTGCTGGTGATCGGTTTCAGCGGGCCGGTGCAGGGCCTGCAGGACCACGCCCCCCAGTGCACACGCCCCCCCTCCACACACGCTCCCCTCCGACCCCCACCCGCTGTCACCCACCCACCCACCCACCGTCACCCCCCACCCACCCTCCACCCTTCACCCCACCTCCAACCCGCCAACCCTCCACCCCGCCAGGCGCTCCGACCGGCTGCGCGCCTGCTCCGCCACGGAGCTGCAGTACGCGCGGCTGGGGCTGGAGGACAATGTGGCCATGCTGCTCAGCCTGGCGCCGCGGGGGGAGGTGGCGGCGGAGGCGGCGGAAGGCGGGGTGGACAGGTGTGTGGGGTTGCAAGGTTCGTACAGCGAAGTGTGTGGAAAGACAATGTGGCCATGCTGCTCAGCCTGGCGCCGCGGGGAGGGGGGGAGGAGATGAAGGGGGAGGGGGTGGCGGACAGGTGTGCGGGTGTGTGGGTGGAGGGTGTGTGGGTGGAGGGTGTGTGGGGTTGCAGGGATGGTTGGGAAAGCGGAGGGGTGGGTTGCAAAGATGGTACCAAGAAGTGTAGGGCGTGGGGGATGCTGGAAAAAGGGGAGCGGGCGGGAGGCGGGGGCAGGGCGGGGGGCGGTTCGGGCGGGCGGGGGGCCGGTGGGGAAACCTGACACACACATGCCTCGACACACACGCACCCGCCGGCCCCCTCTCTGTTCGTGGCTACGCCTTCACGTGTTGAATCATCCCATGTAACCCATCTCCCACGCAGCCGCTACTCTGAGGCGCTGTCCGCAGTGCGGCTGCTGGTGGCCACCACCCACATCACTTTTGACCCGGCCAAGGGGGACGTCAAGCTGGGGCAGGTGGGGAGGAGGGAGGCGGGAGGAGGGAGGCGGGAGGAGGGAGGAGGGAGGAGGGAGGAGGAGGGAGGAGGGAGGAGGAGGGAGGGAGGGAGGAGGAGGGAGGGAGGAGGAGGGAGGGAGGGAGAGGGTTTGCAAGGATGTTTGGCCAAGCGGGTCAGGGTGCACTGAAGACTGCATCTCGGAAGTCGTTGGCGAAGGAGGCGGGAGGAGGAAGCATCCTGCCGCACCCCCTCACAGGCTCACACCATATACCGGACGCTCCTTTTTACTCACACCACACGCACACATGACCATCTACACATACACACAGGTGCGCGCGCTGCTCACCCGCGCCTCCCAGCTCGCCGCCCACCCGCCGCCCGAGGAGCCGCACCCGCACCCGCACCAGCCGCTGCCGCCCCGGACCGGCAGCTCCAGCGGCGTCGCCGGCAGCAGCGGCAGCAGCAGCGGCGGCCTCGGCGGCGCCGACAGGTCCCACCTGACCCCCGCCGCCACCGCAGTCTCGGCCCAGCACGGGCAGGGGCACGGGCACGAGGCGGCGGCGCCTGGGCATTCGCTGCTCAACGGGCATGCAGCCGTCTCCGCATCCTCCTCCGCTTCAGGCGCAGGGGCGACAGGGGTGGGGGTGGGGGCGATGGGCGTGGGCGTGGTCGCAGAGGGCCCATGGGCGTCCGGCGCGAGCGCCGCCGCCGCGGCGGCGGAGACCCGCGGCCGGCGGTCGGCCTCACCGCGGCGGTCCGGCTCCGGCTCCGGCTGCAGCTCCGGCTCCAGCTACGAAGCCGCGGAGCCGCTGCTGCCGCCGACCTCGCACCAGCACGAGCAGCAGCAGCAGCACCACCACCACCACCAGCAAGCCTCGTCGCATTCGCACCAGGCCCAGCACCCCCAGCCGGCGCATGCCCACTCGCAGCCCGGCCCCCACCAGCCCCACAACCCCCAACACCAGCCCCAGCCCCACCAGCCCCACCACCCCCAGCCTCAACACCAGCCGCTCCAGACTCTGGCCATCATCACGGGCGACTTCAACTCCACCGCCGGCAGCCCGCTGTACCAGTTCCTGGCGCGCGGGGCTCTGGACCTGGCCGCCACCAGCCGCAAGAAGCTGAGCGGTGAGGGCGTGTGAAAGGGTGGGGCGTGGTTAGGGTGTGGCGGTTGGGGTGGGGGTGTGGCATATGAGGTTGGAGTGTAGGGGCAGGCCGCCACCAGCCGCAAGAAGCTGAGCGGTGAGGGCGTGGTTGGGTTGGTTGGGGGGCGGTTAGGGTGGGGTGCGGGTAGAGGGTGGGGGGAGAGGGGGTGGGTTGAGGGGTTGGAGGTTGGGTGGTTTGGGTGGGGGGGTGCGTGTTTGACCTGAGAGACAGCAGTGGCGGGGCCGGCGTCGGTGCGGCGGGCCGAGGGGTCGGGGCGTGTTCTCGGCGCATGGACGCATCCGGGTGCACGCCAGGGTCAGGCCGTTCGTATACGGTATGCTCAAACAATTCGTTCCACTGTCTTCACACACACACACACACACACACACACACACACACACAGGCCAGCTGCACGGCGTGTGCCACACGCAGTACAAACCCATCTCGGAGGTCAAGCAGCTGCACGCGCAACAGCAGCAGCAGGCGGCCTCAGCCTCAGCCTCAGCCTCGGCGTCGGGGGCGGCGGCAGCAGACGGCGCAGTGTCTGGGGCAGCACCGGGAGACCCGGTGGCGCCGCCACCGGCGCAACCGCTGACGCCGGCGCCCACGCCAATCGCCTCCGTGGACGTAACCACGACCTCGACCTCCTCGACCTCTTACGCGGCGGCCCAACCTGCCTACCCTACCCATCAGCATTCGCATAATCAGCATCAACACAATGGCTCGCCCTCGCCCCCGCACGCGCACGCGCTGCCAACCAGCACGCCGGCGGAGCCGGCGCCCAACGGCGGCGGCGGCGCCGCCGCCGCCGCCGCGACCGGCGGCGGTGCAGCCGCCGCCGCGGCGGCGGCCGTGGCAGCCGCGGCCGCCGCCGCAGGCGGCGGCGGCGGCGGCCGCGCCGTGGACTGCTTCCTGGCCTCGCTGCAGCAGCGCACCGCGGCGGCGGGGGAGCGCTGGACGGAGCTGCATCTGCGAGCCGCCATGGGGGAGCAGTTCCCGGGCCGCGCCTCAGCCGCCGCCAGCGGCGCCGTGCTGGGCCGCTGCACCACCCTCGCCGGCATGAGCTCGCACCTCGCCGGCGCCGGCGGTAGCGCGCACGCGGGCGCGGCGGCGGCGGCGACGGCGGCGGGCGCAGCAGGCGGCGGCGGCGGTGGCGGCAGCGGCACCAGCAGCCGCCACAGCACCAATGGCGTGGCGATGGCGGCGGCGCCTGTGTCGATGGCGACGGCGGGGCCGGCGGCGGCGGCGGCGGTGCCAGCGGCAGCGACGGCGACGGCGGGCGTGGCCGCAGCGGGCGGCGGCTGCGGCGGGGAGGCGGCCGCCGCCGCCGGCGGGCGCAGGGCTCTGGGTCGCATACACAGCATACCCGCCGCCAGTCTAACCAGCCGCGTCACGGCCGACGCCGCGGCGGCGGCCGCCACCGCCACCGCTGGCGACGCCATCGGAATCCGGCCAGCCGCCTCCTCGCAGCGGCTCCCGCTGGAAAGCCACCCCCTCTCCGCGGACTTTAGCGGCGGCGACAGCGACGGCGCCGGCGCCGGTGCCAGCGCCGGCGGCGCGCTGCCGCTGCTGCCGCCGCCGCTGACCTCGCCCGTCGGCTCGCCGCCGGGCCGCTCCGGCCTGACGCTGCCGGCGCTGGGCAGCCTCGACGGCGACTACGCCACGAGCCTCGACGGCGGCGGCGGCGGCGCGCTGGTGGTGCGTCACCCGCTGCAGCTCAAGAGCAGCTATGTGGAGGTGGCGGCGGCGGAGCCGGCCTTCACCTCCATCCACAACGGCTTCATGGGCACGGTGGATTTCATCTGGTACACCGCCGAGCCCATGATGGCGGCCGGCCAGCCGCCGCCGGCGGCGGCGGGTGGAGGCAGTGGCCGGCGGCCGTCCGCCTCGCCGCGCGCGTCGCTGGAGGGCGGCAGGGCCGCCGCAGCTGGGTGGCCGGAGTCGGCGTTGGCGTCGGGGGAGTGGGAGGGGCAGCCTTGTGCGGCGGCGGCGGCGGCGGCAGCGGCGCCCTCGTGCTGCTGCGAGGCCGCCGCGCCGCCGCACCACTTGGCGCCTGAGCCCCGCCAACAACAACAAAAGCCCCATCAACAGCAGCTGCAAAACCAGTCGCCGCAGCCGCAGCCGCTGCGGTTCCAGCTGGTGCCGGTGGCGGTGCTGCAGCCGCCCGAGCTGGACGCGCTGCCGGCCGGGCTGCCGGCGGCGGGCTGGGGCAGCGACCACATCTCGGTGATGACGCAGTTCGAGCTGCGGGCGGTGGAGGGCTCGGAGTGAAGTGGATTGGGAGTGGGAGTGCGAGTGGGAGTGGGAGTGGGAGTGGGAGTGGGAGTGGGAGTGGGAGTGCGAGTGCGAGTGGGAGTGGGAGTGGGAGTGGGAGTGGGATGCTACGCATGCGTGGGGTGCGGCGGGGTGCGGCGCGGGTGGACTTGCTTGGTTGGCGCGTGGTGCTTTGCGTGAGCTGCTGTGGCGTGAGCTGCTTTGCGTGAGCTGGCGTTGTGGGAAAGTTTGAGAGAGCCAGTTGCGACTTGCGAGTGGGGGACCTCACAGGCCTCACAGGCCTCATCTGCTGTGCGCCAGTCCTGGATCGTGCACGCTCACGGTTGCGATGCCGGAGCCAGTGGCGAATAAATGTTAAGCGGCCGCGGCACGGGGTGGCAGCAGCGAGTGACAATGTGACAATAAAGGAAGCCCCCCGGGGGGCGCCGCTGCTGCCTTCCCAGGTGGGGAGGAGCGGAAGCGCATGTGCGCATGTGTGAGAGAGAGGAGCCGGCGGCGCACGTGTCCCTCGACGCACCGCATGCGTGCGGAAAGCACGACGGTGGCGCGAGGAGGGCGAGAGAGAGCAGGCACAAGCATAACGGGGGTCCCGGAATTTCGACATTATGGAGCCTCGAACTATGCAGCATCAGACATGTACCGTATGCGTTTGGTATTCACACACCCAGAGTTGTGGATCGTGGTGGTGTTGAGAGCCAGGCGCCGGCCGCGTTGCGGATTACCTTGCTGACTAGGGGGGGGCGGGTGAGGGAGGGGCCCGTGAGGGGTGGGACTGCGCACTGGGGTTGGCTGGGGTTGGCGGTTCGTTGCAGGGGCCGCAGGGGCATGGCCGCGTCAGGCAAGACACAGGTTCCCAGGTTCACGCGGCTGCCAAAATGGGCTCGGACGGCGTGGCGCGCACGACACGGGCGGCCACGGTGTTGTTGTTGTGCGTCGGGGCGGTTGGGCGTTGAGCCGCGGTGACAAGCAATGAGGTGGGAGCGGAAGTGGAGAGAGCGAGTGCGAGTGCTGCCCATTCATCTGACAGCGCCTCGTGATACGGATACCGAATACTTAACATTACTGGTGCGCCGCTGTCTGTCTGCTGAAGTGTGTCCGGGCCTGTGGCCGGCCGGCAAAAGGCGAAACGCATGGGAGCCGGCGCGCTTTTAGAAAGGCGCTGAATGCTGATGGGCGGATAGCGGGGCTGCTGTGCAATGGCCATTGCCAGCGTGCGCCCTTTCGAAGCGGACGCAAATGGTAAGTCAGACAGCAAAGTTTTTAACACATCTTGACGTGAGACGGCGAGAGGCTGCGTCGCTCAGCCGCTCCGGCTTGCATCCAGCATTCCAGCGCTTGCGCTTCACACACATATCGTTCAGCGCCCTACAAAACTCACACCCGGTGCCTGCCCCCGCGACGGTCAAATCCTGTTGGCAATGCGCCTTCGGATAGACCCAGTGCAAGCCTGATAGCCCGCCCGCCCTCTCTCTCACACACACACGCCACCCGAGGCTGCAAGCGCCCGGCCCGCACCGATGTAATACCACTCACTCACACCGTTGCATCATATCATTCAAATGAGAGAGTCGCCGTTTGCAAACGACCCCACCGACGCCGCCACCCCCGACGTGCCGGCCCCACCCGCCGCCCCAAAGCCAGCTGCCGCCGCCGCCGCCGCGCCCTCCAGCTCCTTCACTCGCGCCGCCGCCGCCTGCGCCGCCGCTGCCGCCGTTGCCTGCGCCGCCGCCGCCGCCTTGTGCGCCTCCCTCTCCGCCGCCAGGACGCCGCGCAGCCGCTGCACCTCCTGCGCCAGCAGCGCATTGTCCGCCCGCGCGCGGTCCAGAGCCGCCGCGTTGCCTGGCGGCTGGGGCGGCGGCTGTGAGGTGGCGGCGGCGGCGGCGGCTGATGCCTTGGCGGCGGCCGCCTCCGCCTGCTCGCGGCGCTTCGCTTCTGTGGCCTGTTGTTGCGTCAGCAGGTGGGCGGAGACGGGCATTGCCAGGATGAGGTGGCGGGAGCAGGGGCGTTCGTGGGTGGTTGTGTGTTGCTGTCGCAGCGGGACTGCGGCGCAGGCATGCTCCACCCCCATCAAACCAAAACGCCGTTTGACCCTCACTCCCACACCACGCCCCCAAGTCCACACACCCCTTCACCGCCGCCGCCGCCACCGCCTCACCAGCTGCGCGCCCAGCTCCTGCAGCCGGGCCTGCGCCACCTCCGCCGCCGCCACCCGCTCCGCCGCCTCGACCTCCCGCCGACCCAGCGCCCCCTGCGGGCGCGCCACACACGCACACACGCACACACGCACACACGCACACACGCACACACGCACACACGCACACACGCACACACGCACACACGCACACACGCACACACGCACACACGCACACACGCACACACGCACACACGCACACACACGGGTGCGGCACACCGACGTTAGGCGCCGTGGGGCAGAGCAAGGCAGCTAAGCTTCAGATCCAGATCCCCCCTCAGGCTGGATCCAGGACGCGAAGGCAGCACTTCGCCAAGCGTGCGGCACAGCGGGGGTAGCTAGGCCGGCCTTATGATACAGATGGCCCGTGCAAATGCAAATCCAGCCAACACTACAGTGAATGCACCACGCATGGAGGGCCCCCGCGGTTGCTCCCACCTGCAGCTCCCCCACTTGCTGCCGCAGCGCGGCCGCCTCGGCTGCGGCGGCGGCGTCAGCCCCAGCAGCGCCGCCGCCGCCCGACACGCCCCAGTCCGCCAGCCGGCTCAGCATCTCGGCGTTCTCGGCGCGCGCCTCCGCCAGCTGCGCTTGCAGCGCCGCCACCTGTGGCGAGGAGCGGCGATGTCGTGTGTTACAGGTGTGTGGCGGGTATTGTACGGCAACGTAGTTGTCGGGTAGTTGTCCGGGCGCGATAACATAAAGAATTAAAGACGAGGTCACCCGTCAGTAAACGCCAGGGGGCGGTCGCGCGGCGGCGCGAACTCGCGTAAAGCCCCACAGCCACGTGTGCCGCAGCGGCGTGTCGCAACTCGCACCCTTTGGTTTCCTCCAACACACACACCCCACATACACGCCCGCACCTGGTGCTCGTGCGCGGACGTGCGGCTGGCCAGGCTGTCCGCCGCCGCCGCGACTCGCGCCTCCGCCGCCGCGCGCGCAGCCTCCGACTCGGCCAGGGCGGCCCGCACCTGCCGGGGGCGCAGTCCAGGTCCGGCGGCAGGGGGAGCAGGGGGCGCGGCAGGGGGAGGAGTTTCCGGTTCCATTCATGGTTCATGACGCAGCGATGTTGGCAAGGCGTTGCTGCAGATAAGTCAGAAGGCAAGACGTGCGATGCATGGCCTGTGTGTGGACGTCTTTCGGCCCGGCGAGCTTCCAGGCGCGCCCACTCACCGCCGCCGCATGGCCGCCCCCGCCCCCGCCCCCGCCTGCTCCCCTGGCCACGCACCTGCGCCACTGCGCCGCCGCCCGCCACCTCCGCCTCCAGCTCGCCCAGCCGCTCCGCCATGGCGCGGTTGGCGTCCCGCAGCAGCGCCGCCTCCTCCGCGGCGGTGGCGGCGTCAGTGCCTGCGTGGGTTGATTGGGGCGGTGGATGGAGGTGGAGTGGTGTCACCCGGAATTCGATGCAGACGAGCAGACGAGCAGACGAGCAGACGAGCACAGCAAACACACGACGGCAACGAAGACACGCGAAGAGCAGCAGGTGGCTCCAACATACACACCTATGTGTCGGCGTGTCCTGGCCCCTCGCCCCACACCCGAGGCGCCTCCCCCCAAGTAGGACACCCACACCTCTGCAGCACGCCACGCGCCCTTCCCATGCCGCCACACTTCCCTCGCAGCCACGGCCCCCACACCCTGGGCGCCCCATCTCACAGCAGCCCGCCCGCCTCCCGCGCCGCCACGCCCCAGCCGGGGTTCCCCCGCTCATGTTGAGCCACACAACCCCAGAACCACCACCACTACCACCACACACACGCCACACTCACACGCCGCCTCCAGCCTCGTCACCAGCAGCTCCACCAGCCGCCGCACATCGCTCCGGCTCTGAAGGTGCAGGCCCAGCCGCAGTAGCCCAGCCGCCGCCGCCGGCGAGGCTACTGCCGCCTGCCCTGGCAGCCCCGCCGTTGAGCCCATCCCCACCACGCCCGTCACCGACAGCGCGGCTGCTGCTGCCGTAACCCCCGGCCCCGGGTGCGGGGGGGAGCCCTGCGATGCATGGTGGTTGCCAGGACCGTGTCCGTGCCCGTGCCCGGTGCCGGGTGGTGCTGGGCCCGCAAAGGAGGAGGAGGCGGCCGCGGCGCCTCCTGGTGTGGCAGGCCCGGACGGTGCTTTGTGGGGTGCCGCGCCCCCGGGGCCGCCCTCGGCAGAGCTGCGCTGGTGTTGCCGCTGCATTCATACATTGGGTAGGGTGGGGACGAGCAGGGGGTCAGTGTGCCTGCCGTCCTGCCGTACGAGTCGTGGCTTGCCTTACGTGGCGTGTCGTGCCGTGACACGGGCCCATCAGTCGCGCCGCTATCGGGTCTGCCCCGCTCACGGCCCGAGGGCAGCCAGCACTTGCATTCATGCGGTCGGTCCCCTGCACCCCCGCCCCGTCCCGTCCTTCGCCCCAGCCCCAACCCAACGCCCAACTGCCATGGCCCCGTCACTCCCCGTCACCCCCACGCCGCCCTCCCCCGCGCATACACCTCACCCCATCGCCGCCAACCCCGCCGCCCGCCGCCGCCGCCGCCACTCCAGCCGCCGCCACCGGCGCCGCCGCGACGCTGGTGCTGGTGCTGGCGCCGCCCACGCTGCCGCCGCCGCCGCCCGCCATGCTGATATGTCCCGAAGCATCACTGGCGCTGTCGTCCAGACCGCCGCCCGCGGGGTAGCCGGCCGCGTGCCCAAACCCCGCCTCTGAGGGCGTGCCCGAACCCGAGGGCCCCCCCGCGTTGGAGGCGCCTGGGGAGAGGCTGGACCTGGACATGTGGGGTCACGTGCAGTCGCGTGCGGTCACGTGCGGTCGCGTGTGCGCGATGCGGCAGGAGTTTGTGGATGCCGCCGGGCACCATTCGCCCACGTTCTTGGAGGATGCTGTGAACACGGCAGTAGCAAGTGCTTTCCAGGGGATGTGCTGGGTAAGCAAGCTGTATAAGGTATGTAGGAAGCTAGGTTACGACTGGTCCGAAAAAGGACCGCAAGGCCTGGCTGCGCTGGGTGCATGGTTGCTTCGAAGTGAGCTGCCGGTTGGGACGCTCCTAGCTGAGCTTTCCAGCAAACTTATGCACGAATGGGACGCTGCTAGTCTTCACACTGACCCGCGATTGTTTGCTGAAAGTGGGGGGCGGCGCTCTGTGGGCGGCGCGCCAGGGGTGAAAATGTGCAGGTATCTGCAGTGGATGGGAGTGCCACTAAAAGATGCATCGATTGAGCAAGGCAGACTAGCCCATATGAGGCAGTACGTGGCGCATAAGCATTTGATAGCCCTAATGCGCTTTCGTTTGGGCTGCTGGGACCTGGAAGTGAACCGCCCCCAGGCGGGGGGACAGTACCGGGCTAGGGCGCAACGGGTGTGTAGGCTGTGCGGGAATGGAGGCGTGGAAGACGAAAAGCACGTCTTGCTGGAATGCACGAAGTACGCGAGCTTGAGGGAAGCAGTGGGTATTACAGGTAGTGATATGAAAAGAGCTATGCTTGGCACGGACGTTCAAAAGCTAGCTGCTTACTTGCACGCGGTGACAACGCTTCGGTCTAGTGAATTGCGCAACCGCTAGCTGATTCCCCTTTGTTTAGTTATCATCGCGCCTCCGGACTCAAAGGAGTTAGTGGGGCCGCATGGACTTCAAGCCATGTAACATGCTCATGCGCATTCGCCCTTTCCAGCGCCTCCGCCCACCCCAATCAGGCGCGCGTGCGGCTGCTTGCCGGCTGCCCCGCAACAACCTCCTAACACACTTGATGTCCCTGCGGCCACGTCCTCCCTCCATCAGCACTGCAGCACTGCAGCCAAGCACCGTCGTCCACAATGGACGGCACAGCACGCCCGCCCCTCCACAGCCCGGCCGCACCCACCGCTGTGCCTCCAGCTTCCGCCGCTGCTGCTGCTGTGCGCGCGCCAGCGCCCGGTCAAACTCCAGAAAAGATTTGAACGCGGCGCAGCCCGCTATTTCCGGCGTGCCTGTGGAGCAACAATTGGGGCGAGGCCATTGAGCGCCGGGCGCCGGGCGCCGCTCTTCAGCACCGGGCTGCATCCAGCCATGCTGTGATTGCTGTAGGCCCACAATTTGGGGGGGTTCGGGCCTGAGGCCCGGCCCTGCCATAGACACAGCGCCAACCAGCCCAACTGTCAACCGCCAACCGCCGACAGCCGCCATGAACAGCCCCATGACACCCCGCCCACCAATCAGGCGCCACAGCCAGCGCTCCAGCTCGCCGCGCCGCCGCTCCAGCATCTCGCGCTGCCGCGCCTCCGCGCCGCCCGCCCCGCCGCCGCCGCCGCCGCCAAAGCCCAGCGCGCCCAGCACAAGCGGGTGCTTGGGCGGCGGCGCCATGCCCTTGCCGGACATGACGGCCGGGAACGCCGACTTCAACTGGATGGGGAGTGGTGGAGGTGGTGGAGTGGGGATTGCATTCAAATGAGGGCGTAGCCAGGGTGGGGAGTGGTGCAGGGAATGCCGCCTTCAAACTGGGTGGGGAGTGGTGGAGATGGTGGTGGTGACGGTGGTGGTGTAACGTATCCCCGTTCCCAGCAAACAGCAGGTGTGCGGAAACAGTAGCAGCATGGAGCTTTTCAAGGCGGGTTTGTCCCCAACCATGGTTGGGCCAGCCTGGGCGTGCCAATGCGGGCAGTTGGCAGCAGCTGCCAACACCACGCGTGCCCCACGCCTCAGAGCTTCTCCGCACGCTGGCTCCCTCTCCCCTCACCGCCCCCTAAGGGAACCGAAGGGAAGGTCCGGTCATGACTTCCACGCGCTCTGGCTTAACCACGTTGCAGGTCGCACCTGGTCGTGCAGGTGGCGGAACTGGCTGTACCTCCGCAGCACGAAGAACGGGGCGGCATCCGTGCCCGGCGACTGTGGCGAAGCTGCTGCGGCGCTGCCATCCGGGTTGTGCTGCTGCAAGAATATGTTGACGCGGTACAGCTGCGGGAGGTGGAGCGCGAGTTAACAGCTTGCGCATTTGGCGCGGACTCGGGACGGGCAGGAGTGTTGCAATCGGGCTTTGGGGCGAGCCTGGCCCTCCGCGCTTACCACGACAGGCTCCCCATTGTCATCCTTGCCCGTGATGAATGTAGGGATGTTTGCTGAGTAGCGCCACGCCATTTGGCCTCAGCCCGCAGCGACCGAAACTTGCCGGGGCTCCCTTGGCTCACTCCCGGCGCGTACTATATCATAGTCATTCCTACATGCATGTGAGCAAATAGAAGCTATTGATTTGTCAAGACTATGTGCCCTGCTGCGCAAAACTCACAGACACCCGGCACCCAGCACTGAGGCACGCGTAACAGAAAGAATCTTGCGACTGTAGGTTTTGATTGTTTAGCACAAAAGGTATGCTGCTTAGAGGCACTGACCGACTACTTGGACTGCATCGCAACCGTTGCCATCGCCAATTTCCATCGCTGCTTGCGCGCAAACCTTGCAAATCTGCTACTTTGTACTGCATCAGTACTTGGGTGATACCAAAAACCCAGGCAGCCTCTGCGTATTCATACTCCCATTGTGCCTGAACTCGACGAGCGCAGACTGAACCCTCACTAGCTATCAAAGACTACTTAACATCCCCGTATAGCCGTAGGTTGCAAAGTCTTGACAGGGAAGCGGCGGGGGCGGGAGCTCTGGGCGCGTGCGGATGGCGATGCCCCCGGATGGCGCAGCGTCGCCGTGCGCGCGGCGTCGCCTGCGCATCCTGTGCCTTCACTCATTCCGGACTAGCGGCAAGATTTTTGAGGAGCAGGTCCGTCAAGCAGCGCTAGCTCCGAAGGGTTAGGTAACGGGTTATTTTAGGTCAGGGTTGACGCAGCTGACACGTCGGAGAACGGAGAAGCTGGATCCGACTCGGCACGAACCCGGCGGATGGGCGCGAACGCCATTCCTTGCAAAGTGTTCGCCCCTTACATTTACCAGCTCTTCCGCTGCTTTACGGGGTCCCTCGCCTTGCTCCCCCAAACTGCAGCTGCAAAGGGCGCAGCTGACGGAGGCGTTGGGGGACATGCTGGAGCTGGTGAGCGGCGGTGCGCAGGGGTGACCACCACTGGGTGACCACGGAAGGACAGTCGGCATTTGCACGTTTTTTGCACTGGTCGGCTACGGGTGGCTGCCTTGTGGAAGGGACGGATAGCCCGAGTGGGCACCCCGGGGCCTCGTGCCTACGGAACACCAGCCACCCGGCCGGTCCCTTCTTGTGATGTCGCATTCTTGCTGCTGCTGCAGACGTTTGTGGACGCGCCGCACGTGGCCAGCGGCGCCATACCGCGGGACGTGAAGCCCTACTTTGAGGGGCCCTACTTCGAGTGGTTCACGGCGGAGGCGGTGGTGAGTGGTGCGGGTGTGGTAATGGGTGGTGGGTAGTCATGGGTGGTGGGCGGTGGGTGGCCAAGTGGGTGGGTGGGTGCGTGGGTGGTTGTTCGCGTGCTCTCCCCTGTAGTGCGCTGTTGTTGTGGACACACCGAGCCCCAACCCCCGCCCCCTAACACGCTGGCTGGCGGCCTGGCGGCCTGCAGGGTGACCGGGTGGAGTTTGACGAGGCCAAACTGGAGGTGGGTCAGCGTGCGTATCTTGGGAAAGCGGAAAGCGAAGCCCACCCGTCGGCGTCTGTGTGCTTGTGCATGTTTGTGCATGTGGCTAAGACTCCATCGGGACCGGCTTGGCACTTGGACGTACCGTGTCCCAGCGGTGTGACCCCAGCACCCCAGCACCCCAGCGCAGCATCTATCCTCATTCACCAGCGCTCCAGCGCCACCAGTCCGCTTGTCTTCAGTCCACCCTCTTCATACACCCCGTCACAAAACAGGCCTCGGAGCTGTACCTGACGCGGCTGCTGGAGGCGCGGGGGCCCTTCGACGGCCTGATGGGCTTCTCGCAGGCGCGTGTCCACGTGTGTTCACGTGCGTGTGTCCACGTGTGTGTGGGCTCACGTGTGGTCGGGGTTGTCGCACTTCGGCGCGTCCCACAATCACATGAGCGAGGCGCAGACTGCCGGGGGGGGGCGGCTGTGAACACCAGCGCAAGCTAAACCAGACCTAACAAGGCAGCGCCCAGGCGGGAGGGGCCATGGGCGGCATTGGCACCCTGTCGGCGTGACGGGGCTTTGCCCCCGAATCCCCGGGCCCCCCTGGATCACGCCCTCCCCCCTGCTGCGCTGCCGGACCCGCCGGCACACACACGCACACAGGGCGCGGTCATGTCGTCGGCGCTGGTGGCGCTGCAGCGCTCGGGGCTGCGGCCGCGGCTGTCGACGCTGCCGCCGCTGCGCCTGTGCGTGCTGTTCGCGGGGATGAAGGTGCGGCGCGGTGTGGGGTTCGGTGTTTGTCAAGGTTTGTGAGGTTGTGGGTTGTGTGCTTATGTTGTGTGTCGGCGTTGTGTTTGTATGTTTTGTTGAAGTCAAGTTGTGGTCGTGAACTTGCCGCGTGGTTTCTGGCAAGACTACCACTTGACTTCAAGATACCGTAACATGTGCGGAACAACCCCGCAACAGCGTGTGCCTCCTCATGCGGCGAACCACAAAACAGCGCGCCCTGCTCGCCCGCGCGCTGGCTCAATCACTCCGTTAGAACCCGTCTCCGTGTCGTGCCGTGCTCGCCCCCGCAGAGCCGCCACCCGCAGCACGCCGCGGCATTCGCGGCTCTGGGCGGCAAGGTGCCCTGCCCCTCGCTGCACGTGTACGGCGACCGGGACGCGCTGAAGAACGTGAGAGAGCGCTCGAGCGAGCACGGGCCCTGTCGGGCTGTCGGGCTGTTGGGCGGCGGGCGGCTGGTGTATGGGTGGCGGGTGCGGGCAGATGCGCTGGATTCAGTTGGAGTGCATAGCTGGGTTGTCGTTCTGTGCTGCTGCCTGACCCTTGATGGGCGGTCTATTCCTACGCCTTCACCGCGTGCCGCCCTCGACCCCCGCCCCGACCCCCGCCCCAAACCCCCGCGCCGCACACACACGGCACCACCTCGCAGCCGCACTGCGTGGAGCTGGCGGACTCGTTCCGAAACGCCACCGTGCTGCTGCACCAGCGAGGTAAGGGGTGGGGGGGGGGGGGGAGCACAGGGGCACGCACGCACGCGTGACAGGAAGGAACGGGCGCCTGCAGGCCGTCGGACTGCGGACACGGCCGGGCGGCCGCCGCCCAGTCAGCGACCCCCCAGCGACGTCTTCCACTACCACCTACCACTCGCGCTGATACCAAGCACTGCTTCGGACACACAGACACAGACACATCGTTTTCCCTTGTGCTCTCTAACACAAAGACACAGCAACGGGCGGGCTGGTTCCGTGTGTGTGTGCAACACAGACGCACGCGCAAGCATGTCCCGCGTTTTCCCACAAAGCATGTGTGGTCCTTGTGCTCACCACCGACACGAGCACCCGCGCGCTGCACGCAGGCCACTCCATCCCGGCGCTCAAGGGGCCGCAACTTGCCGTGCTCCGCGCGTTCCTGGTGGCGGCGGCCGGCGACGCCGACGCGCTGACGGCGGACGCGGCGGCGGCGCGCGCGGCGGAGGCCGCGGCGGCGGAGGCGGGCGGCGTCGTCGTGCGCGCGGCGCCGGGTTCGGCGCCCAGCCAGGCGCGAGTGCAGGCGGTGGCGGAGCCGGGGGAGCAGGATGTCGGGCCGGCGGAGGGCGGGGAGGAGGACGAGGACGGGGGCCAGGGCGGCGGCAAGGCGCCGATTTGGAGGCAGGCGCGTGTGCAGAGAGAGGTGGTGCAAGGGCAGGGGAGGCAGGGCGCTGGGGAGGCACCAGCAGGGAGAGGCAGCTCGGCTGGAGTGCGCAGCCGATTGTAGGGGTGCGCCTGGGCGAGCACGTGTGACAGTGGTCAGAGTGGTGATTATTATTGGCTGAGCCGGAATCCATGTGCCATGTGTGGTGGGGTGACCTGGCAGCAGACGGGTCCTGCGCCCGTCGCTCCGCCTGGTGGCCCGCCCATGCAGTCCCTTCAGGGTTGGCTGCACCCGGCCGCCAGAGACGCACGAACTGGAGTGGTGCATTCAGCGTTGTAACGGTGGCTGGGGGGGGACGTTTGATGTCCGGCGAGGGCAGTGCGGGGGGCCGTGCCTGGCGGTGCACGGATGACCTTGATCCTGTACAGTTTTGATACTATATTCCTTGTAACCGTGAAACCACTTATCGACTTATCGGCATCCATCTGTCCATCTGGCCATTCTGGCCGTGTTGCCTGCCATCAAGTCCGCGCGCGCTTGCGTCGGTCTGGATCCCGCCAAGGATCCCGCTCTAGCTCCCCCAACACCTGCAGCCAGGATCATCGCACGCCCGGCGGATACCGGTGGGGACGCACCGCAGACGTGAGGAGCCGTTCGGTGCCTGATACAAGCGCCCAGCCGCCAGCACCGCTTGCACGGAGCAGCCGCTCCACCATATCACCCGTTGACCAAACTGATCACAACTAACAGGATAAATTAAGCGCGGGGCACCCCGCCGCTGTTGCAGCAGTACGGCTGCATTTTCCGCTTTCGCAAGTGCTGCACTTGCCCTTTCCGCCCAACCATGCCCACCTACCAACATTCACCACTGGACCGTGATGCGGCGGCATGCGTGGCCCCACCTGAGGCGTCAGTCAATGACCTCACACTTCCCTTGTCGCCACTCGGCCCCTGACACGCCCTATGCTGCACCTAGTCGAAGACTCCCACACCCTGAAGCCTACAGCCCTACCACCCAACACGCCCAACTAACATCCAAAACTATACGTCATCTCGCTCCAGCTGGTCCGCATGCCCCACGTGATGTGCATGCCGTGCAAGGGAATGGGAATTGCATTGCCACGCTTAAGGGAATGGAAAACCCGGACGGCGCGTCTGGCGCTACACATGCTGCATGATGATTGTTGCGGTGTTTGCAAATCTATGGCAGCAAGCATGCAGCCCTGTCGCGACACTCCAATAAAAACGTCAAGTCCAGCATCGCTGTCCCCGGCACCCACCGCCCCAATGAATTAATCTGCAACGGCACTCGACGCCCCTTGCTTCACCCGCGCGCACACCTGGTCTTTGAAGCACAGACTCTCCCGGCGACAAGCCCGGCGAGGCCATGCAAAAGTAAACACATCCTTGCTTGACACATCCTGCCACGCGAGCCGCGTATGATGCTGACATTGCACGTATAAAGTTTTCACGCGCGGCCGCCCTGGCTCTGCGCAGCGCACCGACCCATCCCAGCTCACCCCTCGCTGCTACTCTTGCTGACATGCAGCGCTCTCAGGCTGCTGCTGTGCCACCAGCCGGCACACCGCACGCACAACACACAGGAGAAAAATGACTGCGACGACTGCGCGCTCACTCGCATCGCTGGCAGCACCCCCCTGCATTCCACAGCACCCCCCCCCCCCCAGCATTCCACATATCGCTCTCCCAAAAATGACCTGCAGAACATGCTACTGCCGCTTCACCAGTTCTGAAACTCTTCAAAGCATTGCACTAACAAGTGTAGGATAGACACCTCTGCTATCTAACTGCTTCACGTCTATGACACTCTAGCCCGCTGCGTGCTCGCAGGAAACAATGCGCACGAGGCCAGCGGCGCGCCTTTACCACCCCGGCGATAATTCGGCGCTTTTGCGGCCCCCGGACACAAAACAGAGCATTGGGTTCATTGCAGCTGCTGTTGTTTACGGCTGTTCGCTGTTGTGAAGTGCGCGTAGTGCATCATCCGCCGCCGGCGGCGGGACGGCTGGGCTTGCAACGAACCGAAGGTTTGGCACGTGCCGTACCGTGCACGCGCGCAGGACACCGGTACTTCATTAGGTCGCGGCGGCGGCTCAAACCAGCGCCGCCCGGCGGTGCCGCAGCAGCAGCCGGCGCTGCCGCCGCCCGCCCGCGGCACGCGTCTCCGACGCCATCGCGGCTTGCGAGCGCAGGGCCGCCGCCGCCGCCGCCCCGGCATCCCGCCACGCGTCAGCCAGGCCACGCTTCTTGCTGACAGCGCTCGGCGGCGACGGCGCTGGCGGCGGCGGCGGCGGCGGCGACGGCGGCGACGACGAGTAGCCGGAAGCGCTGCGCTCGCGGCCGCCGCCGCGTGCCTTGCCGCCGCCGGATGAGCTACTTGGCAAGGGGGCTGGCGGCGGCGCCGACGGGGCCGGAGCCGTGGGGACCGGCGGCGGGCTTGGCGAGGCAGCTGTCGTGCGCCCCGCCTGCGCAGTGCGGCCGCTTGGGCTCCTGCCCGTGCCCGTGCCCGCACCCGTGCTCGTGCCCGTGCCGGTGCTGGTCGCGACCGAAGCAGCGAGCGGCTCAATCGCCACTACTGATGCCGACGGCGCCTGCGGTGAGGGCGGCGAGGGCGCGGGCGCCGGCGGCGACACCGCGCCCATCGCCGCCGCCGCGTCGACGGCGCACGCGGCCCAATCCACCACCACGGCGCCCTCGCCTTCGCCCGTGCCGCCGCCGCTGCCCGAGGCCCCGACCGCGTCCGCCGCTGCACCACTGCCGGCGGCGGCGGCGGCCGCCGACGCGGCGCGCAGCGGCGCGCGGCACAGCGCCACCACGGCGTGCCCTCGCCCCCACGCCAGCGCCGTCACCACCAGCCGCGTGCCGTTGTCGCGCCACGGGGCCGCCCCGGGGCCCAGCCGCGCGAGCTGCAGCGTGTCGGCGGTGCCCATGCGCCGCTGCGGCGGCAGGCGGGCGTGCACGTGCACCACATTGGCGTCGGCGGCGTACAGCGCGTCGTACAGCGGGTCGGGCGTGCGGTACGACAGAAAGTACCTCGTGCCGTTGCCGGAGCCGCCTGTGCGAGTACGGGGGTTGGGGTTGTTGGGTTGTTGGGTTGTTGGGTTGTTGGGGGTTGGGGTTGGGCAGGGCACACGAGCCCAAAGCCCGGTGGCCACAGTAAACTGCCGCTGCCCACGCGTGTCCCGTACACACACCCGACCCGCGTGTGTCCCGTACACGCACCTGGCTCCACGTCCACCACCACAAAGCTGGCGGCGGAGCTGTGCTGCGCCGGCAGCACATACGGCAGCGCCACCCCTTCCGCCAGGTCCTCGAGCGCCAGCGCGCCGCCCATGGCGGCTGCTGTTGCTGCTGCAATTGAGCTAGGTTGATCGCCGGTGCCGCTGCCGGCAGCAGCAGCAGTAGCAGCGGCCGGCAGTGGGTCCGCCCAGCCCAGGGTCCACAGGTGCGCCGCGTTGTGGCAGCGGGTGACGCAGCAGTAGCTGACGGCGCAGGAGCGGTCGCAGTACTGCGGCAGCGGCGCAAACGTTTCCAGGTTTGAGATATGACATTCTATTCAGCTGATACTGATCATGGCAGCCGGTGGAAGCTGCGCGCTGTTCCTTCGCGTCACGGCGAGCCGACGTTCATTGCAGCAGTCTCCCACCTCCCGGAGCGTTCTGGCTTGCCGGCCGCAACCCACATCCTAGCGCATTCGCACAGTGTCAAAAGCATTCCCGGTGCCCCGTCGTCGTCGTGGCACCTCTTACCTGGCAGCCGTTGGGCGTGCCGGCGTGGTACAGGCCCAGGTTGTGGGACAGCTCGTGCAAGTAGGCGTTGGGCGAGTCGTATCGGTCGCCTGCGTGTGTGTGTTTGTCTGAGATTATATTGCGCGAGATTCGGCATATGGCGAGCGCGACGGCGCACCCCGCCCCGGATCCCCCGGCACGCGAGCGGTGCGACATGCACACGCGTGAATCATGAATCATCAGCCTCCCCTGCCTCCCCCCACCGCAGTCATACGTGCCGCACGTGCCGTACCGCCCGCCCGTACGGCAGCGCTCACCGCTGACCCACACCATGCCGTACGCGGGGCTGCCGTCGGGCTGGGTGCGGGGTATGCCCGCCTCCGCTGTGGCCACGAAGCCGCCGCAGCCGGCCGCGGGGTCGGTGCCGTTCTTCCAGCTGCGCGGCAGCACCAGCACCACGTGCCGGAACCTGCGGCGTTTCCCCGAAGCGCGTGCGCACCGGGGGGCATCCGCACATCCGCGCATCCTCACCATACGTACACGCGTCCTATGGCGGTGCGGTGCTGTGGGGAAGCCACGCATGCGGATGGCCGAGGCAGTTCCCAGTTCCCAGTTCCCAGTTCCCGCCACTTGAATCGGCTCAATGTGCCCGACGCGGGCAAGCGCTACTCACAACCGGGGTTCCCTTGGCTGCCTCCCCTTTCGAATCCTGGGAGTCAACCGCCCCTCGCCCCCGCCTGCCATTCCGTACCCACAGCCGGTGTCCCTACCCCTCGCAGGCTCACACCCACCTCCTGATCCCACCCTCGCACCCACAGCCGCCGCCGCCGCTACCCTCACACCCCACCTCTTACCCCCTACCCTCACACCCACCTCTTAATCCCGTCCTCGCCCAGCTGCTGCTTGGCCGCCGCCATCGCCGCGTCGCCCCACCCCAGCAGCTGGCCAAAGCCGCAGCCCGTGGGCGCCCAGCTCGCGCCGCCGCCGCCGCCGCCGCCGCCATCGGCCCCCGCCGCCGCCGCGGGGGCGCCGGTGCAGGGGAGCTGCACATCCTCCAGCACCTGCGGGCGATGGTGATAACCGATGTCCTATTAAGACACGACAGGAGGGGGAGGCACGCGCGGCACGCGCGGCACGCGAGGCACGCGAGGCACGCGACATTCATCGGCCGCGTGGAGGGGGGCCGTCACGGTGGAAGTGGCCCTGGGGGCTGGTGTGGCTTGGCTGGGGTTTCAAAGATGGTACATGGAAGTGTGCCATCTTTGGAGTGGACTGGACTGGACTGGACTGGACTCGACTCACCGCGCTGGTGTCACGTGACAGCAGCGCGCGCCCATTGGAGCAGTAGTCAATGTAGGACTGCAGGCTGGCAGTAGCAGTGGAAGTGGCTGTTGCAGCTGCGGCGCCGCCGCCGCCGCCGCCGGCGGGCGGACCGAAAATGACTCGCTCCATTTGCTGCGGAGCAAAGTGAGCACGAGGCAGGCGCGGTTTCTCGAGTCGCACAATGTTCACAGGAATGCGCATGTGCGTAACTCTTCACGCACGCTACTCATCTTGGCACAAGGGCATTCAGAGCGGGCCACCCACCATGCGTTTACCAGCAGTTCCTGCAACCGCCAACCGCTCCTCTCACGCACCTCTTTGGTCGCGGCGGGCGTGCGCCACGGGCCGTCACACGTGCTCGACAGTAGCAGGAACAACACGCGCAGCTGCTGTTGTTTGGGCTGCTGCTGCTGCTGCTGCTGCTGCTGGTCCGGCAGCGCGGGCTGCTGTGGAGGCGTCATGTCTGCAGCCGCGGAGTCACGAGTTGCAGAGGCGCCGCTGATGGCGGCGGTGCCCAAATCGCCGCCGCCGTCACCGTTGCGGGCGGGGCGAAGGCCTCGCGGCAGGCCTGTGTGTTAGATGTTAAAGAGCAGAGCACAAGGAAAAAGGCAGGCCGGTGTGTGTGTGTGTGTGTCTGTGTCTCATGTCGCAAGCTATGTTGGTATCCAGATGGGGGGCGTGGAGGTGCGGTTCTGACATCACCGGAGTCGCCGTGCAAGGCACGGGTGAGGCAGGGTTGACTGCGGTGCCCGTACGCTACCAGCATGCACCTGGATCCCCCCCCGCCAAACCCCAGAGAAACGTCTCACCGATGCTCAGCACGGGCAGCAGACCAGCTCCACCTTGCAACAGTCTCCCGCAGGCGACCACAGGCACGCCGAACCTCAATGCTTCCGCGGCGGAGGCGAGGTCCGGGCCCCCCGAGCCATCATCGACTTGGACCGTGAGGTACGTCAGGCCGCCAGTGGGCTGTGCCAGACGCAGCAGCACTGCCTCGGCATCAAAATCGTCAGCTTCCGCGGCCTGGGTATGAATGAAACCTGGAGTGGCGAAGCACATGCATGAGCGCTGCACTTTGCGAGCAGACCCTATTGGTTGCCTGGCGTATTATACATTGCATATAAGTTTTCTTCGGACAGCGATTCACGGCGCGGTTCAACGTGCAGGAAGAGCTCGCTCAAGCCCGTCTCAATTGCTCGCTAATTGCTCGCTCAAACCTCCCAGAAGCAGAACGCGTAGAACATTCACCTTCAAAACATGCATGATTTGGTGCTGCTGTGCTGCCTTGCGCAGGTAGGGAGGCCGCGCCACCAGGTAAGGCGAACGAGGCCAGCGAGAGCAGGCCGAAAAGCGGCCAGAAGCATTGAATCCAACAGCGCTTGCGCTCGCGCCGCATTATGGGTTGTCTCTACGCGTTGCAGCGGCCACATTTACCGTTAAGCACGTTCCCTGTAACAAGAATTTCGGTGAAACAACCATAGCAACATATATGAATGCGCGCAGAACATTCAAAAGCAACGCGCGAGCTCGAGCGAAAAAACCTTGTCGGTTGCGGTTTGGTTGGGCGCCTCATTCGGTGCGCCCACTGCTGGCTAAGCGGTAGGAGACACAACGCTGTACTTGTAATGCAGTTCCACGGCGTGCGCGTGGCTGTCCTGAATTCCCCAACCTCGTGCCCGACCCTCGCCGGAGCCCTGGTGCCCGGCCACCCCTCCCCGCCTGCTGCGCCAGCGAAGGCCCCTTTTTTTCTGAGAGAATGGTTACAAAGGAGAAGGAAGGGGAAAGGCACAGCACCTTGGACCGCCCTAATCAAATTACATCGCTGCACTGTTGTGTTACAGGAGAATCTGGAACAGACTGTGGTGCTAACAAGCAGGAAAGACGAAGGCCTGCCCTGCCTCGTCCAGCGGCGCGGTGCTCTCTTCCGTGCCGTCCATGCACCACACACCACCGTGGAGAGCACCCTTTGGATCCACGCCACCGCCACCCGCCTATCTACTTCGCACTTTAGCAGTTCGCAGCACCGCTGCTCTACCCGCCGCTGCATCCAACAGTGTCAACCAGCAACACCCCCGGGAAGCCATGCTTTGTGTGCCTTGCTGCTGCTGGAGCCCAATCACTCCGGCGTAATCCCACACAACGGCTTCAGTACCGCCACAAAAGCATTATGCCAGTCCTCATGCATAAACCTGCAACATCCGCAGCGGATGAAACCAATGGTGATGAAAGGTGCCTCGCAGGGAGCAGGCCGGTCGGCAGCAGGCCGGTCGGCCAGCTGTGAGTGTGAAGCTGCTTGCCGGCGGCAAATGCAAGCAGGACACCGCAAGTGCCCTCGCTCGCAAATTGCGTGCAGTCGGCGCGTGCGCATACAGAAGTACCCACCACATGAAACTGAAGCGCCCAACAGCCATGCCTGCCGTGTGCAATTCTTAAGCCTCTCGAACGAAATGCCACCCGTACAAGTGACAGCAACATGATCTGTACGCCACGGACACCAAGACGTGAAGCAATACGCCCAGCCATTCATGCACGCACCACAATTGTTTGGCCTGCGCGACGTCAATTTAGCAGTTTAGCAGTTTAGCATGCGGTCCTGACCTGTGCAGCCAAAGGTTGCTGAGGCTGCCGCAACAACAAGAAAGCTGCCGTTCGTTGACAATACGGTAATCACCACTCAGCCACAGCGCAACAGCGTTGCTGCATTCCCTCGCTCCTGGTTGCCACGGAATGGAGCAACGCCACACGCACGTGCGGCACGTGTGCAGCCGCCAAGCATGCCCGACCCAACGTGGACACGGGGTGCCCTACCCCTACCTGCCGGAATCCTGGATCCTGGATCCGCTCTGTCTGATCCCAATCCCGCACTGACCACACCAAGCACGCGCGCATTTGCACCGACCGTATGTACACTACCCTGTCATCTGCCGTGTCAACCAAAACTCCAAGACAAAACGTCCGTTGTCCCCTGAGGTCATGTGCATTGCCGGGAGGCCTGATACTGCATTGATGCCGGCATTGCAATGAGGGCACATGGACCCTAAACCGACCTGTCTACTTATGTACGGTGTGTAGGCGTGCTGTGCACCAGCCTTCTTCATCATGATGCAACGGCATGACCCGATGCGGTTAGCCACACACTCGGGCAACCAGACCGAAACAACCGGGCTATACCGTATGTACAATTCTGACGGTCATCAGTAACGCACGCATGGCGTGCAACCGCCATCACGTCGCAGCAGCGAGTCGCTGTGGCAACATCGCAAGAAAAGGAGGCTGAAAGTGTGGGAGTCACCTGGAGTCACGTGAGTAATGCATTACTAGGATCACAGCTGTGCCTCCGCAACAGACGGCGGGGCTGCCCGAAGCGCATAGCATCAATAAAGCCATAAGGAAATAGATCATTACCACGGAACACAGCACGACAATGCTAAAACGAGTTGGAGACTCGTCAGAACGCCCGGCCGCGGAGGCGGCGAAGGCGGCCTGAGCCGTTGGGGCGCCGTTTCGCAGAGGGTGACGGCGAGGGCGAAGGCGAAAGCGAGGGAGTGGCCGTGGGCGGAGGTGGCGAGGAGGAGGCTTGCTTGCCACGCTTCTTCCCGCCGCCACTTGCTGGCGCAGGTGCTGGCCCCGCCGATGGGGAGGGAGACGGCGAGGGCGAGGGCGAGTGAGGCGGCGGGGGTGATGCCCGCTTCGCCTTGCGCTTGGCCGCCGCGGAGTTTCGCTCCGCCGCCGCGTCGCTCGCACCCGGGCCGGGCGAGCCCGGCACCGGCGGGCTCGGAGCGCTGGGCGCAGCAGGCGGGCTTGGCGAGGGTGGCGGTGGCGGCGAGCCGTTGTTGCGAAGGAACGCCTGCGCAGCCTGCCGTGCCGGAGACGGTGGCGGCAACGCCGGGGGTGGCGTGGGCGATGGTGCCGGTGGCGGTGGCGTGGGCGAAGTTGGCGCCTCGGAGTTTTGCTGCGTTGCCAGCGCGGCCGTCTGCGTTTGGCCTGCGCTGGGCGGCTCGCCCTGTGCGGGCGAGGGCGCCAGGCCGGCGCCGGGGGCACCCGCTCCGCTGGTGCTGCTGCCGTCGCCGCCGGCGGGTCCATCGCAGGCCGCCCAGTTGGTGGCGTTGTCGCCCGCCCCGGCCCCCGCCCCGGCGGGCAGCATCGGAGCCCGGCACAGCTGCACCAGCGCCTCGCCGCCGCTGATGGCCACAGCCCGCACCTGCAGGCCTGTGCGGGCGGAAGCACACACACGCACACGGGAACGCACGCGGGCAGTACGAGAATCAGCCATGACCCATGACCCATGCGCCCATGCGTCGTGCGTCACCGGCACCCACGTGCCATCCGCACATGCGCAGATCCTGAACGCGCCCGCCCCCCTGCCCCCCCTCGATGCTCTTACGAACCGCAGCAGCACGGCGTCACGCACGCCGCTCCCCTCGCTGCCACCTCCCTGCCCACGCCACAGCGCCCACCGTGCCCGCGCCTCCCCCCACCGCCCTTGCGGCTGGCCGCCACTCACGTGTCGCGTCGTCCCGCCACACGCCGCCCGCCGCCAGCGCCGCCGCGTGTACGGAATCCATCCAGGCGCCCCTGTCGGTGTAACGCCGCCGCGCCGCGCCCGTCAGCTGGGCGTGCACGTGTACGGCGTCCCCCACCGTATTGTCGTACGTGCTGTTGGTCGTGCCGGCGCGGTACGACAGAAAGTACCGGATCCCGCCCGTCGCGGCCGCGGCGTCAATCAGTACGAAGCTGGCGGCGGCGCTGTGCTGCGCCGGCAGCACGTACGGCACCGCCAACCCCTCCGCAAGGTCCTCGAGCGCCAGCGCGCCGCCCATGGCTGCTGCTGCGGCTGCTGCTGCGGCTGAGGACCCATCTGTGCTGCCCTGCCCCGGGTCGGCGGCCGAGGCGCCGCTGACGGCATCCGCCCAGCCCAGCGCCGCCATGTGGGCGGCGTTGGGGCACAGCCGGTCGCAGCAGTAGCCCATGACGCAGGTGGCGTCGCAGTACTGCGTTGTAGCAGCAGAAGGAGAAGGTTGTGAGAAGCAGCCGCCTCGTCAGGAAAACAATACGAGTGTACCTGTACCTGAAAACACACTGTTACGCAAACTGACAGACAGCATTTATGCGGCAAAGGAACTACCACGCTGGCGTCGCAGGTGCATGGCGCAGGGTCGGCGCACCTCGCAGCCATTGAGCGTGCCGGCGTGCAGCAGCCCCAGGTTGTGCGACATCTCGTGCAAGTAGTTGAACAGCAGCGGGTAGCGCTCGCCTGCGCGCGTCATGACGTTGGATGAGCAGGTTCGAGAGGAGGATCCAAGAGGGTTACAGGAACTCACGGGCAATGGGCTTCCATGCCTGATTGATTCAGGGCGCGGGGACATGTGTTCTAGGGTTCGGAGGGCGCCGGCGAAACGCGCCGAACGCCTGGCCTCGCCGCCCCAACTAACCACCGATTCTTGACCACCCCTACCACCCAGCCGGTGCCCCGCCCAGCTCAGCACCCGCCCGGCCGCCCGCCGCGCTCACCGCTGAGCCAGCTGTAGGAGTAGGCGGGGCTGCCGTCCGCGTTGCGGCGCGGCACGCCCACCTCGCCGCTGGCCGTGAAGCTGGCGCCGCCGCCGCCGCCGCCGCCGTCCGAGGGCGGCGAGCGCCAGTCGCGCGGCAGCACCAACACGACGTGGTGATAGCTGCGTGCGGTGGGCGCGCAGCAAGCAGGTTAGCAGGCGGTGCGCAGGGGTGGGCGCGCACTTCAACTTTGCAAGTTGACAGGGGCGTGCGTGGTCTTGCTGCATCCCGCCATTTGGGCGGGAAAGGCTTTGCAGGTTGAATGGGGGGCCCCCGCGGGGTTTTGCGACTCTGCGGGATTCCCACCGTCAACGCATGACAGCCCTTGGTATGGCCTGACGTAGCCTGGTGCCGGTGCCCCTAGTTTGCCGTCACGCTGCCACTAGCAAATGGATTACGGTAGACAAGCTGGCAGGCAAGGCCGCAGCTCTCCGGAGCATTCCCCCTTGAACACTCTCTCCCTCACCTCGCAAGCTCGCCTGACGCTAGCTGCTGCTTGGCTGCCTCCACCGCCGCGTCGCCCCAGCCCAGCATGTCGGCGGTCTGGCAGCGGCTGGTCAGCCACACGGGCTGGCTGGTGGCGGCGCTGACGGGGCCGGCGCAGGGGATGACGACGCCGTCCAGCACGCGGCTGGTGTCGCGGGACAGCGCCGCGCGGCCGTTGGAGCAGTAGGCCACGTAGGACTGCAGCGTCGCGGCGGCCGAGCTGCTGCTGCTGCTGCTGCTACTGCCAGCAGCATTGGTGCTACTGCCGCCCACAGCGCTTCCGCTGTCGAAGAGAACAGCCTCCAGGTCCTGGCGGCCGGGGGAAGCGAGGAGATTCGGGTGGTCAGTGATCGTGGCGTGCCGCATGGGGTTTGGCATGCACAATCCATCTTCTTTTGCAAACGTTTGGAAATCAAGGTCTGTCGTTCTCTAAGACCGCGTCGAAGGGAGAACGACAGGCATTGGCTTAGGCTTCGACTCGCCGCTTGTAACCCGGCGTCGATAAATGCCTTGTCGCACGACAACCGCCGGAAAGCGTGCCGGTTTCGACAAACGCCATCGAAACCTCGCCACACGCACCGCTCACGAGTCGCAACGCCACCCCTCATCATGCGCACGGCTGACAGTGCCTGCCCATTAGCCAAGCTCCCGCACCTCTCGAGTGGCTGCCGGCAAGCTCCTGGGGCCCCCGCATGTCGTGGACACGATGAGGAACAGCGTCTTCAGGGGAGCGGCGGCGGAGCTGCCCGAGGAGTCCTCCGCGACAGCTGCTGACCGCGTTGCGGCAGCAGTCCAAGAGCCACCCAGCTCGCTGACCGGTTCGTCGAGCAGTGTTATCGAAGTGGCTAGGAGGTAGGGCGACGCAGTGGAGTCCCAGGTGCCCGTGCTTAAGCCCGCGTTCATGAGCTCGCCAACCACCGCTACTCGAGCGCCAGGCGCGAAGCCACTGATGGCGTCAACTAGTATGTCTTCCCTCGTCGACTGCACGTCAATGAATTTGAAGCCTGGCGCCCCCGCCATGGAATTTGCGAGCCGGAGCACAAGCTGCGGGCCTTCGCTGGCTCCACCCGGAACAGTAACAACGTGTAGCCAGCCTGGCAGGTAGAATTGACAAAGAGAGTTGCGGGTCAAAATTTCAACGACGACCAACCGCCCGACCAACGCCGACGAGCGCCCGAGACAGCCAGAAAGATAGTAAGGTGTGTGACATGGACTCTACATTAATTAAGGCTTTGCGCGTGCTATGTGCACACAGCTCCTCGTCGGGCTGGCCAGAAGTAAAAAGCAGGCTTTAAGTCCCAACCCGGTGCCTGCTCGACTTGCCTTCAACTGTCTCTTGCTTGCAGTGCACCGCGCTCAGCAGACAAGCCGCCAGCAGCAGGTGCAAGCAGCGCGAGGCCGCTATCATACCCGTGCTACTCATTTAAGAGGTAGGATTGCATTCATTTTGACAGGAATCTATGTATGAAATATCGGGGAGCCCTCGCCGGCCTTGCATACGCTCTTTGGCATTGGTTTCGTCGGCATGTGCACCCCCGAGTTGCAAAAGTCACTTGCCTTTAATGGCAGCTGCCGTGCTATGCTAAAGTCCGAGTTAATTGAATCATCGCACAGGTGGCCTGGCAAGTACCGACGGAGTTAAAGTACAAAATACGACCGCTGCCAAATAATGTCCACACTCCCGACAGCCCCGATTACCGTGCAATAATGCGTGTAACGCTGGGCATACACAGAAGAACAGTCTCAGAATTAAAGCGGTGCTGGCACGCGGCAGTGACTTAGGTTACCACCGCCGAATCCGTGACCGAATCCGCGCCTCCGCGCCAGGCCCGCGCCGAATGAACGTGGCCCCGTCATTCACTCGCGCCGCTCAAGCCCTTGCCCCCACCCAAGTCACAGTGCATCAGCCGTGGTGATGTGCGCCCCTCCCCTCACTCACTCACTGACACGTCGGCCTCTCGCGTCGCTCTCAAACGCCCATCCGCCTCAAGATCCGCCTACATCAGCCACACACAGGCCACCCCGGACCGCCTGTTTACGGTACTTCCCGTATCGAGCCCCCCACCCATGGCCACCCAAGACTCATTTCCACCCCTCCAACCCCTCCGCCCGACTGTAATCCTTACGCTGGGAAATCCACCCTGCTCAATTCCATATGCGCAGCTTGCATGGCGCCCCGACAAGGGCGCCATACCCTGCCTGCCTGCGCCTGCCCACGAACCGTTGCTGCCTCCCCCCAAACCTGCCTGCCTGCCCATGCAAATCCATTCCTGGAACGCACCGTACGTATCTGACTAGCCTGATGACTAACTGACTAACTGTTCGTACGGTATGCATACCCGTGTTTGCGCGTACGGACGCGTACGGACAAGCTGGGACACGTCACCATCTGCATGTCTGCACCTGCCATCTACCGCTAGCGACGGAGGGTTCGCAATGCGGCCTGTCACCCAGCCCCGGACAGCATGATGCCTCTCGCTCCTCCAGCGCCAAAACGCACCTGGGGGCTGCGTCACGGGCGGCGTGTCCCACCACAACGCGCCCGCTCGCGCCACGCAATGCCCGTGTGCAATCCCGGCTCCTCCCAGACGCGCATTTCCCACTCTCCGCCTCCCCCCTGCTCGCACCGTGTGCACCCGTGCAATGCCAAACACATGCGGACAATGGTGGCCGCAGGTGGTGGCTCGCCGTGCACATGTGCTCCTGCCGTCCTTGGAAATAGGAACCCCAGCGTTCCAACACTTGCCACAAAAACTATTGCAGGCTTGCGGGCCGGCCCGCCATCCATGCGCATGCCAGGCAACATCAGTGCCTCGAAGCCCCCACGCTCAATCCATCGTTAGCGAGGAATACGGCATGTGCTTTAAACGCACACAGAAGCACGCAGCCAGCATGGCTCGAACGGCACAAGCTCCGATTACTAAGCGCAGCACCAATTACACATCAGCACAACACACGCCACACACCCAACACACGCCTGCCACGAGCCGCGCACGCGCACACTCCCCACACAGCAACCGTGTAATATGTAAACGTCATGTGTGTTTAGTACCGTAGGGTACACGCGTCGGATACCAGTATGTACGTTTGGGTATTGTATATGTCATGCAGGCAGGGGAACCCCTGCATGCAGGTGACGCCAGTAACCCGTATGCAAAGTATGTGCAAATCATCTACTACCCTGTGTGCCAGCGCGGATGCGCCAGGTCTCGTGTGACTTCAGCATTAGAGAGTTCATAGTTATCTAGGCCCATTCGTTGAGTTCGGTAAATGTTGAATGTGTTCGAGTCCCAGGTCCGTTGCACATGACATGCACACTCTGCTTGATTGTTTTTGACACACTGTGCTGTTAACTGCCCAAGCCGTGAAAACCACAGCCCGGCCCCTTGGCCCATGCACCTCGCTACGAAGACAGCGTCTGCAGGGATCGCCTCAGCCGCCGCCTCCCGCCGCGGCCGCCCAAGAGCGCAGGTGAGGGACCAGGCGTCGTGTCGGACGAAACGCTCCGGGCGCCTGCTGCACCATCAGAAGAGAGCGTTGGCGGTGGGGGTCGCTTTCGTCTGCTGCTGCTGCTGCTACTGCCAGAGGCTCCCACGGGGACTGTCTCCTCCCGTGCCCCAGCGGGTGAAGGAGGTGCAGGCAGTGCGGGGGGCGAGGGCGCGGGCACGGGGGGTGAGGGTGCGTCGCCGCCGCTCCCTCGGCGCCGCCCCGCGCCCCGCCGCGGCGCCTCGCCCGCTGGCGAGGAGCCGGGCGCAGGCACGGGCCGGGGCGGGGACGGCGCAGGCACGGGCGGGGACGCCTGAGCCCGCGTCTGCGGCGTCCCGCTGTCTTTCCGCTGTAGCGCTGCGTACGCGTCGGCGGGAGCGGCCACGGCAGCCTGTGCCTCGGGTCGCGGCCGGGGCGGCGGCGTGGCGGGCGGCGGAGCGGCAGCAGCCGGCGCGACCAGCGGCAGCGCGGGCCGCGCCTGTGCCGTGCCCATGCCCAGGGCCCGCAGGGCTATCGCGGCGTCCGGCTGTGGCTGGGCGCAGGCTGACCAGTCCACAGCGGCAGTGCCGCTACTGCCGTCGCCTGCTGCAGCCGTTGCGCCCGATCTGGAGCTGGGCTGCAGCAGCGGCGCCCGGCAGACCGTGACCACTGCGGCGGCGCCGTCTGCGGCCACCGCTTGGACCACCAGCCCTGTGTGGTGGTCAGTGCGCGGCAGCCAAGTGCAGACGCGGCGTCAGGCCCAGGTCCACTACCTACCCGTGCACCTGAATCAGGGTGTGGCCATACCCAGTGAGCTCACTAAATTGGGTATGGATCACTAAATTGGGTATGGATCACAACGTGATCGGCGTTTGCCTTCTCGCCCTGTCACGCAACAGCTGCCGCCGAACTAACCCTCTGACTAATCCTGGCTCATCCCACGAACATGCCACGCAGGCTCCCGCGACACCCCGCCCCAATACCTACGCCTGTCCAGGCCTCTGCCTACCGAGCACGACTAATCTTGTACTCACGCGTTGCGTCGTCGCGCCACACCGCGGCGCTACTGCCGTTCTTGCCGGCGCCGCCGCCACCGCCGCCGCCGCCGCCGCCGCCCGCGGATGAGCCCGGCGGCGGCGGCGGCGGCGCCAGCTTGGTGACAAGCACCGTGTCCATGCTGCCTGTCCGGGAGCCGCCCGCCAGGTAGCGGTGCACGAGCACGAAGTTGTCCAGCTGCGGGTCAAACGCCTCGTACGGCGGGCGCAGCCGCCGGTACGACAGGAAGATGCGCGTGCCGTTGGGGTTGCCTGCGGGGCGGGGCGGGGCGCGGACCACTCGCTCGGAATGGGCTTTGCCTTCCGTCTAGTTCTATTTTCACTCCTGCAATACTCTTGTAATGTGGGTGGCCTGCCGTGAGCATGGCGGCGGGCCGCGAGCCGCTGCAGCAGCCGCAAAGTCGCAAGCTCCATGCGTGCACCTTTCCGTGGGTGGATAGCTAGCCCACAGTTGCCGCTGCCCACGTGTGTCCGTACACATACCCGGCCCACGTGTGTCCCGTACACGCACCCGGCTCCACGTCCACCATCACAAAGCTGGCGGCGGCGCTGTGCTGCGCCGGCAGCAGGTACGGCAGCGCCACCCCCTGCGCCAGGTCCTCCAGCGCCAGCGCGCCGCCCTCCACGGGCTCGGCCCAGCCCAGGGCCCAGAGGTGGGCGGCGTTGTGGCAGCGGGGCCAGCAGCAGGCGCCCATAGCGCAGGAACGGTCGCAGTACTGCGGCAGTGGCGCCAACGATTCCGGGTTCGCGGGTTACACATTCCATTCAGCAGGTACTGGTAATGCACGGCCAGTCGCAACCGGACACAGCCGGTCGCAGCAGGCGGCCATGGCGCAGGAGCGGTCGCAGTACTGTTTCAGGCGGAACGCGGCGGCGGCGCCGGAGGTGCCGGGTTCGGGGCTGTTGTTAGGGGCTTCGGGGGGCGAGGGTTGTATGGCGAGGGTGCGGGCTCGGATATGCTGTGTGGTTTGGTGGCATTGCTGCGTAGCCACAAACAGGCTGGGGGGTGCCGCGACGGCAGCAACAGTTGCACACGGCGCATCCCCCTACCTGGCAGCTCTCGCTGGTGCCGGCGTGGTACAGCCCCAGGTTATGGGACAGCTCGTGCAAGTAGGTGTTCAGCACGGACCGCCTCTCGCCTGCGCGCACGCACCGCGTCCATGCCGTGAGCGCAGCAACAGCAGGCAGGCAGGCAGGGAGACAACAGCTGAGGTCGCAGGCGGGTCGGGAGGACGGGTCTGCCCGGGGCGAAGGCTTGGTTGCGAAGCCAACAATGCAGGGACCAGCTGGGCCACGCCCATGAGCGCGCTAGCAGGACGGGCGCGCCGCCGTGCGTGTTTGACGATGCCTAACCAGCCGTGTGCCGTGTGCGCCCAGACACACCCCCCACCCCGCCACACAGCCGCTGTCGCCCCCACCCACCCCAGGACCTTGAGCCCGCCCACGCGCGCCTGCAGAGATCCTGGCTGGATGCAAGCGCCTACCAACAGCGTGTGCGCCTTGAAGCCCATGCAGCCAGGGGGTGCGACGCAACGCAACGCCACGCCACGCCACGCCACGCCACGCAACGCAACGCACCTGACACCCAGACCTGGCCGAAGGCGGAGCCGGCGGCAGCGCCCGGCAGCCGCCGCGTGCGGCCCACCTCGCCGCTGGCGATGTAGGCCGCGCAGTTGGAGGGGTCGTAGCGCGGCTTCCAGCTGCTGCCGTCCGGCGTGATGAGCACCACGTGCTGGATCCTGTTTGTGCGGATGTGCATGGGTGCATGTCAGCATGGTGCACGTGCACGGATCCTGTTTGCGCGGATGTGCATGCCAGCATGTGCATGTGCACGTGCGCAGTTGACGGATGGGAGAGGCGTCCATGGGGGAGAGGCGTCCATGGGAGAGGCGTCCATGACTCGCCGGTTGTGCATGTTCATGGTTCCCGTGTGGAGGCAAAACCTAGGTAGGGGGCCCTCATTGGCGTTGGCCTCCAAAGCAGACTAGCGGCCAAATCAGACATTGGCCAGCCAGCCTCCGTCGCACGTTGCATCCCGGCTCGCCGCTAGCTGGGGCGGCTGCGCCCCACTCCGCTCCGCTCCGCTCGACGCACCTGTCCCGCAGGCTCTGCCGGCTGCCCACCAGCTGACCGACCGCCAGCTCCACCGCGGCCTCGGCCCAGCCGTACAGATCCATGCTCGTGCACCTCGACGTCGTCCAGGCCGAGCCGTAGGTGTTGGTGCCGCTGCAGGGGATCGCCACGCCCTCGGCAATCTGCCACACGATATGGGGCAGCGGGAGATAAGGAAGAGCACAGGTAGGTGCGTGAGGCGGCGCGGCCACAGCCAGGGGTGGGTGGGTGGACACAGCCGCAAAGCGAAGCTGCGCAGCCGGCTGGCATGACGGCACAGCCATGGCGGGCACAGGAATGGGGTGTGTGCCCAGCAGCGGCAACCCCTGCGGCAGCCCCTGAACAGGGGGGGCTGCCTGGGCCTGCCGCCCGGGAGGAAGGGCCGAACAGGCAACCCGTGGAATGCGCTTCCACAGCCGTTCGCCTACACCGCTGGGCTCTGGACTCACAATTGCGTTCTCGAGAGAAAGCGTGCGTCGCCCGTTTGAGCAAAAGCCCAGATAACCCGCCACGGACCCGCTGTCAGCTAGGCTGCCGTCAGATGTGCCGAGCACGATGCCACGAAGCTCCTGCAGTGTCGGGTTTGAATTAAGATTGCTGAAGCACTTTCAGGCGGGAGTAAAATGACGAATTCGGATGTAACCGTGATGCTGCGAGTTGGGTTTGCACGCGTGTGCGGACACTTGCCTCAGACGACACGGCGCGCGCCTTGTCGCAAAACGCGACGGGTATGAAAAGGATGACGAAATCCTCCTCTGAGTTTGCCGACGCCGACGCAGCACGAGTTCGCAGCGGCGCTCGGACATTGTTCATTGCGTGCGCGTCTGTCACCGGGCCACCCCGCACGCGCTCCAGTGAGTTTACCCGCAGAGCTGGCAACTGCTCCTCCGTTTTCTCCGCAAACTGTCCACGAATTGTCACAGTATCGCCGGCCCGAACGATGCCAGCGCGAACAAGGTCGCCGACGTCGGCGACGCCGGGGAGCAGCTCCAGAGCTACATAAGACTTTAGGGTACTAGATTCAGCATTTTTAGGTGCCTGGAGCAGGTAGAGCGGCTCGTTGCTGGTCGGTCGGGCGAGCACGTCCAGACGGCCTGTGACAGAGTAGCCAGCATGAAAACATATATAAATATCACAAACACACTGCGTGTAATGCGAGTTCTAGGCGGGGGCTGATCGCGCCGGCCGCAACTGCCTCGCGCGCGAACTGTCCTACCCTCCGCGTAAGCTTCCTCCGCTGCTTTGCATTCCGCCAGCAGTAATACAGAAGCCAATAGGAGGAAATGAGGATGGCTGACCCGCATCGCAAAGGTAGTCCGGCGACTCGCCTAGGCCGCAGCTGTCGAAGCTCGTCTACGCGCCATTGCCCAGTTCACCGCAGCGTGTGCATTCGCAAGTTAAAGCTATGCTCTCAGAACACACAGGCGTCGTTTCACGGATGCGGGTTGTCGGGTATTTGATGAGCAGTTGGCCATGGCGCTCGCGACAGTCGGCGGGAAACCAAAAATTGCCGCAGAGTCACAGGCGGCAGGAATGGTTCTGCCGCTGCATAATAACATCCAAAATAAGTCAGTGCTTTAGCCGGCGTCAGTGGGAGGCCAACAGGTCATCGCGCCACGTCGTCGCGCCCGCATCAGGTCGTCCCCTCCCGCCCTGCAGCACATCCCCGCCGCGATGAATGCCGCAATCCTTCGGGCACCAACCGTGCACGGCGCCCCAGCCGCGCAGTGGAGACAATCGAGCGGCCATCATGGCACGCGTGCTGCCACAAGGCATCTCCTGTCCTCCCTCCGTGCCTCCCTCCTACTGCTCCCTCTTGCGCCGCCGGCAGCAGCAGTCCCTCGCGCCGTCGCGCGCAGCCATTCAGGGAGGCGCCCAGCCCCCAGAAACAATTTATGCGGTCGCCGGTTCTACCGCCGCATCATATCATTACTAGCAGCGTGCCCCCAGCACGGTCCAGCAGCCTCATGTCTTGATGTCTGAAACACAGCAGAACAACCGCTTTGCGAACTTGCTTTTTATGGATTGCGCCCTGTCCAACCTGCCCTGCCCCACTTCACTGCGGTTCGGTTGTCACGCTCGCAAATGGGCCGGCTGCTGTAGCCCCGCACTCCCCACAGCAGGCTGCTACTGCTGCCTGCCGCTACACCGCATCACTCTCGTGCTATAAATGCTGCTCCCTCCCTCCTGCTGCTCCCGCGTGCGCGCGCTACTGCTCCTTTGCGCTGGCCGGCTGCGCTGCCGGCGCGGCAGCGGTAGTAGGACTGGCTGCAGCAAAGGCGATGCCGTCCTCGAAGGTGCGGGAGGGGTCGGCCCAACCGGTGCGGATGAGGAACTCCTCAAGGGTGAGCATTCCAGGGAACTGAAGGATGGGATGGGAGGGGAGGGGAGGGAGGGCGTTGCAGGGTTTCGATTTCACTGAGGATGGCATGGGGGGGGGGGGGTAGCGATCCATGGATTTCGATTTCATTGGAGATGGCATGGGGAGGTAGCCATCCATGCCATGCGAATTGTCACCCAGGGAGGGGCGCCGCACCTGCTGCCGGCACGCCGCCACGTCAGCCTGGTAGCCCCGCTCCGTCAGGAACCTGTGCGCGTGCGTGTGTTTGTGTGTGTGTGTGTGTTTATGTTTGTGTTTCGTGGAGCGAGAGAGAATGAGAGAGACAGCGCAAGAACAGAGCATCGACACGTGCGTACGCAGAGCATGACGACGTGCGTGCGTGCGTGCGTGCGTGTGTGTGTGTGTGTGTGTGTGTGTGTGTGTGTGTGTGTGTGTGTGTGTGTGTGTGTGTGTGTGTGTGTGTGTGTTGCAATGCAGCAGGGATTACTCCACAGCAGCGTGCGGAGCATGCTCGACCACGCGGTTGGCACGTCCCCCGCGCCCAGCCATTCGGCCCCGCACGCACATCCCCACGGACACACGCGCACGTGTGCACGCACGCACTTGCTGATGCGCCACACGTCCCGCGCCAGGAACCAGAAGGGCCAGGCGGGCGCGCGGTTGTGGCGCACGGGGCTGCCCTGGACCTGCGGGCCAACCGGGTGGGCGTGCGTGTGCGTGTGCGTGGGGAGGGAGGGGTGTGTTGGAGAGCACACGGGAAGCTGTGCGCTGGTGGTAGGCTGGTAGCGCCCGCACGGCGCCTGGCGCCCCCAGCACCTCAAGCCGCGCACACGCACATAAGAGACGCGCACACGTGACACGCACACGTGACACACACAAACACACTCGGACACGCACACACGTGATATGCACACACTCGCGATACACACGCACCTTGGCGAAGGTCGCACACATCTGCTCGGGACTCAGCTCGTCGCCCGCAAGCTCGATGGAGCGCAGCCGCAGGGCCGGCGCGCCGCCTGTCGCAACACCACCACCGCCACCGCCACCGCGGCACCACCGCCGCCGTGACCAAGTGAGTGATGAATTTTGATCATGTAAGTACTCGGGCCCTTGCGCACACACCCTGCACCTGCCTGCCCCTTGTCTAGTTTCGCTTGGGTTTAGATTGGGCTGGTGTTTACAACCCCCACGCCCGCTCACACCCGCACGCCGGCTCACACCCCCCACGCCCGGTCACACCCCCACCCTCACGCCCTCACCCTCACCCGCCGCCGCCGCCGCGGGCGGCACCTCCACGCCGCCGGCCGCCAGCAGCGTGCCCGCCGCCAGGCCCAGGTCCCGCGCCGCCACCAGCTGGATGGGCCTGTGCGCGTGTACGACACGAGTGTGGGTGTACGACACGAGTGTGGGTGTACGACACGCGTGTGAGCACACCCACCCAACCACCATTCTGCGGGTACCACACCCTTCAGCACGCACACGCGCAATCCCGCACCCCCCCCCCGCACCCGCCCACACACCTCCCAACCTGCCCACCTCCCACCCGGCGAGCTCCAGGTGAAGGCGCCCTTGAGGATGCCCGGCCGCGTGTAGCGCTTCCACAGCTCCTCCATGAACAGCGTGGCCTGCAGGTGTGTGTGTGTGTGTGGGTGTGTTAAAAACAATCAAGCAGACGGACAAATAAGCCCGCCAAACACGCGCGCGCAATTGTATACAGATACCTACGCCGGTTACCGAGCTCCGCGTTGGCGATGTTGCCCTTGTTGTCTACCTTTGCATACTTACCCGCATATGACGCCTGGAACCCCCTACCCGGGCGTTTGGCATTCAGCCTCGTCTCCGAGGTGCACCTGTATGCGTCCATGCGCCGCGCCATTGACGCGCTAGAAACGTTTGCCCGGCACGCCTAATGCCCTGTTACCCGCCCGCTGTCCGTAGCCAGGCTCACCTATAGGCGAGCGCAAATTGAAAACACAAGGCGGCAGCACAGCAGTGTCACGGGCAGGCAAAATGGCAAAGGCGAATCGGGGGCGGCGTGCAACAAGCAAGTTAGTGAGCTACCTAACACGCATTCCAAAGCCCGCCCATTAACTATTCTAATGCCCGTGGAAGGGAACGATTTTGGGGCGGCGCGGAAACAAATAGCACGAGGCTGCATGGAGGCGCGTGGCGGGCGGTGTGGGTGTGTGTGGGTGTGTGTGGGTGTGTGTGTGGGTGGGTGGGGGTAGTTTTTTCCCATTCCCAAATCAACCATTGGGGGGGTGGGGGATTGCAAGGATGTTTGGAAAAGCGGCACAGGATGGGGAGGGGAGGCGGGCGGGGTTGTGAACACCAGCCCAAGCTAAACCAGGGGACCGGGGACAGGCAAATGCAATAGCAGCCGGGGCCGGGGGCGGGGCTGTTGTGCTGACGCGCCGCGGCGCGCAAAGGCCATTTAGGCACCCGCGCGAGTAGAAGCAACAACCAGGTCCAAACCGCCGCTCCACACACACACACACACGCGGCGGGGCGCTACTAGACACGCTAGACTCGCTCGTTCAACCGGGCGAGGCCCGGGCCCAGCTCTCGATGCCGGCGGTGTACAGCCGCCCAGGCCCCGACAAGCGGCACGTGGCCATGGTCAAGGTCCACCTCCCGCGCAGCGCCCTCGAGCGGCTCCCGTCCAGCCCAGCCCTGGACAACGGCCGACTTCACCAGGGCCCCCTGCCACTGGGCCCCGGCGGCTCGACCGTGGAAGTGGTGGCGCAGCTGGAGCAGGGCGCTGCTGCGACGCTGCAGCCATTCGTGTACCTGGCCACCGGCGTGCCGCCGTGGGTGCGCGAAGCGGCCCTGCAGGGCTGGCTGGCCGTCGCCCTGGGCCTGAGTGACAACCCCAGCCGCGTGCTGTCAGCGGTGCGGGAGGGTCGCTCAACCCAGGTGCGCCTAATCCTGGCGGCCAAGGCGCCCCCGCCGCCCCCGGCGGTGGCCTTCTCGTGCAAGGACCGGGGCCTGCAGGACGCGATGCTGTATTTCACCCGCACCCAGACGCAATGCCGGCACGTGCTGACGGTGCTACACGCACCGGCATGCGAGCCGGCGCCTGCCTCTGGTGGCGCTGGAGGGCCCCAGCCGCCGCAGCCGCCGCAGCCGCCGCAGCCGCCACAGCCGCCGCAGCCGCCGCAGCCACCGCAGCAGCCACCGCAGCAGCCACCGCAGCAGCCGCTGCAGCAGCCGCAGCAGCCGCAGCAGCCGCAGCAGCCGCAGCAGCCGCAGGCACCGCCGCAGCAACCGCAGCAGCCGCAGCAGCCGCAGCAGCCGCAGGCACCGCTGCAGTCGCAGCCATCACAGCAGTCGCAGACCGTAGGCTCGGGGGCACCCTCCCAGCCGACCGCAGACACGGTGGGGTCGGTGCTGCCGTCACAGCAGGGGCAAGAGGCGGAGGCTGACTCTACTGGCACCTCTGGCAGGCCGCGGCCGGCGCCTGCACCCACCTGCGGCCAACCTGGGGCCAACAGCGGCCCGCCCGCCATGCCATCCCCGGCTCGGGATTTGCAGCCCCTGGCTGGCCCTGTGGCCTCCAACACGCCGGCGCCCAAGGCGGGCTCCGGTGCCCCAACCAGCCCCGCGACTGGCCGGAGCCCCTCCAGCGGCCACCGGGCGCTGCAACCAGCCAAGCCTGCCTGGAACAGCTCGCCAGCTGCCTCTCACCCGGGGGGCCTCTCGAACGCCCGCGAGGGCAAGGGCCACCTGGGGGCCGCAACCGGGAACAGGCCTGGAGCGGCGGGCACCAGGGGCCGGACCGCGAGCGCGTCTGGGAGCCAACACAGCCGGGCCCACTCGTGCCACCGAGGCAGAGCCCAGACCGGCACGCGCGAGGACCAGCTGATCGCAGGCTTGAAGGACGGCTCCATCCAGCCAGACCACCCGGACCACGCCGCGGCGGTGCTGGCGAAGCAGCAGCAGCAGCAGCAGCAGCGGCGGCTGCAGACCCAGGCCGCTCGCGACGCCCGCCTGGCCAACCTGCGCAAAACGAACACTGCAGTTCCGGATGAGGCGGCGCCCCTGACAGCACGGGGAGCGCCGTCTTCGCAGTAATGCCCCCAGCAACCGCTGCAGCCGGGCAGCCAGCCGCGGCTGGCACCCAGCCAGACGCGGCCGCCCGCCAGCGGCGTGCGCACCGACCCTTGCGGATTGGGACGCACAACATGGGGGGACTGCGCCTGGAACAGGGGTCTCGGGCGGAGAAGAGGCTCCAAGCAGCAGTGCGGCAGTGGGGGTCGGCGGGACTGGACGTTGTGTGTGTGCAGGAGACGCACCACACATGTGAGGCTGACCATGCCGCGCTGCAAGTCGCGCTAAATGCAGCAGCCGAGTACTGCCACATCCCAGGGTGGCAGGTTGCAGCGCACTCGTGGTCCCACTCAGCGCACACCGCCGGCGTGGTGACCCTAGTCCGCAGCGACCTGTGCAGGGCAGCGGCACCAGAGGCAATACCAGCGCCGGAGGGAGTGCCGCCGGGGCGCAGTGCGGGCTGCATGCTGCGATGGGGTGGGCATGTGCTGCGCATCTGCAACCTGTATCTGCCCACGGCTAGCAGCGACAACGCGGCAGCGGTCCGCGCAGAGCTGCTGAGCCTGGGCCTGGCGCCAGCGGTCGCCGCAGCCGAGGCTGCTGGCGACACGCTGGTGGTTGCCGGCGACTTCAACTTTGTGGAACAGCCGGCCCTAGACGCCACCAGCGCGCGCCCAGCCGACGCTGGCATCACTCAGCAGTTTCGCCAGGTAGCAGGTGGCCTGGTGGACAGCTACCGACACTGCCACCCCACCAAGCAGGCGTTCACGTTCTGCTACAAGGCCCCGCAGCCAGGGCGCTCCCGCCTGGACCGCATCTACGTCAGCCCTGCTGCAGCTGACTACACGGTCTCAGCCACCATCTCGCGCCTCGCCCCTAGCGACCACCAGTACGCCTGCATGGACCTGGTCGCCAAAACGGTGGCGAAGTCAGGGCGCGGCCTCCGCCGCGTCCGGCTGCACTTTCTCAAGCACCGCGACCTGAAGCAGCAAATGCGGGAGTGGATCACGAGCGAGTGCGAAGCAGCGCCGCAGCAGCCCGGCGACCCGCCAGAATCCATCCTGGCTTGGTGGCCGAGCTTCCAGCGGCGATGGACCACCCTGTGTCAGGCCTTGAACCGCGAGGCCAGGGCCCGGCGCCTCACCCCGGGCGCCCGCACAGTGCTACAGCAGGCCAACGCCGAGCAGGCTGAGGCAGCAGTGGCAGCGCAGCCGGCGGACCCCGGCGCCCTGACAGCCCTAGCCACGGCCTTGGCAGACCTGGCTGCCGCAATGCGTGCAGATGCCAGCTACGCGGTGCACGAGCGGCGCATGCAGCAGCTACAGGAGGGTGAGCGACCCAGCCGCGGCCTTACAGCGCTGATCCAAAACCTCTCAGAGTCGCACGGCCCAGCACCGGTAGCGCTGAAGGACCCAGCAACAGGCTCGCTCATCAGCAACCCACACAAGGTGCCCCAGGTGGTTGCCAACTTCTGGCGCGACGTCAGCCGCGCCCCGGACACCACGGCGGAGGCGCAGGAAACTGTGCTCACAGCCCTGCGTGAATCGGGCATCAGCCTGCCTGCCACCGCCGACACGTCGGTGGGCTCGCTGGATGTCTCAGAGGGGGAGGTCCGCGCGGCGCTGGGCAAGATGGAGCCCGGCAAGGCACCTGGCAAAGACGGACTGCCCATCGACCTCTACAAGGCCTTCCGGGGCCCCCTGAGCCCGGTCCTCGCCACGCTCTTCAGTGCAGTAGGCAAGACGGGCCAGGCGCCAGCAGGCTTCCTACATGGCGTCATTTCGGTGCTGTACAAGAAGGGCGACGTCACGGCGCCAGGCAACTACCGCCCCATCACCCTCCTCGGCACTGACTACCGCATCCTGGCGAAGGTACTGGCCAACCGGCTAGCACCCGCGCTGGGCAAGGTCGTGTCCCTGGAACAGACAGCCTTCCTGCCTGGCCGCCTCATCGGCGCCAACATTCAGCTGCTGCGGCTCCTGCCGCACCTCCTGAAGCAGCAGCACCGGTCCGCCATCATAGCCTTCCTCGACTTCGCAAAGGCTTATGACACCATCGACCGCAGCTTCCTCCTGGCGGCCATGGAGGCGATGGGGGCTGGACCCCAGCTGCGGGGCTGGGTCCACACGCTGCTGCAGCACACAGCGGCACAGGCCGTTGTCAATGGGCACTGGTCAGCGCCAGTGTCCATGGAGGCGGGGGTGCGGCAGGGCTGCCCGCTAGCCCCGCTGCTGTACCTGTTCGTGGCGCAGGCACTACTGTGCTGGCTGCAGCGCCAGCAGGTTGGCATCCGCCTCCAACCGGACATGGCAGAGCTCACCACCGCCGCCCAGTTTGCTGACGACACGAAAGTGTTGTTGGAGAGCGAGGCGGCAGTGCCTAGCTTCCTTGCCACCATGGACACGTTCAGCCGCGCCTCCGGGCAGTGGCTGAACCTCACAAAGGTGGAACTGCTGCGGATTGGGGAACTGCAAGGTGCGCCAGCCGCCACGCCGGCCGCTGCGCCCGTTGCCGCGCCCGCGGCAGCACCGACCGCTGCGCCTGCCGCGGCGCCCGCCGCCGCACCCGCCGCCGCGCCGGCCGCCACGCCTGCCCCCGCGCCAGCCACCGCGCCGGCCGCCGCGCCCGCCGCCGCGCCCGCCGCCGCGCCTGCCGCCGCACCTGCCGCAGCAGCCCCCGCGGCGCCGGCCACAGCGCCTGCAGCGGCGCCCGCCGAGGCGGCCGCCGAAGCGCCCACCACAGCACCCGCCGCAACGGCCGCCACAGCGCCCGCCGCAGCGCCCGCCGCAGCACCCGCTGCGGCGCCCGCCACAGCGCCCGTCACAGCACCCGCCGCAGCGCCCACTGCAGCGCCCGCAGCAGCGCCCGCTGCCGCTGCCCCGGCTGGTCACCCAGGGCCTGGGCCCGGCGAGCCTGAGCAGATCCACGGACTGCGCGTAGTTGCTGCAGCCACAGCCCTCAGCGTGCGTTTCAGCAACGACCCGACGCGGCTACGGCTGGACTGGCAAGCCCGCCTGCGTGAAGCCATGCGCCGCTTGCGGCGCGTTGCCCACCTAGGGCTATCAGCCTTCGGGCGCGCTAACGCCGCCTCCGCCTACTGCACATCCATGGTGACGTGGCACATGGAGCACAGCGGCCTACCTGAGGATATCGCGCAGGAGCTGGAACGGCTGGTTGCGCGAGTAGTGGACCGCAAATTGGCGCCGGAATCGACCAAGCAGCGCCTGACGGGTATCCCGACTGAGCTGCTGTACGGCCACCCCACCGCTGGTGGTTTTGGAGCACTGCCCATCAGGCAGCACGTGCGTGCCCGGCATGCCACGTGGGCCGCCCGACTGGCTGCCCACGACGCCACCCCTACCACGCCCAAACCCCAACCGTGGTGTGTCGCCTACGACGCCTTCCTCCGCCAACACCACCCATCTCTGCGCCCCAGCAGCGCACTGACGGCAGTGCCGGCGCTTTGCGGCGCTGGCGATGTCGTCCCAGAGCAACCCCTACCAGAGGACGCCGAGCGGACAGTCACAGCACTTGGGTGGCTGCCGCCCGTGCAAGCCCTGGACCCGGTGCCGACGCCTGGTACGTGGTGCGTGGCAGCACCACTCTGGGGTAATCCGCTCCTCACGCCCAGCCCACCCACAGCTGGCGAGGGGTCGGAGGGGGAGGATGCAGACAGTGACGCAGAGCCAGCAGGGGAGCCGGCGCTGGCCGAGGTAGCCCAGTGCACCCGCGGCCGCGGCCTTGACTACCGCCACCGACAGTTACGCGCCTGCGCCCGCCTTGTCACCATCCGTGATTTGGTGCGCGCGTGGGACCTGCGGCCTGCCGACGGCGCTGCAGTTAACTGGCCAGACTGGGTACGCATCAACCTGGCTCCGACGGACGGCCGCCAGCGACGCCGAGGGCCCACGCTGCGGGCGCTGGCGAGCCTGCTGCAAGACGTCCCGCAGGCTTGGCTAGATGCAGCGAGAGCCCACGCTACACAGCCAGCGCCGTCTACGCGCGAGGTGGTCCGCACCATCATCATGCCGCGCATGGGATGGCGCTTGCCCGGCATGGAGTCGATCGCGGTGCCCCTTGACAAGCTGTCAGTCCGCGTAGCCACGGCTATGCAGCTGGACAGCATCTCAACACGGCGCGCCGGCCTCCACGAGGACTATGAGCGCGCAGCGCAGGGCCTGCCGCTCCGCACCGAGGTGCGACGCGAGGACCTGCCAGAGGCGGCCGTGAATTCGCTCGGCAACATCAGGGGCACCCTGGAGCGCGTGTGGCAGAAGGTGCGCTGGGAGCGGCGCCACTTCGAGACTCTGTGGCGGCTGGCCATCGACGCCGTGCCGCTGCCAGGCAACTCACACATGCCTACGGCCCGGCGCGAGCGCTGCGGGTGTGGACAGTGTGGCCTCGGCGGCGCCGCCGCAGCTGGCCCCGCCGCGGCCACCCCCCAGCCACCGCCACGACAGCATCATTTCTGGGACTGTGCGGTGGCGAAAGCTGTGGTGGCGCAGATCAACGCCAACAGCCCGGAGGCACCGCCCATCAGCCAGGCCCAGCTCTGGCTGGTGCAGGCACCGCCGGGCTACCAGCAATGCATGTGGGACGTGGTAGCCCTGGCGGCGCTGTCTGCCATCGAGCACGGCCGAGTGCGGCTGCGTGGGATGACACGCGCTGCAGCGGCCGAAGGAGGCGCGGCGGCGGCAACAGCAGCAGTGAACGTGGAGGCGGTGGCGGCGGCGGCGGAAGCTGTAGGGGTGGATCCCGACCCTGATGAGGTCCCACCCACACAGCTGACGCCACCGCCGCCGGGAGTCACCCCTGTCCAGCTTGTGTGTGCTCGCGCGGTCGCGGACTTCTGGTCGCGGCTGATGCAGTTCGCACAGCTGGGCGTGCCCCGCAAGGGCTGGGATGACGTGGACGCCACCCACCCCATGCTGGCGGTGGTGGGTGGTGAACTGCTGTGCGCGCTGCCGCAAGCTGTGGAACTGGAGTTCGAGATGGAGGCTTGAGAGGGAACAGCCCTAACTAGAAGCGCAAGAGCGCTTGGTAGAGCCGCCAATGAGTTGGCGTGTGAGAAGGCCCAGCGGGCAGGGTTCGGGAAAGTAGGCAGGCACGGGTACTGGGGCCAGGGTGAGAGGGGCTGTGGGGGCTGAGGGTGTTAGCGGGTTGGGTGCTGGAGCACCTCGGGCCTCTCGGCCTGGACCGGCCTAGTGGCCAAGACGCGTTTGTGGCTGCCCGTAGGCATAGTCTGCCCTGGCGTCGAGTGCTGGTTAGGTTGAGGTCTTGGTCGTGTTAGGCTGCGAGGGTCGCAGGACTCAGCCCCGCAGCCTATGGGTGTCTTGTTGAGCGTGCGTGTGCGTGCGTGTGCGTGTGTGCGCGTGTGCGTGCGGTGGTGGGTGTTAGCTGGTGTGCTCTGGTGTGCCTTGCCGTTGCCTAGAGGTGGTTAGCCCGCTGGGCCCTGCGGCGTTTTGGTCAGGAGTAACCCAGCTGAGGTTACTGGTGTGGCCCGGGGTTGGTGCGTTCTCTCCGGTGGACTCCAGAGCAGGATGCGCTCTGGGCAGGAGAGGCGCGTGGTAGCAGCAACGAGAGCCTGGAGTGCCCGTTGTTTGCTGGTTGTCCCGAGTACTCAATCACGAGACTCGATCAGTCAACCGTGGAAACCGTAGTTACACACACACACACACACACACACACACACACACACACACACACACACACACACACACACACACACACACACACACACACACACACACACACACACACACCGGCGCATAACAACGCACTGGGCGCACGTCGGGGTCAGGTCGTTCGTCGATCGCCCGATGGGTTGGGTTACAGGTTGTTTGCGGGTAAGTATGACTACCGAGGCAACAGCACCACCGCGGAGCTCAGTGTAGGTATGCGTAAGTAACAGCGACGCATTGCTGGGCGGGTTTTGGTTTCCGTGTGTTGTCCAACACACACACCGTCCGACACACGCACACACACGCAAAACACGCACGCACGCACGCACACAAACACGCACCTGCAGGGCCACGGTGGGCACGGCTGCGGCCAGGATGTCCTCCACCTGTGTGTGTGTGTGTGTGTGTGTGAATACCATCCCAAGCTAAATCCAACCAAACCAAACCAATGCGTATGCGTCCAGTGCGTATGGATAGGAGCGAGGAGGAGAGCGGGGCCGAATATGCGACGTGGTGGAGAACCCGTGGGGGTGTTGTGCGCTGTGAGTGATGTGCCCAGCGCGGGTACCGAAGCCCTTGAATCTTATGGTATGTGGGCAAGGGCAACAAAACCAAGACATCCGGATGCCTTCACGATGCCTTACCCAGGGGTTGGTGACTGCAACCCCGACCCCACCCCACCCCCACCCTCCCCCTCTTCACCACCACCACGCACACCGGCCCAGATGGCTCTACCCCCTTCCCCTTCCCCTTCCCCTTCCCCGACACGCACACGCACACGCACACGCACACGCACACGCACACGCACACGCACACGCACACGCACACGCACACGCACACACACACACACGCACCTGGTGCTTCTGCTCCATCTGAGTAATGCCGTACCCGCAGCCGCGCCCGCCGCTGCTGTTGTACATTATCAGCTTCACGCCTGGGGGGGCGGGGGCGGGGTGGGGGGTGGGGCGGCTACGAGCGGGATGTTTTCGGGTGCGTGTGTAGGAGTTCCATACATGATTGGTTAAGACGAGAAGATGATGACAGGTTCTTGTAGCAGATCAGGCTTCAGTCTTGGCGTGACCGATGACCATCTTGCAGTCCCGCAGCGTCCAGCTCCAAGGGGGGCGTTGTAACTGCCAGCCCACGTGCAAGGATGGGGTGGCGACGCCCGATCCGCGTCAGCACCCAGCAGCCCAAACCCAACCCTTCGCCACGCTCCCAGCGGCTAGAGAAGTACAGCCACGCATGAAATGCCACGCGAGGCAATGCCACGCCGTGCCACCACGCACCCGCCGCCGCCGCCGCCGCCGCCAGACTGCGCGCCCGCACCAGCTCCTGCGGGTCAGCTGTGGCGCCGTCCCTGCGTATGTGTGCGTGATGGGGGTGGAGGTGGTGCAAAGATAATTCAAAGTAGTGGGGGGGGCACCAACGTTACTAACCCAATGCGCGCATCTCACTCGCACACACATGCTCCCTCCCCCCCTGCCTCCCTCCCTTCCCCCTTCACCCACTTAGACAGCGCGTGGCAGTACACGGCACTGGCGCCGCGCAGGGCGGGCCCCAGTGAGGCGGGGGCGTCCAGGTCCCCTGCCAGTGCCTGAGGGGGGGAGGAGGTGGAGGGGAGGGGGGAGAGGTGGAGGAGGAGAGGGGCAGCTCCATGCATGATTCAGGGAGAGGGGGAGGGGTGGAGGGGGTGGAGGAGGGGGTGGAGGTGGAGGTGGACGTGCAGCGGAGAGGGGCACGTCTTCGTGGCCACGGCCCGCGACGCCGTGTCTGCGCAACGGCAGTTACCGCTATTGGCGCAGAACGCACACCGCGTGCCCGCAGAGCCAGCAGCCGGCGCGTGTGTCCAGACTTTTGGCAGACGCGCCGGCTGCTGGCTCTGCAGGAACGCAGCGTCGGTTCTGCACCAATACCGGTACTCGACGGTGCGTAGACACGGCGCCGCGGGCCGTAGGCATTTGCCCTTACACAGCCGTGCACGTCGTAGAGCCCAAATCGCTAGCTAGCGCGAGGCGCATCGCACCGACCTCGGCCCTCGCTAATTCGCACAACGCGTGGCCATTTGCTTGCCTTACATCGCACACGCACACAGCCGGCACCGAGCGGCACTCGGGACAGTCCCACTGAGTGACACGGCACGAAACGTGCCCACCCACACGTACGCACACCAGGTTTTGGGTTGGCAATGGTTGATAGGGGATTTGGAAATGACTAACCCCACCCCGCCCCGCCCCGCCCCGCCCCCTCTTCCCTCACCCTCTCCCCGCCCCGCCCCACGTTCACGCACCAGCTCCTTGTAGCGCGCCCAGGTGCGTATCTTGTCAACGCGCGGCTCAAAGGCTCTCAAAATGCACGGGCACGTGCATTTCAAAAGCCGCTGAGCCGCGCGTTTGCAAGGTACGCAGCTGATCATGCTACAAGGAGCTGATGCGTGCATGAACTTGGGATGTGCGGTGCGGCCGCAATACACCACCCACCGCTCCCACGCACTCGCGCACACTCACGCCCGGCGTCGCCCCCGGTTTGGTTGGATTTAGCTTGGGCTGATGCTCACAGCCCCATCCCCACCTGCACGCCCTCAGGCACCCGGGGGCACTCGAGCCACCACGAGCCACCGACTGGGAGCCGCCCACGTGCCGACTTGCACACTTGCGCACACGCACACGCACACGCACACGCACACGCACGCGCATACCCACACACCGTGGCCGTCACCCCACGCCACGCCACCCCCACGCCACCCCTGGGTTCTCCAACCCCGAGGCACTCGCCCAGGCCACTCTCCACGCCCCGCACCGCCCACACCCACCTGCACGCCCGCCGGCAGGCCCTGCGCGCTGGCGCCGCTGGGGTTGCGCGTCATCGCCCACAGCTGGTGGCCGGTGCGGCCCGGACCCGCCGCCGTGAGCAGGCCCTGCGGCGCACCGGGGGCGAGGAATGGGATTGTGGAAGCCTTTTCTGTTTAAGTATGTGTTGGGTTGTGTTGTGTTGTGGGATGCTGTGTTGTGTTGTCCGCCGAAGATACGGCACCAACCCTACACCACACCAGTGTGTGAGAGTGTGCGTGTGCGTGTGTACGTCGACACCGCCTGCTGCCCGGCGGTCTGGCCCTGGTGCATGAAGTTACTGTTGTTGCAGCGGCATAACCGCTGCTGCTGTATCAAGCGCCCACGCTGTGCAGCGGCGGTCATGCCGCTGCGCTCAACGACAGTAACTTCATGCACCAGGACAAGGCCGCCGGGGAGGAGGGTGGTGGTGCGTGCGTGTTGTGGTGGTGGCGTGCGTGCGTGCGTTCGTGCGTGCGTGCGTGCGTGCGTGCGTGCGTACGTGCGTGCGGCTCCGTTCGGCCCACGCCGGCGACAAGGCTGTGGGGCGGCGGCTAGGCCGTGGGGCTCCGGCGGCGAGTGCTTGACAAACAAGCCGGGCAACGTCAGGATCGAGCTCGCGACCTGGCGGCTGAGCCACAAGCCCGCAACCCGCAAGTCCGCACGTGGCGTTGGTTGCAAGTCCGCACGTGGCGTTAGTGCGGCGCCCGATACGGATTTCAAGCCGTCAAAGCCACTCGTCACCGGAGCCGCGCCGCCCCCCCCCCCCCGCCCGCCCCGCCCCCCCCAAACACACACACACACACACACATAACACACGCGAACACACCTGCAGCGCGCTCCTGCCGGTGGCGCCCGTGATGCCGACCAGCACCACCCGCCCGTCCGCCGGCACCTCCACGAAGGCGCTACTGCTACTGCCGTCGCCGCCGCTGCTACTGCCGCCGCTGCTGCCGGCCCCGGCTGCAGCCGCTGCAGAATGACGCGACATGGCGCCGCGGCGCAGCGCGACGAGGCCGCTGAGGGAGGAAGTTGCTGCTACTGCTCCTGCCGGCGCTTTAGTGGCGGTTGCCGGTGCGAATGCGGAGGCGGCGGCCGAATGCGAGGTTGCAGGCCGCGCGGTGGCCGAGGCGCCGCGGCCGCTGCGCCAAGCGCCGGCGAGCGATGGCGCGCACGCGGCTGCGAGCGCTGCGAGCGCTGTGGGTGTTGTGGGTGTTGCTGACGGTCGCTGCTGCTGCTGGAATGCGGCGCAGGTGCCAGCGAGGCGCCGCGTCACAGTGGGTGTTGCGCTGCTGCCGTGGACGCGGGAGTTTGGTGCTGCAGGGCGTTGCTGGAGCATGATTTTGTCTGCTAAGGCGTTACACTGAAGCCCTGCTGCCAAATTCCAGGCGCGGTTAAAGCTGGAGTCCTCGCGTGGAAAAAACGCTTGCGCAATAGGGCTTTGGACGGTGCAATTGCATTCCCTGCAGCAAGCGCGCGCGAAGCGATATTCTAATCGGACAACGTTGCGCTTTACTTCCAGTATCGGTGGCTTAGCTTCAGAAGCGGTTGGTCGATCGGGAGCACATTGGTCTCGAGGAATTTCTGGAGGCAATCACAGCGGCCGCTGATTAGTGCCAGCAGGAAGTACACAAGTTGCCTATCGTTTGCAACCTGTGCGAGGCCAGCGAATCGATATTGAATCCTCGCGTTGGGTGGTTGGTGGCTCTGGCACAAACAATGGCGCCGTTGACGCTTTATGTCAACGGCGAGGAGCTTCATGCTCCACCGGAGATGGCCAACGCACCGCTGGCCGCGTTCCTGAAGACCACACGCTTCAAGGTGCGCTTCATGTTGGCGTGACAGGCCCCGCGCCCGTTTTAGGACAGGGAACCTGGTCAGGCATTGTGGGAATGATCGCAGAGGTGCATGCGTCGCGCGGACGCGGAATTTGGAAGTTACTCGGCGAGCATGTCGCAACCGAGTCCGACTGGCTCTGGTGTGGCCGCGTTCGCTCAGAGAGCAGCCGCAGTCCCCCGGGCCGCTCGCTCAGCCGTGTATTAATATCATCTCGTTTTCACGGTGTGGGGCACGGGGGAGTGGGGAGAGGTCGAGGCCTCACATGCGTCGAGGCTGCACAGGCATGGCTTGTCCTCAGCCGTGATGTATGCGGAACGGTTTTGCTCACGCCCCTCCTGCCTCGGTTCCGAACACACATGTACACAGAGCGTCAAGGTGGCGTGTGGCGAGGGCGGCTGCGGCGCCTGCACGGTGGCGGTGGTGGAGGCGGCCCCGGAAGGTGGGCGTGGGTTTGGGAGCTGCCCCAAAGTTGGTACTCGTCGCGGGGTGCAGGGAGGCATGGTGGGAGGAAGGCGGTGGAGGCGATGGCGGATAAAGTAGGGGACAGGCAGCACGGGGCACAGGGCATGGGGATGGGTGGGAGGGCGGAGGGGCGCAGGCACAAACACGGCGGTGGCGGCCGACCGCACCCCATCCGTGCAATGCCGCCGCTGCCACCGCAACCGCCACCGCCACTGGCACCAACGGCGCTGCCGCCCTCTTAACTGCCGCTGCCGCCGCTGCTGCTGCTACTGCCGCCGATGACCTGCTACTGCCGCTGCTGCTACTGCCGCTGCTACTGCCGCCAGGCTACGGCGGCGCCCCCGCCCTGCGCACCATCAACTCCTGCCTGGCCCCCGTGTACTCGGTGAGGGGCAAGTCCATCCTGACGGCGGAGGGCCTGCCGCCCGCGGCTACAGCCGCCGCGGCCGCGGCCGCCACGCCTGCTACTGCCGGCGGCCCCGCGGCCTCGTCCGTGGTGGTCGGTGAGTGGGGGCGGTGCTGGCAAGGGCGACCCCGCCCATGCCGTACTTGGAGTGACCCGTACCGGTCGCAACCCAACACACGCGCGCTCACCCCTGCTCGCACGCGCATCTGCTCCTGTGCCCACACTTGACACGCACACGTGACACGCAGAGCGGCTCGCCTCCCACCACGCCAGCCAGTGCGGCTACTGTACCCCTGGCTTCGCGGTGGCATGCCACGCCGCGCTGCACAACGCAGCAGCAGCAGGAACTGCTGCTGCAGCCGGCGGCGCAGCAGCCGCAGCCAACGGCTGTAGCAGCAACGGCGGCCACGCCCATGCCAACGGCGGCGGCAATGGCTGCACCAGCAACGGTGCTGCTACTGCTGCTGCTACTGCCGATTCGCCGCTGCTGGACGGGCCGGCGCTGCGGCGGGCGCTGGACGGGAACCTGTGCCGCTGCACGGGGTATCGGCCCATCGTGTCGGCGTGCCGGGTGCGTTGGCTGTGTGCTTTTAAGGGGGGGCATGTTGGGGTATACCCGACAAGAATGGGGGTGGCAGGTGCATCAGCGTGGCCTGGAAGCAAGTTGCTTGCGACGTTTGCTGTGAAGGTTGAGGAAGCCAGAGACTTTGGCTGACCAACTGCACAACCCACCCTGACGCCCGCAGAGTGTGGGCGTGGCGGACATTGAAGACCTGGTCGGCCCGCCCGGTGCCCCCGCCGCCGTTGCCGCGCTGCTGCCGCCGCCTGCTACTGCCGCCGCCGCTGCTGCCGCCGGCGCCACTGCCGACGAGGTGGAGGAGGTGGCCCTGGGCGCGGGCCAGGTGCTGCGGGCGCCGCGCTCGCTGGCGGCGCTGGTCGCCGAGGCCGGCCGCCTGGCGGCCGCCGCCGCCGCCGCCGCCGGCGCCGCCGCCGGCGCCGCCGCCGCCAGTGGCGGCGCCGCCGGCTCTTGGCGGCTGGTGGCGGGCGGCACGGGTCCGGGCGTGTACAAGGACTGGCCGCTGGCCGAGTCGGTGCTGCTCAGCATTACCGAGGTGGGGCGGGCGGGTCGGGCGTGGGGTGGGCCGGGCCGGGCGGGTGGGGGGGGCGGGCGGGCGGGTGGGCCGGGCGTGGAGGAGGGGTGAGTGGGTGAACACCCGCGCAAGCTAGATCAAACCTTATCATGACTGAGTCATGGGGGCAGGCGGGCGGGTAGACGGATAGGCGAACCTGTTGAGGACTTGTAGAGACCTTGTTATCTTTTGTGTTACTTCATTGCCCCGGCGCAGGTGCCGGAGCTGCGGCGCCTGCAGCAGCTGCCCGCCGCCGCCGGCGGCGGCGGCGGCAGCAGCCTGGTGGTGGGCGGCGCCGTGACGCTGGAGGAGCTGGCGGCGCACCTGGACGCCAGGCTGGCGGCGGGCGGCGGCGGCGGCGGCGGCGGCGGCGGCGGCGGCGGCGGGGTGCGGGAGTGGGCGGCGGAGACGGCGGCGCACCTGCGGCGCATCGCGGGCGCGCACGTGCGCAATGTGGCCACGGTGGGTGTGGCTGTGGCACACTCGCACCCCGCAGATCGGCTAGTCGCTTTTACGTATGATAGCTGGCAGCCTCGCAGCGGGCCTACATGCTGGAGCCAAAGCCATGGCGTGCTTCCTCGGTGTCCGCTGGACATCGGCACGTCTCGGCACAACTTGCAAGGCATCGCCCGACGGGGCTGCCCCGCCCGCACCTGTTTAGGGCTGCATCCGCTTGACCACACCTGGGGAACCCCGGAATGACTTTGCCTTGAAGCGTTGCGCCACCACCACCGTCACCCCAAAATCGTCTCATCATTGTCTCACCAGTCATGAATGGAACCCGTCCCCACCTGACGCCGCTGCCCCCTGCTGCTGCTACCCCCTCCTGCTACTGCTGCTGCCACTGCTGCCCCCCCCTGCTGCTACTGCAGGTGGGCGGCAACCTGGCACTGGCGGCGGAGGCGGCGCTGCCCTCCGACGTGGCCACCCTGCTTGGCGCGGCGGGTGAGCGGCAGTAGCGGCAGTAGCAGTGGCAGTAGCGGCAGGGGCAGTTGCAGTTGCAGCAGCGGTGGAATGGGTGATTCGGAGGCAGGAGCGGAGGGGGAGGAGAGGAATTAGGTCGGGGTGCCCTTGTGCCCCCGGCGCACGCACGCGGCCAAATGGCAATGTCCATTAGCTGTTGAAGGCTCGGGCTCACTCGAATCCGACATGCGGAACATGGAATCTGGCATCCGGCTCGGCACATGTGGGTTGCAAACTGTTGCTTGGTTGCTTGAAATGAACAGGCGCTGAGGTGGAGCTGGTGGTGGTGTCGGCCGACGCCGCCGCCCACGGCGCCAGCCGCCGCATGCCGCTGCTCGACTTCGTCGCTGGCAGCGGCGCCGCGGCCGCCGCCAAGCCGGCTGCGGGCGGCTACATCCTAACCGCCGTGCACGTGCCGCTGCCGTACGACGGCGGCGCAGACGGCGGCGCCGGCGGCGCCGTACGGTTCTGGAGCCACCGCGTCGCGGAGCGCTACAGCAACGCCGCCGCCGTCGCGAACGCGGCGGTGCTGCTGCGGCTACAGCCGGCGGCGGACGGCGGCGCTACAGCCGGCGTCGTGGCCGAGGCTCGCGTGGTGGTGGGCGTGCGCACCGACGCCGCCGCCGGCGGCGGAGCGGCGGCGGCGCGCAATGCGGCCAAGGAGCACGACCCCACCGTCGTACTGCTGTACGGCTGGGACGTACGGCGGCTGACCGCCGTCGAGGCGGCGCTGGTGGGCGCGCCCGCCACGCCAGCCGTGCTGGCGGCGGCGCTGGCGGCGGCGCCGCCGGCGCTCGCCGCCATTGACGGCGTCGACGCCGCCACAGCCGCCATTGCGGAGGGGCTGGTCGCGCAGGGCCTGTTCGCGACCGCCGGCCTCACAACCGCCGCAACCGCCAACGGTAACAACGGCGACGGCTCCGCCACCGCCAGCGCCGCCGCCGCGGCCGCGGCGGCGCCATCGCGGCTGCCGCCGCCGGAGCTGGTGAGCGGCATGCAGTCGTATCCGGCGCCGCTGCCGGAGGTGGCGCCGGTGACAGAGCCGGCGGTCAAGCTGGGCGCCAAGCTGCAGGTGGGCGCGGGTGGGGGCATGGGGGTCGCCTTGCAGCCAGTGTGTCGCCGGACACTGACACGGACGCTACGCTTGTGCGTGTGCGTGCGGATCCGGCACCCCCTTTTGCTTGTGCCTTTGCGCACGCGCCCTCGGCCCCTGCCGCCCGCCGCCGTGTGCTGATGTACGGCATGCCGCCGCGCGCCCGCCGACCGCCCGCAGGCCACCGGCACGGCGCAGTACACGGAGGACGTGCCCGTGCACAAGGGCGCGCTGTACGGCGCGTACGTCATGGGCGCCAAGGCCGGCGCCGTACTCGAGGTGTGGAGATAAGAGTGGCAAGAGTGACGCCCCCCCCTGGGCCGGGCCGCACGCAGGGGACAGGCGCGAGGAAACTTAGCATGGGCGACCCTGCTACACGTCTCTTACCATCTCTGCAACTCCCCCTGCTCTCCCACCCCCAAGGCCATCGACGCCGCCGCCGCCCTGGCGCTGCCCGGCGCCGTCCGCTTCCTGGGCGCCGCCGACCTGGAGGCGGGCGGCGCCAACCGCCCCAATAACGGTCAAACCAACGGCCAAGCCAACGGTCACGGTTACACTTTTGCCAACCGCTTCGAGGCGCTGCGCGCCGGCGCGCCGCCGCCGGAGCCCATCTTTCTGGGCGCGGGCGGGCGGGTGGAGTACGCGGGCCAGCCGGTGGGGTTGGTGCTGGCGGAGAGGTGAGGGGGGCGCGAGTGGGAGGGGGGGGGGCAGGGGCGGGGCAGGGGGAGGGGTGAGGAGCAGGGCGGGGGAGGGGCGGGGCGGGGGAGCGGCGGGGCCGGGGGCTGGATCCGAGGGGGTGGAAAGAGAGGGTGTGCACCCGCCCAAGCTTAATCCAACCTAACTTGACAGGTGACAGGGTGCAAATGCACCCGGGGGGTGCAGTGCCCCAAGTATAATGTCAAACCCTGCTGCACACTGTCGCCGCCCGCCTCCCGCGCAGCGCCTTCGCCGCGCACCGCGCCGCCAAGGCCGTCAAGCTGTCCTACCGCACCTTCAGCGCCACCACCACCACCACCCCCGCCGCCCCCGCCGCCGCAACCACCACCACCGACGCAACCGACGCAACCGATGCAACCGCCGACGCAACCGTCACCGCCGACGACGCGCCGCCGCAGCCGGTGGCGCCGCTGCTAGACATCGAGGCGGCGCTGGCGGCGCGGTCGCTGTACCCGCTGGCGGCGCTTATGCCCTGGCTGCCCGCCGGCAAGTCGCTCGGCCCCGGCCCCATGACGCTCGCGCCCTCCAACGGCGACGTCGACTCCCTTCTGGCGGCGGCGGGCGCGCCCTCGGCGGCCGTCGCCGCCGGCGTGGCGGCGGAGCCGGAGGCGAACGGCAGTAGTGCCGGCGGCGGCGCCGCCGCCGCCGCCAACGGCAGCAGTAGCAGCAGCGGCGGCAGGGAGCTGCGGGTGGTGCGGGGTCGGTACTACACGCCCAGCCAGCTGCACATGTACATGGAGACGCAGAGCGCGGTGGCGGCGCCGGAGGAGGACGGCGGCGTAAGCGTGCAGAGCGCGTGCCAGGGCACCGACGTAATCCAGGTGGGGCGTGGGTGGCTAAGGGTGTTCATGGGGGTCGAAACAACAAAACGAAAAGCTAAGTGTGTTGGTGTCTGGGTGGGGCTGGTCGGGTGGAAGTGCGGGATTGTGTGTACAAGATGGGGGGTGGGTGAATCCAGGTCAAAATCAACCCAAGCCCAGTCGGGGGCCGCGGGGGTCCTGCTGTGCTGCAGCCACATGTGAACCCCGTCCCTCCACCTCGTCAGCTCGTTAATCATGAGTGGAACCTTCTCCCTAGCGGCGCCCGAGTTGGCTTGGGTTGTTTCTCGACGGCCCTCGACTGGGCTTGGGTCGAGACCCGCCTCATATGCCCCAACTCGCCCGCACGCACATGCGCAGACATCGGTGGCGACGGCGCTGGGCCTGCCGCTGAACAAGGTCGCCGTGCGCTGCCGGCGGGTGGGCGGCGCGTTCGGCGGCAAGGCCACCCTGAGCCGCCGCGTGGCGGCGGCGGCGGCGGTGGCGGCGGCCATCACCGGTCGCCAGGTCAGGTGAGTGAACGAGCGAGCGAGCGTTTGTGTTTGTTTGTGCGGGGCGGGGCGGGGCGGGGCACACGCATGGTACCTCCCAAGCCGTATGCCTTACAAGCCCGCGCACTCACCCGTCCACAAACCGTTCATGCTATCACCCTACCCTCTTAACCTTTGAAACACCCCTAACCCAACCCATCCACCCGCCTGACCCCAGGCTGCAGCTGCCGCGCAATGTGGACCTGGTCCTCAACGGCGGCCGCGCCGACTGCCGCGTGGACTATGTGGCGCTGCTGCAGCGCCGCGGCGGCGGCCAGCACGAGCAGGAGCAGGTGGGTTTTTGGGGTTTGGGGGAAAGGCTCTGCTGTAGGTGGCGCTGTTTGGGTTTTGGTTGGCGCTGCTGCAGTGGGGCTGCAATTTGGGGCTTGGTTATTGGGTTGAGGGCTGGAGCTCAGAATTTTATTCACATGCCAACTGTGTCAGCCGTGTCCATCCCCGTGTGTCACTTTTGTCAGCTAACAAGGTGTAAAACACCGTGTCAACCCACCGTGTCAACACCGTGTCAACACCGTGTCAACGCCGTGTCAACACCGTGTCAACACCGTGTCAACACCGTGCGCAGGCTGGCGCCGGCGGCTGGCGGCTGGCGGGTCTGGACTTGTTCGTGGCGGCGGCGGGCGGCGCCTACCCCGACATCGCCTGGCTCGACGGCATGGGGCTGGTCGCCGCGGTGGACAGCCTGTACGACATACCCCACATGCGGTGCGTGTCACGTGGGTGTGTTTGGGTGGGGGTGGGGTGGGGTGGGTGGGGGGGTTGTCAACACCAGCCCAATCTAAACCCAAGCGAAACTAGACAAGGGACAGGCAGGTGCAGTTTGCGACAATACAGTGTAACGGTATACTCTTGCGTTTCGGGTCGAAGAGCGTAGACGGGCGAGGTCGGCGCGCCGTCGACGAAATGCCACGGGAGGGGGGTGGGGGGTGGGGGTGAGCGAGTGGGATGTGTTTGTGTGTGTGTGTGGTAGTTTTTTCCAATTCCCAAATCAACCATTGGGGGGGGGGGGGTTGAACACCAGCCCAAGCTAAGCCAGCTAAACTACGGGGACGGGGATCGACCCCACTCTTTGCTGCAACCCCCCTCCACCCCTTCATGATCTGCCCACACACACGCAGCTGCGAGGTGGCCATGGTCCGCGCCAATCTGCCGCCGCGCACCGCCGTGCGGGGGCCGGGCGAGGTCAACGGCACCATGATCATTGAGCAGGTGGGGGCGGGGCGGATAGAGACGGTGGGGAGGGGGAGGCAGCAGGGCTGGGTGGAGCAGGGCGGGGGAGGCTTGGCGAGCTTGGAGGGAAGGGCGGGCGGTTGGGCAGGTGGGTCAGTGGGTATGGCCACCCCCGAGTGCAAGCCGCCGTTACATCACATCCTCTCAGCAGGTGGGCTGGGCAGGCATGGTTGGGGGCGGGGGGTTGTGAGCATCGGCCCAAGCTACACCAACCTAACGAGACAGGGGCCCAGCAAATGCAACAGCAAGCAGTAAAGAGCAGCAGAATGCTCGCGAGGTTTGGGGCGGAAGGTGAAGACGGGGCGAGGCCGGTGCGCCGTCGACCAGAATCGCCACCCGAGCTCGGGCCACGCGCAGTGCAACCAGACGCACATCGCAACGCCCACAGCAGGGCTGGCGGGGGGAGGGAGGTTGGGTGGGTGGGCTTGGTGCGGGGGGCAAGAGGGGCTAAGTGGAGACGGGCGGGTGGGAGGAGCACCCGGTCGGCTGGACGGAGTCACCTACACACAAAGCCACCGGCGGGGTCGCACGCCCAGTCCCCCGTGGGTGCCACCAGCATGGTCGGCGGCGGCAGAGGTTGCGCCCGAGCGCGGGCACCGCCGGGTTGCCTACCGTACGGGCAGCGGCGGCACGGCGTCTTCGTCTGCGAGCGCGCCGACAGCTGGTCATAGCCTGGCGGGAATGTCGGGTGTGCTTGCAGACGAAGATGCCGCGCCGCCACTGCATCCAGTACGGTAATAGGCAATCAGGTGGTGCCCGCGCTTGCGCCCCGCCCGGGGGGGGGGGGTCATGGCCGCCCCTGGGGTGCAAGCCGCGGCTGCATAACATTCTCAACCAGCGGCAGGGGCACCACGCGTCCGCGCCACACCGCGCCTTCATGACACGCGCCACAAACCCCACACACGCCACAAAACACACACCGCGAACCCCCCGCCGCTTAAACATGCATGGAACCCCTCCGCCCCCCAGGTCATGGAGCACGTGGCGGCGGAGCTCGGCGTCAACCCAGAGGCCTTCCGCGCCGCCACCTTCCTCCAACTGCCGCCGCCAACCGCCGCCGCCGCCGCCACGCTCGCCAAAGCCGACGGCGCCGCGCCGGCGGCGGCGGAGGCGGCGCCGGCAGGCCCGTCGGAGGCGGACGCGGAGGCGGCGGGCGCCGGCACGGGCGCAGGCGGCGAGGCCGGCCCCGCGGACGCGGCGGCTGTAGCAGAGGCCTCCACCACGCAGCCCGCCGCCGCTGCTGCTGCTGCTGCTGCTACAGCCGGCGCCGACGAGGGCGGTGTGCTGAAGACGGCGTTCGGAAAGAAGATCCCGGCGCGGCTGTACACGCTGCCGCGGCTGTGGTGCAAGCTGATGCAGGAGGCGGGCTGGGAGGCGATGCAGGTACGCGCTTGCGCGTGTGTGCGTGTGTGCTTGTGCGTGTTCGTGTAAGGGATGTAGGCGTGTGCGTGTGTGTGTCAGTGTGAGAGTTGGGGCAGGATGCAGGCAGGTGGCGTGTGAGCGTGGACCTGGGCATGGGCGTGGACCTGGGCATGTGCGTGTCGTGCTCCCTAACACACGCCCTTGCAGACAATCTCTCGCCATCAATGCACCACCCCACCCAACCCAATGGTGGATTTGGAAATGGAAATGGCTACCCCACCCGATCCCACCCCCACCCCTCAACCCCGACATACCCCACACAGGCCGAGGTCGCGGCCTTCAACGCCGCCCACCCCTGGACCAAGCGCGCGCTGGCGGCGCTGCCGGCGCGGTACGGCATGCAGCGCGGCAGCAAGCCCGCCTACGTCAACATCCTGCCGGACGGCACCGTGCAGGTGTGGGAAGGGGGCTTTTAAAACCCGCCCGCTAATGATGCGGCCCCCTTCGGGCGGGCGGACAGGCAGGCAGGCAGGCAGCTTGTTTTGTACTTTGATTTCAGTGTGAGAGCCGCCACCTCACTCACCCACACTCCGCCTCCCCCAAACATGTGTGTTAGAGACCACAAAGGAAAACGACGGCAAAGACTGCGCGTGCCCAAACATGTGTGTACCGGTATGTGTGTGCGGCGCAGGTGGCGTGTCACGGCATTGAGATGGGTCAGGGCCTGTTCACCAAGGTGGCGCAGGTGCGGCCGTGTCGCGTGCGTGAATGCGGGCGGGGGTTTCTCTCGCCCTGACCTCGTCTACTCTCTATTAGTACCGTATTAGCGCTCGCGCTTGGCAGCTAGGGCGGGCCTCGTCCCGTTTCCGTTTCAAACACATGTGTGTTTGCACACTTACACACTTTTACACACTCTAACACACACTTACACACACTCACACACACTCACACAACAACGCAGGTGGCAGCCGCCACGCTGTCCGAGGCGCTGCCGCCCGCCAACCGCCCCCTGGACCTGTCCAACATCAAGTGAGTCGGCTTTGCGTGCGTGCGCACGTGCGGAGGAGGATGAGAGGGGCTACCACGTGCGCAATATGATCGCCGTACACAACAGGCTTGCCGTCGGCCGTCGGTCGCCACCTAGCACCTGCGTCGCACTGCAACTCGCACACATCCGCGCGTCCCTTCAACCTACCCAAACAAGTCATTCACTCATCCATCCATTCATTCACTCATTCGCCCCCCTCCCCAACAGGATCTGCGACAACAGCTCGGAGCTGCTGCCCAACGGCGGCGTCACGGGCGGCTCCACCTCCTCCGAGCTGGCGGCGGCGGCGGTGCGGCTGGCGTGCCTGCAGCTGGTGGGCATACTCAAGGTGCGGCGGCGGCATTGTGCGGCGTGCGGCGTGTTGTGTGTTGTGGCGTGCGTCTGTGGGGTTGTGAGGTGTGGGTGATCGGAGCTGGGGCGTGGGTACGGGTGCGTGGTGGTCGTCGTGGCAACCACCCGGCGCCCCCTTTTGCAATATTTGCAAGAAACCCCGGACGTCAACCCCCAAGAGTATACCGTTACCCTGTAGTGTCGCAAACTGCACCTGCCTGTCCCTTGTCTAGTTTCGCTTGGGTTTAGATTGGTCTGGTGTTTACAACCCCACCACCACCACCACCCCCCGCAGGCCAAGGCGGTGCCCAAGCTCAAGGACAAGGAGGCGTTCACCTGGAAGGTAAGCGCGGGGGGGGGGGAGAGCGCGTGTGCGTGTGGGTTTTGTCGAGGGTGTGGGTGTTCACGGGCTCCAGGCTGCTGCTACATCCTGTCCATGTCCCCCTAACTCCAACGGCGGGGGTGCAGGGCCAGCGCCAAGGCCGCGCCAGCTAACGCTGCCTGGCGTCATCTCCTGCTAAGCTCAAGACGGCGTCTTGCATTCGCATTCACTAGCAAGCACTTCGCTAATGCCGCGGCTGCGTACTTCCGATGGCCCCCCACTCGCAGGAGCTGGTGGCAGCCACGAGTGGCGGCTGGGGCCCGGCGGTGAGAACAGGCCCGCCTCACAGTTTGGGGGTGGCCCGGGGGGAGGGGCCGTCGCGGCCTTGGGATTGGGGGTAATCCCCGCGACCGGCCACCCACCCACCTAGCACGGCGTTACGGGATCGATTGCTGATTGCACCCACCACACTCAGCTCTTCATCAGCACGCACAGTACGTGTGGCAGCCTTATAGCGCCATGTGTATCATCCGCTCCCATCATCACAACACGACACCACACAACACACCGCCCGCAGAACCAGCTGGGCGCGTTCGCCTGGGGCGGCCAGGCCGACCTGCCCGAGGCGGCCAGTGGGGGCGGGCAGGTGCCCACACAGCCAGACTACTCGGTTATCGGCGTGGCGGGGGCGCTGGTGGAGGTGAGGCGGTGGGGCGGTGAGGGGGGTTGTGTGTAACCGCCAGCCCAGCCGCTCATCGAACTAATAATAGCTCACGTGCTCCGAGCTCACGTGCGCCCCGCCGCCCGCCTCCCGCCCGCGCCCGCCCGCCTCCGGCCCGCAGGTGGACGTGCTGACTGGCGAGCGGCGTGTGCTGCGGGCGGACATCCTGTTCGACCTGGGCCGCCCCGTCAACCCCGCGGTGGACATTGGCCAGGTGCGGGCGGGCGCAGGCGTGAGAGGGGGGGGGCAGGGGCGGGGGCGGGCGCCCAGGGGCGGGCGTGCAGCGTGGGTTTCGCGCGCCTACGTCCGTACTGTGGGGTGCTACCGTCCACACCACATCCATCACGTTGCACCACAACGCGTCCTGCGCAGGTGGAGGGCGCGTTCGTGATGGGGATGGGCATGATGATGGGCGAGGCCGCGGCGTACGACACGCCGGCGGCCGCGGCGGGCGGCGGCACGGGCGCGCTGGTGCAGAACAGGTGCGGGGCGTGTGTGCGTGCGTGTTCGTGTTTCTGGAAGCTGGATCCATGGCGGGGGCGCCGGTGGCGGGGTGGGTGGCGGGGGTTGGGGCTGGCGGTTGCTAAACCGTGCCAAGGATCTGGGGGTCCAAGGAAAGAGTTGGAAAGGCAGGCACGGCACACGGATAGGCACGGTGGGGAGGTCCCCTCGGATCTCATCAACCTCATTTCTCTCACCCCCCGCCCCGCCCCCCGCTCCGACCCGACCCGGCCCCTCTGGACAGCACGTGGCACTACAAGCCGCCCGCCGCGGCCTGCGTGCCCGAGCAGCTCAACGTGACGCTGCTGGACGATGCGCCGCTGAGCCAGGGGGTGAGGCTGCGCGCGTGTGTGTACGAGTGGGGGAGGGTGTAGTGGGTGGGGAGTGCCGTGCTTAATTCGGGGGGCTTTCAAGCAGTCCCAGCGCAAGCTACGACCAAGGCGGTCGTGCATACGAGCGTGCAGGACAGCGGCGCCTTCGTGAGGGCTGATGCGGGGAGGCTGGGGCCAGCAGGCCAATCAGGACTATAGCTCAAGCGGAAGGGCACGGGCTGTCATACACGCCACTCCTGCCACGCGCCCATCCCGATCATCCCCACCACCATCCCCACCACCGCCATCACCCCATTACCCCCGCCAGGGCCCCATCAGCTCCAAGGCGTGCGGCGAGCCGCCGCTGCTGCTGTCGGCCGCCGTGCTCATGGCGCTGCAGGTGCGCGCGCGTGCCTGCGTGTTGGACAACACACGGCCTGCGTGTGTGCGTGCGTGTGGAGGGGGATGATTTGTTTGGTGCTCGCGTTTGCTGGCGATGGCGGTGGCCATGGCGATGCTCTACTGCTGTGCTAGTGCGTGCCGGGTGTGCCGGAACAGAGCACCGGATCCGCTGCGCGGCCCAGGTTTCAGGCCTGACGCGCAGCCCAAGTCGGTTCCAACTAAGTCAGCTGGCCTTCAGTGCATCCTGTACCGCTTTTCCAACCATCCTTGCACCTGCCTGTCCCTTGTCTAGTTTCGCTTGGGTTTAGATTGGGCTGGTGTTTACAACCCCCCCCCCTCCCCCCTCCTCCCTGCCCACCACCCACAGAGGGCCACGGCGGCGGCTCGCGCCGATGCAGCCGCCGCCTCCGGCACCGCCGCCGCAGGTGGCAGCGGCGACTTCGTGCCCCTGATCGCGCCCGCGACTGTGCAGCGGGTGCGCACCGCGTGCGGGGACTGGAGCGTGGCGGAGCGGCTGCAGCGGGCCGCTGCTACTGCCAAGGCGGGCAAGTGATCGAGAGGCAGCAGCAGTGGCAGTGGCAGTAGCAGCCGCTGCTCTCGGCGGTCTGCACCAGCGCGTCGCCTGGCGCATTCAAAACGGAACACAATGCTGGACGAACATGAGAGACGCAGGAACTTGAACGCACTTGAAGGGCCAAACTGCTTGACATTCTTGGATTTTCTGCAGCTGGATGGTTTGGAATTGCTGTTGGTTTCCTTGTGCGTCTATTCTTGGCGCGCACACACAGTAGGCACCGCACGCACAGTCTTTGTTGTCGTTTTCCCTTGTGCTCTCTAACATCAGTAGGCACCGCGGCAGGGGCCGCGGGGATCCTTGCACTGTTAACCAGGGTTTGACAGGTTCCGGGCCGCCGTGTTCCGGGCAGACCTTTTAATTAATTGCCGCGGCATTGTGATGCCCACTTTAAAGGATTGAACATTGTAAGAGCAGACGGGGGCTCCACCAGCTCAGCCAGGGGGCTGGGGGGGGGGGTGGCCGTACACGTGACGACCGCTGCACACGTGCCTGCACGGGAACAACACAGCCAGAGGGGCCTGGTCCGGCGCACCCGGCGCGCACTGGGAGCTGCGGAGGACAGGCGGACAGCGCGGCCAGAGGGGCAGCCTAAAAACTCACAGTGGTCCGTGACTCTATACAGCAGCCAGTCACACACGCGAGGCCGAGTGACGGCGGAGTCGGAGCGGTCCTGTCCTGAGCTCTGGCTCGAGCTCAGGATTGCACTGCGTGCGAGCGGGGCTTGCTGACGCAGCTCACGAGCCAGGCGACCAACGCGCCGCACAGGCGGCGCAGCACAGGAGCTCAGCCGGCGAGCTGGCGCAAGCGGGCGAGCCCCGACCTTGTCCTCCATCCTTCGAGGGTGCATGAGCGCACTGACAGACGGAGCCTGTGTCGGTTGCCCAGTTGCTTCTTGCCGGATGCGCATCTGGGGGCAAGGTACGCGGGGGGGGGGCATGCGGCTCAGTGCCACGAGAGCGCAGGGGCAACTGGCGAAGAACAGCGCGCAGGTGCAGCGCGCAGGTGCGGCGCGCAGGTGCAGCAACGACACATCTGATATGATCATGACATGCGCGCGTAAGGTCGAGGTTTCAGCGCGTGCGCATCAGCGGTAACCTAAGCCCTGAGAGCGTGGTGCGGAGTCGGCATGGCTTCCGAGCCTAGCAAATCCTTGCGGCCTGGATGATCAGTGCCGGTACTGACGCGGCGTGTGTGGCGCGGAACTAGCAGGCGGTCAACCGACCCCGACGTCACCCCGCCGTAACCCCCAGATGAGCATTCTTCCATGCCTCTCACGAATTCCATAATAGTTCGCTGAGCCCAAGTGCACAGACTCACATCCAAACCTGCCTGCCACACAGTGCGCTGACTATTAGACGACGTGACACCCGTGCCATCGACAGGTAGGTGGATGGTCGCAAGGTTGGCCACGCCAGCCCAGCCCCCCTGATGGAGAGCACGCGGTTGCCTCGCAATGCCACCACGTCAGCTTTGCGCAATATGCAGCCCTCGGCGCGCGCGACCGGAGCGGAGCCTCGCGCGAGGGCTCGATTGCGCGTTGCCTGCAAGCCCACACCGCTGGATTTTATTTGGCTGTGGTCCTACAAATACATGCTTTCCTATGATTACACCCTGCGTAGGCCGACGCGTTGGAGAAGTCAAGCAACCCAATCCGCCGTACGGTGGCATTGCGGGTCGACGCTCGGTGAAGGCCGTCGCAGCGCCCCTGCACAATCGCCTTGTACTAGCTCTAACACCTGAGCTCCACTATTTTATAGCACAATGGCCATGCTGTCCTCCCGCCGTGTGGCCGCCCCGGCCAAGGCTTCGGCCACCCGCCGCTCGCGCGTTATGCCGGTGGTGCGCGCTGCCGCTGCCTCGTCGGAGGTGCCCGACATGAACAAGCGCAACATCATGAACCTGATCCTGGCTGGTGGCGCTGGTCTGCCCATCGGTACCCTGGCTCTGGGCTACGGTGCCTTCTTCGTGCCCCCCAGGTGCGTGGCGCAGCATATCTGGATATTTAACAGCTTGGAATGGAAGGGGATGGGCTTCGCGGATTATGGAGCGGTCGACCTGAAAAGGGGTCAGCGTATGTGGATTCGGCTTGCACCACAGAATGGACGCGCTCGCCCCACGGCGCGTGATCAGGTCAATCAGGCTTACCCATACCTCCTTGTGTTATTGTTCTTCATAGTGCTGGTGGCGGTGGTGGCGGCCAGGCCGCTAAGGACGCTCTGGGCAACGACATCAAGGTCGGGGAGTGGCTGAAGACCCACCTGCCTGGCGACCGCTCGCTGTCCCAGGGCCTGAAGGTGAGAGAGTTGGCTCATTTACTGCAGGGGCAGCGACTTTAGCCCGGGTGAAGCGTCGGGGCTGGCTCATTCCTCTTACCGACGACTTTCGCCTCGTTTACTTGCAGGGTGACCCCACCTACCTGATCGTCACCGCCGACAACACCATCGAGAAGTACGGCCTGAACGCCGTGTGCACTCACCTGGGCTGCGTCGTGCCTTGGGTGGCGGTGAGTCGCGTGGGAGGAGGAGATGGAGCCGAAGTTCAAAGGGGATCGCCTCGTCGAATATGGACTGGCGATAAAGCTGCGACTGAAGCTCCATCCCTCATTTGCAGACGCTCTAATTATGTCTGTCACCTCTTCCCTGCAGGCCGAGAACAAGTTCAAGTGCCCTTGCCACGGCTCTCAGTACAACGCTGAGGGCAAGGTGGTCCGTGGCCCCGCTCCCCTGGTGAGCAGCAGCGTCAGCCAGGAGTGCGCATTGGGGTCAGGAATGATTGCCTGGGGACAACGTCACAGGCGCCTGGGCGAGGGGAACTGGGTTGCTGCGAGGCACTCCACGCCAGCGCCGCTGCGCAGAAGGAATGCCATTGCTGCTGCTAGCAACCCCCTTGCTGACACGCACCTCGACCCGTTGTTCTTTCCAACCCCCAACAGTCGCTGGCCCTGGCCCACTGCGACATTGCTGAGTCTGGCCTGGTCACCTTCTCCACCTGGTCGGAGACTGACTTCCGCACCGGCCTGGAGCCCTGGTGGGCGTAAATCCGCTCCTGCTACTGCCGCGTTTTGACGGAGCTGCTGCTACAGCCGCGGCCACGCGTTGATCGCCTCCCAACCGGGCCTTGAGGGCCAGCAATGGCGCGGGCGGCCACACGCCTGCCGCTGACGAAGCGGCGGGCGGACGGCAGGGGGCGGGAGCGTGGCGCAGCGGCGGCAGCGAGCAAACGTCGGGCAGTTCTGAGCGTCGCTTGTACGTTGTGTCGATGAGGAGTGGCGGCTAAGGCGGGAGCAGAGCAGGAGGGCCTTGGGGCGGCGTCCACCGGCCGCACGCACCGAACCCGGGCAGCCACGGAGGAAGTTTTGGTTCCGGGCGCATTCGCGCATTGCAGTGCGAGCGCCTTTTCTGTGGCGTGCCCTGGGGAATTTTCAGCGTGCCGCGGTCCGGAGGTTTGCGAGGGCGCGTTTGGGGCGCTGGCACGTCCCGTGGCGGCGGGCCGAACAGCCGTGCCGCCCACCGCAGCGTTCCTTTGCCAGGGGCTGCGTGTGAGTGCCAAACCGGCACATGGGCGTGTTATGTTTCGGGCTCTGAGCGGGCTGTGGCTGTGCGGGTGTGTTTGCACCGGATGGCCCTTCCCGCGGCGACGTGGCACTGGGCGTCGCGATGAGGGGGAGTGGAGAAGACTTCAGAGATTATTGCGCTAGTGCATTTGATGCAAATTAAGAGTCGATACTCTGGGGCGGTTGGCTTGGTGCCGGCGCCCGGAGCGGGTGCTATGTGAACGTTTGTGCCGTGCCTGCAGCGGACGCATGCGCCTGTAACTCGGAAGAACCAATGTACGCCCTAAATACGCCACGGGAGCAAACAGTGGCGCCTTGCCGAGGGCTCCGAAATCGGGGTCTGTGCACAAACTGGGGAAAGGGCTTCACCCGGTCCAACCGGCCAACCAGGACAGCACACTAACAAAATCTCGCAAGAAATCGGGCTAGCCTTTGTCACTGACATTTTGCCGGGTTACCAACCTCACTGAGCAACCCCTACCGGACTGAAGCTGCGTCCTCAACCCTGGCGCAATTTCCATCCAGCACCGCACACGCCTGCAGACCACGTCGGAGCAGCCCAACGCCACACCGTACGCTCGAGCACTAATAGGCATTCTCTTTACACAGCGCCTCACGGTGGCGCCGGCCCCTGAACACAGTACTCCACAACACCGCCCCGCGGCGCAGTATTACACCGTAATACCTTCCAAGCTAGCATTTCACCACTCAGCAGCCCCAACGGCAGCCGAGGTGTCGTGTGACACTGTGTGTGTGGTTCCCTGCAACCTCCTGGACCCCGGGGGGGCACCTGCTTTGCGTGCCGTGCGTGGAGTGGTTTGGCCGTGCTGTGTGCCTCGTGGGCGTTCATCTGTTACTTGCGTTCATTGGTTCGCGTGCGGGTTTGCGGCCCTGCATGGGCAGTCTGCATGGGCTCCCAGCCAGATAGAGTAAAGCCCCACCTGCTCGCCGGGCTCGCCGGTTGAGTTGCCGCTAGCTCAAGCTAACAGACTGACTATCAGACTGTGCCAGCTCACACCCAATACCATGAGCGTCGCCTCGCCTTGTCCTTCTCCTGTCAAACCACCAGCGGATGACTTGCTACCTTCCGCTCGAAAGTCTGCCGTAAGCCTGTCTCCTAGCAAGATCAGCAGCAGCGCGGCTTCGACAATCTCAGCCGTCATTGGTCGTCCCCGCTAGTGCCGGTGTTGGCCAACACCGGTGCGAAGCGGGAATTGAGGAACACGGTGGCCACACGGGGACCAATAGACTACCGGGACCCTACTGGATGATGCAACTCAACCCAGTGGACCTACATCGCCGATTCGCCGCCCGCAAACCATCCAGCATCCCCGACATCCAGCGCGCCTGGCCCAGCGGCAGCCCGAACTTTAGCAGCCGCACCTGCGCCTGCTCCAGCTCATCCCAGCACTGCGGCGCCCAAGCCGCACCTGTCCACCACCCACCGGAGCGCGGGCACGGCGTATATCTCAACCCGGTCGCGCCACCCGCGCTGCGGCACCAGCAGCGAGAGGAACAGCCGCCGCAGCTGCGCCCGGGACGTGGGCGCCAGGCCGCGCGCCAGCAGCCAGTCGGCGGCGGCCCAGTTGCCGGCCTTCAGCACGGCCCTGAAGTCTGCCACAGACAGCGGCTGCGAGCGACGGTGAGGGGGGGCTCGTCAACACCAGCCCAAGCTAAGCCAAGCCTAACTGCACGAAGCCGAGGCAAGGGGGTTACGATACGGGGGCGGCCGCGCCTGGTGCTGTGGCGCAAGCGTGGCGAGCGCACGCGCACGAGCGGGACGTGCATGCAGCCGGATGGGCTCGCGCGTCTGGCGTGGACTGGGGAAAGGAGGCCCCACACGGTATTGAGGCTGCACACTGTACGGTACCGAATGCCAGCGGCGCCCACCTGCCGTGGCATCTGCCCCGCCACCTCCAGCTCCGCCGCCGCCCATTCCAGCGCCTCCTCGCTGCCGCCCGTCGCCACCGCCACCAGGTCGATGGCCGCACCGTGCTGCCGTTCGCAGGAGGGTGCACACACAGCACACGTTAGCCCCACGACTGACAGCTAAAGCCCTGCTGTAGCACCCAGCGCAGCGGCGAGCGCCGCCCGCCCACCATACCGTACCGGTACCAGTATGCGTCCCTGCCCACCCGCACGCCCGCACACCCACACCTGCTCGCGCAGGCAGCGCAGCAGCTCCAAGTCCGCCCCACGCCTCGCCGCCGCGCGAAACACTCTGGACCACTCCCCGGCTGTCAGCGGCGCCGCCAGCGCGCCTGCCTCCGCCGCGGCGTACCGCACGCAGGGCAGGCCCCTGAACTCGAGCTCGCGCGCATTCCCCGAGCCGCTCGCCATGAAGGCCTGGCGCAGGCTGCCACGCGGCAGCTGGAAGCCCCGCGCCCGCAGCTGCTGCAGCAGGCCCACGCGGCCCCACCGCACCGCCTTGCGCAGCACGGCATCGACCAGCTCCAGCTGCTGCGTGCGGTCCCGCGGCGGCCGCTCCGCCTCCCACTCTTCATCCGAGTCCGGCTCGGACTCCGACTCCGGTTCCGGCTGTTGGGGCTGCGCCACCTGCTCCGGCCGCAGGCCCAGACACAGATCCACCGCAGCCGCGTTGCCGGCGGCGGCCGCCGCCGTGGCTACCAGGCGCAACGGCAGGCGGAAGCCGCGTGCCAGCATGAACTCGAGCCGCTGCGCGAAGTCGGGCCGCGCCGCGCAGCGCCACCACGGCTCCCGGACCAGCGATGCATCCCGGCGGGAGCAGCCAAACGCCCATCCCGCCGGCGGCCGCAGGTGGGACAGCAGCCAGACGGCCTTGTCGGCCCAGTCGGGCGTGGGGCTGGCGAGCGCGTACAGCAGCACGTGCTGACGGTACACGTCCGCTGCGACCGTGGCCACATCCTCCCAGCGCTTGCGGTAGGCGCGCAGGGCGGCCAGCGGGCAGCCGTAGGCCACGCCGCCCAGCATGTCAATGTTGAGTCCCATGTCCGTAAACCCCGCCGCCAGGTCCGCCTGCAGCGCCACGTGGCCGCCCTTGCCGGCCGCGCCCGCCACGTCGCCCAACCCCCGGAAAACCGCTTGCCCTTCAAATACCAGCGCGCGTTGGGCCCCAATCCAGTCCAGCACCTCGCGGTGGCCGCCAAACGCTGCTGCCTCCACCGCGTAATACCAGATGTGCTCGCCGCGGAGCGGTCCGATTTGAACGCCCAGGGCAAAAAGCCACTGGCACACTTTCAACTGGCCGCGACCAGCGGCGACGCGCCACACAAGGAGCTCATCACAGCAGCAGCCCTCGCCCAGCAGCAGCCGCTCGCACGCCGCCACGTCGCCCACCGCCGCGGCCGACGTCAGCGCGTCCGCCTTGATGACGGTGCCGCAGTGCGCCAGCGCTGCCTCCAGGCTGGGTGGGTGCAGGCTGGACGCGGCCAGGCAAAGCACTCGATGGCGCTGCCGACGGCTGAGGGCGCGCCAGGGCTCGGGCCGGCCCCAGTGGTGTGCGAACGCGGCGCCTGGCCAGGGCTGTTCCGCCATGGCGACGAGGCCGCTGGGCAACAGCTCAGGCTTATCCCACAGTTCGTATGACTCCGCGTGCAGCACGGACTGGCATTGGAGCCGTATAATTCGGAACTCGTGCAGGCAGGCGGCTACCTCCTTGCAGGTGAGCTTGAAGCTGTAGGCCGCATCGCCAGGCGGCAGGGAGCTGGCGATCTTGCGGATGAGCTCCGGCGCAAGTTGGAGCATCCCGTTGGAGATTACCCCTGCGCGATGCGGAGTGATTGGGGTTGGGTGGGAGACTCGACCGCGCGTGGGCATTACTGCATCCAAACCGCGTTGATACCCCTGTCTCGCTCGCTCCCTCGCCGGGATTCGGGACAGAAACAGCCCCAACTCACTTCCGGCCGGCTCAGCTGCCTGCTTCGCTGGCATCACTGTGGCGCTATGCACTGTTTATGCTCCTGTGAAGTGGCCCCTGCCACGTAAGGCTACCGAGAACGGGAGAAGCGAGAACGGGAGAAGCGAAGATTAGCAGAATCGGCAGTCACTGTGAAAAGCCTGAAGCCATGAAGACCGTGATGCTTCACAAAATGTAATACGCATTCGTGGCATGCATCGAGGTATCGGCTGCTGTTCAAGAAGTCGCCCGCATTGCGACGGGGCTCTCCATTGCACTCCCACGCCCTCCTTCGATCGCCCTACCGCGGCGCCTACTGCTTCAGCTTCATGGCCACCCACTCCTCCGCGGCCGGCCGCAGCTCACTGAACACCTCCTGCACCGCCGGGTGCCCCCACAGCGCCTGCCGCCACGCCCACAGCCTCGGGTGCGCCGCATACACGGCGCCCATCCCCCTCCCGCCCTCCAGCCCCCGCCCCCGAACCTCATCACCACGCACCAGCCCTGACCCGTTGTCCGCCGTGGGACGCGGCTCCGATCCGAGCCCCCGCCCCCGCCCAGCCCCCGGCTCTGTCCCGAGCTCCAGCACAGGCAGAATCAACTCCGCGTACAGCAGCAGCGCTGGGTAGGCGCAGTCTCCCAGCCCCAACCCGCCGCCTGGCTGCAGCGCCCCCAGCGCGAAGGCGTTGCCGCTACTGCTGCCACCGACGCCAGCGGCAGCGCTAGCGTCGGGCGCGGCGGCGGCAGCGGCGGCAACGGGAGGCAGCAGGGCTGCCAGCTCCGACATGCGCTCCTTGAAGCCGGCTACAGCCTCCTGCTCAGGGTGTGCGTGCAATGTAGCAGAGGTGGAATCAAGGAAGCGTGCGTGAGAGCGAGGGCCAGCGAGCGGTGCGCACAACGCATGCTGCTGGCGGGGGGAGAGCAAGGCGAAGCATTGCGAGAGTTCAGGGTACATAGTACGAACGTGGGGCCCATGCAATTGTGTTTATAAACTGCAATCGAGCCACTGCTGGGCCCCACTGCCGTCTCCCGATTCAATTCATAGCGTACTGCCCGCGGTCCCTCAGGCCCCGATCACTCAGCGTTAGCTCCCGTGAGTCCCCTCCTCGCTCGCCTGACGCCCTTCACCAGGCCCGCCGGCACCCGCACGGACGACCCCGCCTGCAGCCCTCCCCAGTCCCCGCCTGCAGCCCTGCCCCAACCCCGCCTGCCGCCCTGCCCGCCTGCTCACCTGCACCACCCGCGGCTCCCGCACCGACGGCGCCACCTGAGGGTACAGCTGCCGCAGCGCCGGCTCGGCGTACAGGTCGTGGAAGCGCGACACCAGCCGGGCCTGGAGGCGGGCGGCGCGGGGCGGCGGCGCGGGGCGGGGCGGCGGGGCAGCGCGGGGGGCGGCGCGGGAGCGCGATGGGGATTGTCACTGGGTGGATAAGTGGATTAGAGCGGGGGGTGGGGGGAGACGTCGCGTCGCGTCGACATGTGTTGGAGGAAACCAAATGCAACAACGCCCGCGCAGTCGGCAGGTGTGCCTAGGCATTATGCCCCAGTTGGCGCACCCCGTGACCACTAGCGCCGTCAAAACGTGCCTGTCCCTGAGCTCCCTCCCTTCGGCATGCTGCCAGAGTCCGCGGCCCAGCCCCCGCCCCTCGACTGCTGCGGGCCGATGTGCGGTGCGCAGCCCAGTCCCCAGCTGGCGCCGCCAATGGCCCAGTCCCCAGATGGCCCCGCTGGTGGCCCAGTCCCCAGCCGGCGCCGCTGGTGCGTGCCAGATAGCGCCGTTGGTGACTCAATCCCCAGCCGGCGCCGCTATGCCCTAGTCCCCAGCCGGCGCCGCTGGCGGCCGCAGCTAGCGTGCTCACCTTGCTGCGCGCCAGGGCGTCGCGCGGCAGCAGCGGCGGCGCGGCGGGGAAGGCGTCCTCTAGGAACTCCAGAATCACCTCGCTCTCAACCAACATCTGCGAGCGTGTGGAGGGTAGCGGGGTGGGGGTGGGGTGAGGATGGGCTGCGCGAGGTTTGGGACAGGTGGGACAGGGTGCAAGTCCGACCGAGGCGTTGGTCGGGAATGCAAGCGGCCTGCGCCTCCAGACTACGCCAGGTGCCGCGCGGGCCTTGTGCTTTCATGCTCCTTTGCATGCCGCGCGACGGCTCGGCCAGCTCCATCTGCGCGTTCCCAGAACCGCCCCGTTTCAGGCGCCCAGCGCTCAAGCCAGGGGCCCACCGCCCCTGCTGACACCCACGTCTGTGCACCCCAGAGCTCAAGCCAGCTACCGTCCGTCCGCGCGCAAGCCCAGGCCGCCGCCGCTCTGCGACCCACATCGCGCGACCGCGCGGCGCCTTGCGAGGGCCCACCTCTTTGCGGCCGTCCTCGAAGGTGACCCACAGCGCGGGAATCTTCCCCAGCGGGTTGACCGCGCGGAACTCGGGCGAGCGCGTGGTGCCGCACGGCAGCGCCAGGGGCGTCCAGGCAAGCCCCTTGGCGTGCAGAGCCACCTTGACCTTTGCCGAATACTCGCTGGCAGTGGCAAGGTGGCAAAGAGGATCGCTGGTTCAGTTGCAGGGCCCAGGGCAAGGCGGGGCAAGGCGGGGACAAGGGGAAGGGCCGGCACGCACGCGACGGTGTCCCGCACCTGTGGGGGTCGTCGTATAGCTCCAGTACGCTCACGCGTGAGCCCGCTGACGCCGATGCAGCTGCTCCCAATGGCCGAGGCTGCACGAGCTGGCTTGCCGCCATTCTAACAGTTCTTACTCTAGTCGCGCGTTTGCTTGCGCGGCACCCCCGACTTGATTGTCGAGTCGCAAGGCTTCTTTGCCCAGTGAGAACGTTCATTTTAATAGCACATGTATGCACAGTTGATTAATCAAATTGCAGCGAAGCGAATTACCCAAGTCTTGTCTGCAGTCTTGTGCACATATGACTTTTGCTGTTCAGGAGTTAGCACGTTTACGGCCTAGACATGGTAGTTGTCACAAGACATGTGGCCACGGATGAGGGGGCGCCTACGTCGGGCTCAAACCGGGAATCATCGCATGCAGGTCCAAAGGTTGGGTGCGTGCCGCGTGCCGGGTGATACGAGTTGTGCAGTTGTGCACAGTGGATACAAATGGCTGTTACGCGTATAGCTGTTCCTTCATGAAATTCAACCGCATAACCATGCTGCCCACCAATAGCAGCTTCAGCGACTTTGTTCCGCAACTTTTATAGCGAGTTTGGGAGCTTCCGCCCCAACTTTATCCTTTCTTGTTAAACGTATAGCTAAAAAAGATGCAGCAACTTATCCGCGGGGTGCTGTTGTTGCTCCTGGCGCTCGCGCCATTCCGGAGCACGGGCGCGCAGTCTCTATTGCCGGGGTTTCACTGCAAGAAGGTCGCATTCTATAAGGTACGATGAAGGAAGGGGCGCTAAAAGGGTTTTGCAGCAGTTAACTGCTCAGGGTCAAACCGGTGGCAGCAATAGTCCCCCCAGCCGCTGCCACCCAGCCGCTGCCACCCAGGCACCGCTCCTGCACGCCTTAGTCCAAACCGCCCACATGCTGCGTTAATGCTGATCGCATCTTTCGGCGCCTGAGCCCCTGCTTTCCTTAGCTCGTACGCCCGCGCCTGCAACACCACTTTGTTTTCGACCCTGCCAACCCCGCTGCGGCGACGCGCAGACGCACAAGACCGGCTCCACCACGCTGGGAAGCGTCATGTTCAGACTGGCGGTCAGCACCAACATGACACAGGTGCGGCACGTGCGCGCGATGGGTGGGCGGTGAACTGGTGGTGGCGTTGGTGATGGTGGTGGCGGGCGGACGGGAGGGCGGGCGGGCGAAGGGGGGCGGAGGAGCAGCAGGGACACGAGAGCGGGCGACAAGCAGGCGCCAACATGGCGGGCATGCAGGCAACAAGCAGGCGACGCGACATGCCGGCTAGCGGGCGGACAGGGCTCGGGGCAGAGGGCCAGCGGGCCTCAGGCACAGCCATTACGCTGCGCACCGTGCGCCCCGGTCCCAGCCCCCCGCTGTTGCTTGCGTTTCATGCCCTAAACTTTCTTATCCTCGCAACCCCCTCGCAAACCCTCCCGCCCCTCTCCCGCCCCGCCCCCGCCCCCCACCCCCTGCAGTACACCACCGGCCTGAGCCACTATGTGACGGTGGGCTACAAGGAGGCGGAGCAGCTGCTGGGCCGCAGCGACATGGTGCTGAGACACATCCGGTGCGTGGCGGCGGGGTGGTAGCGGCGGGGTGGTAGCGGCGGGGTGGTAGCGGAGGGGTGGTAGCGGCTGGGGGTTCCATGCATGATTAACTAAAGACGGTTAAGCGGTTGGGGGGCGGGCGGAGATGAGACTGGGCGGGTGGGCGGCTGGGGACTGGGGGTGGGCGGCAGGGCGGTAGCGGCCGGGTGGGAGGGGCCGCGTGGGCGGCGGGGCTGCTGAGCGGCTGCTTGATTGGGAAGCGGCGCCGGGTTATTTCTTCATTTCTTAACCTTGCGACCACCCGCCCCACCGCACCTTCCCGGCAGCTTCTCCGACGCCTCCAGCTGGCACGTGGCCACCCGCAACTTCTACGCCCGCGCGCTGGGCACCGCCAGCTACGGCTTCGTGACGGTGCTGCGCCACCCCTCGGACCGGTGGGGTGGGGGTGGGTGGGGTGGCTGGGGGCCCCGGGGGGCCGGGGCGCTGCGTGGGCCGCAGCGTACACCGGCGGCCAGCCGGGGGGTGGCGCGGGGGGTGGGGTGGTGTGGAGGGTGGAGCCGCCCATGCGAACGGGGAGGGGCATGCCCGCGCGGGGAGGCTTCGCCCCCGCCAAGCCTTCTATGACCGCGGGGTTATAATCCCGACATATTACATCACACATGGGCCCCCTCACCCCCAAATCGCGCTGCACGCGCCCCGCAGCTACATCTCGGACTTCTATTACTACGTGGAGCCTGAGGCGCGGCGGCGCGGCGCGCCCGTGACGCTGGCGGGGCACGTGTCGGGCGGCGGCGGCGCCAACCGGCTGGCGGGCGAGTTCAGCGTGAAGAACGAGGAGGGCGCGCTGGAGTTCGTGGCCAGCGAGATGCGCTCGGATGGTGAGGCGCGCCGGCGGTGCTGCGCTGCGTTGCTGCTGCGTTGCTGCTGCGTTGCTGCTGCGTTGCTGCTGCGTTGCTGCTGCGTTGCTGCTGCGTTGCTGCTGCGTTGCTGCTGCGTTGCTGCTGCGTTGCTGCTGCGTTGCTGCTGCGTTGCTGCTGCGTTGCTGCTGCGTTGCTGCTGCGTTGCTTCGATTGAGTATGGGGAGTTTGCTGCATTACGGCGTGTTGGTGGGAGGGAGGGTTTGGTGGACGCCAGCCCGACCTGAACCAAACCCAATTCAGGGTTGAGTGATGGGGTTGTAGCCTGGCGCGTGCCTGGGTTGGGGTGTGTCCTTGCCGTGCACAACCATCAGTCACGGTTTGGTCCACACCCAAAGCCCCCGCATCCCGCCATGCTTGCAACCCCCCATTTCAACCCCCCAACCCAACCCCCCCCAGCCGTGTTCCTGCCCGTGGAGCTTCTGGACTACGGACTGGCGCTGCTGGCGGCCCAGTGCGGCTGGCGGCTGAGCCAGGTGACGGGCTGGCCGACTGGCTGACATGGCGGGGGGCGGGGGGGGGGGGGCGGCGGGGGAGGTTGTAAACACCAGCCCAATCTAAACCCAAGCGAAACTAGAGGGGGCGGGGGAGGGGGCGGGGGAGGGGTTGCAAGGACGGATGGCGGAGTGGTACAGCAGCCAACGTGTGGCCGGAGAGCCGCAGACGCAGTCGTTACCGGTGACCGGCCGTCGGGGCGGGTGTGGTAGCCGTTCATACCAACGGGCGGGAGGGATGGAGCGGGGTGGAGTCGGGGCGGGCTGCGTGTGTCGAGAGATTCGGAGCACCCGGGACTGGGCACCAACCCCGCGGCGTGCCTGCTCGGCTGCTGCCGGTGGTGCTTTCGCCTGTGTGGGCCCGCAGGTGATGTACCTGCCAGTCAACTCCAACACCGGCCACACCGAGCGGTGCGTGCGCGCGGCGGGGGCAGGCAGGCTGTGTGTGCACAAGATCAGAAGTCGTGGGGTGGGGGCGCGGGCGGGGAACGCGCGGATGCCGACATTCTTCTCTCTCGCGCGGGGTGGGGTGGTTCATTCCGCTCAGTGCTGCAAGGTCCGCTCCAGCTCCTGCATCTTTGACGCACTCCTTGCACGACCCCTCTCTCTCTCGCGCGCGCGGGCGCGCACAACTTTGGCATCACACCCGGCACGACTTTGGCATGACTTGAGCACGCCTTTGCTACCACGACTTTGGCACCACGACTGTGGCACGCCTGTACGGTACGACAGGTACGGCAACGTGACGCTGGCGGCCCGCCCCGGCATGTCCCAGCTGGCCGCTGAGAACCCCAGCCTGCTGGCGCGCATCGCGCGGCTCAACCACCTGGACGGCACGCTGTACGGCGCGGCGCAGGTGTGGTTGCAGTTGGTTGGTTGGTTGGTTGGATGGTTGGGCGGTTGGTTGGGCAGTTGGTTGGTTGGGTGGTTTATGGGCTCCCCTCGCGTGGGCGGCTATGTGCATGTCCGCAATGGTTGATTGAATGGTTTGTGATCAGACTCCGGTATTCACGCCCCTTCCCTCCGCCCGCCCTTCCGCCTTGCCAGGCCGCGCTTCTGGCCCAGCTGTCGCCGCGCGGCCCCGGCGCCGCCGCCGTGGGCGCCGTCATGAGCGCCGCCGTGCGGCTGACCGTGACGCGCAAGCGGCTTGAAGCCGAGTGCGCGGCGCTGAGCGCCGCTGCGGCGGCTGAGGCTGAGGCTGCGGGGGCCGACGCTGCAGCTGGGGCTGACCCCGGACGGCGGCGCCTGCTCGCCGGCGCAAGCGCCGACGCCGGCGGCAGCAGCGGCAATAGCAGCACCAGCACCAGCACTGGCAGTAGCAGCAGCACCAGCAGCAGCAAGGAACAGCAGGGGCGGCTGTCGCGGTCGGAGCTGGCGGCGGTGTGTGCCTGGTACTCCCTGACTGACTCGGTGTACGAGGCGCTGCCCAACGACGACACCGGGCGCGTGGAGTGGGGGTCGGCGGTGCCGGGTTTTGACGGCGCCGGCACGGCACCCGACGCGGCCGTGACCGACGCGGAGGGCGCGGAGAGCGCGGCAGAGGGCGCGGCGGGCGCGGCCGCCGCGAAGGCTGCCAGGGCGGCCAGCGAGGCGGCGGCGCCGCCGGAGTGGCGGGTGGGTGCAGTGCTGGCGGCGGCGGACCGCCACCTGGCGCCGTACGAAAACCCTGCCGTACAGTACTACCACTCGGTGGTTGCCGTACGGGTTTTCCCGCCCACCGCCGCGGAGGAGCAGTACATTTACGGCGGCGTGTTTGCGGATGACGAGGAGGAGGAGCAGGCGCCGGCGCCTGCTGCTGACACTGCAGCTGGGGCTGCTGCAGGGGCTGCTGGCGCCGCTGCTGCTGAGGCCACCGCTGCCACCGCCGCTGTGGACAAGGCTGCCGCCGACGGCGACACGAAGACCGCCGGGCAGGCAGAATCAGCAGCAGTGGAGGGCGGCACACAGAAGGCGGGGGCAAAGCCTGCAGCCTCGGCGCCTGCCCAGGCGGCGACGGAGGATGCTGCGGAGGAGGAGGCGGCGGCTGACGCGGTCGAAGAGGTTGTGGATGACGATGCTGAGGGCGAGGAAGCGGAGGAGGAGGACGAAGAAGGGGAGGAGGAGGAAGAGGCGACGGCGGCGGCGGATGGGGAAGCAGATGGCGAGGACGAAGACGACACGGAGAAGGCCGAGACAGCAGGTGCTGCTGCCGGGGGTGGCGGTGCTGCAGACGCAGAGGCCGCATCCAAGGCCGCCTCGGCCGCTGCTACTGCCGCCATCACGAATGCTGCAGCCGCCGACATCGCCGCCGCTGCAACTGCCGCAGCCGCAGTCGGTGTGGCCAAGGCAGGCACAGCGGCGCAGGCGCAACAGGAGCCGGAGGCACACACCACCGCCGCCGCGACCACCGAGACGGCGGCCGCGACCGCGACGGTGAATACCACGGCGGCGACGGCGACGGCGGCGGCTGCAACCGCGCAGCAGCGGCGGCGGCGCGGTCTGCTCGACGTTGTGGGTTTGCTGCGCGGCGGCTCTGCCCGGGCGGGGCAGCTGCAGCAGCAGCAGCCCGGCGGCGGCGGCGGTCGCAGTGGCGGCGGCCGGGCGGCGCGCCGCCTGCTGCGCAAGGGGGGGGCGGCGGCGGCGGCGGCCCACGCCGCGCAGGCCGCCGCGGAGGCGGCCGAAGCCGCAGCGGAAGCTGCGATGGAGGCGGCTGGCCTCTCCGTTGCCAAGAAATCCGCATCAGCCGAGTCTACCGGCGCCGGTGCGGATGGCGATGCCGGCGACAGTGAGGCAAAAAAGCGGGTGTCGTACGGGTCCCTGCGTGCCGCCGTACGGCTGTGGGTACGGCACCACGCCGCCGAGGGCATCCAGCACCTGGTGCTGTGCGTGGACGCGCTGGCGGGCGAGGCGGCGCGTACGGCGGTGCGGCAGGCGGCGGCGGCGGCGCTCCTGCCGTACACTGGCAGCGGCGGCGGCGATTGGAGCGGCAGCAGCGGCGACGGCTACACCAGCGTCGAGGTGGCGGTGTGCGGCGGCGCCGCCACGCCGGCGGCGGCCGCCGCCGCGGCGGCGGCGGCCGCCGCCGCCAACGTGTCGCAGCCGCGCGGCGCGGCGGCGGCGGACAACGCGCTGCAGGGCAGCGCCCTCCTGGCGGACCTGGCCGGCCGCGCCCGTTGGTCGTTGGCGCTGCCGGACCTGTCGTACTTCCTGCACGGCAACCGCGGTACGGCACGCAGTGTACTGCTGGCGGCGGAGTCGCGGCTGCCCGACGCCGGTGCCATCTGCGCACCGGTCGTGCCGTGGCGCATGCCGCCGCCCTGGCTGCGCGACGCGCCCTTCACGCTGCCCACCAAGCAGCCCGACGCGGACGCGGACCTGCAGGGAGCCGAGGACGGCGGAGACGAGGACGGCGACGAGGGCGAGGGGGACGAGGAGGAGGAGGGCGAGGGCGCGGCGGGCCAGCAGCCGCAGCCCAAGGCGGTGGGTGGCTGGGATGCGGTGGATGCGCAGTTGGACGGGGGCGCCAAGACCGCCACTGCGGACACTGCGGACACTGCCGGTGCTGCTGCCGGTGCTGCTGCCGGTGCTACCGCCGGCGCTGCTGCCGGCGACGCGGAGACGGCGTCTGCTGCTGCCGGCGCTGAGGGCGCAGCTGCCGCAATGCCCGCCGAGGACACGGCCGCGATGGCCGCGGCCGGGGGCGCGGCCGCGGGCACCGCTGCGACCACGACCACCACCGCCACCACCGCTGCCACCACTGCCACCACCGCCACCACCACTGCCACTACTGTCACTGCGGCGGACGGCGCGGCCACCGCCGTCGTACCTTCCCCGGCGCTGCAGGTGCAGACGCAGACACAAGAGCAACAGCAGCAACAGCAGCAGCAGGAGCTTCAGGGCCTGGCCATGACAAGCGCCGCCGCCGGCAGCCGCGCTGCTGGAGGCGGTGGTGGTGCGGCCGCGTTTGGATCGGCAGGCGCAGCGGTCGGCACGTCCGGGGGTGGCATGGAGTTTTGGGCTGCCACCGCAGCCGGCGGCAGAGGTGGCGCTGGGGGCGCGGGCGCTCGGGGTGCGGGCGCTGGGGGTGCGGGTATGAACAATCGCCGACGGAAGAAGCGGCGCGATGGCAGCGCCGGCGGAGGCGGTGCTGGCGGCGGAGGCGGTGGCGGAGGCGCGATGGGCGGGTTTGGTGGCCACGGCGCTCACGGCAGCCACGCAGGCACGCACAGCTTGGCCGGGGGTGCGGGTGTGGCTGCGGGCGCGGGGGCTCACGCCCTCGGCGGCGGTCTTGGCGCCGCCGGTGGCGTGCGGCCACAGCACCACCGCCCCCACCAAAGCACCGACCACGCAGCTGGCAGTGCGGCTGGCGGTGGCGGCGGCCGCCGCCGCCGTGACCTGCTGGCGGCAGCCGCGCGCACGGCTGCCGCCACGGCCAAGGGCTCCGGCGCCGACACCGCTGCCGCAGCAGCCCCCAGGGCAGACGCAGCGGCGGTACCGGCGGCGGCGGTGCCGGCGGCGGCGGCGGGCCGCAACGCGGGGGCGTGCCTGCTGGTGCCCTGCTCCATGGAGGTCAAGGGCTCCTACACCTGCGCGCTGGTGCGCTCGCTGCCGGCGCTGGGCGAGGAATCAGTGTACAGCAGCGTGGGCAAGAGGATGCCGGCGCGCCGCACGGTGTACAAGACAACCTACCGCACGCCCGACCACCACCGGCTGCAGGTGCGTGAGCGCCGCCAGTCGCGGCTGGTGCGGTGTGCGGTGGTGTGATGCGGGGGGGGGGGGGCGTGTGATGCGGCGGGGCGGTGGGGCGGGGCGGTGGGGCGGGTGTGTGGGCGGCTTGGTGCGGCTTGGTGCGTGCGGATGTGGGGGCGAGGAGCCCGTTGGAGACTCGTCGTACCCAACCTGGCGGGCGCAGCCCAAGCTGCGGATGGGGCGATGGATGGAGGCCACGTGGCTCACCCTATGTCTTCTCTCCTTACATACGGTACCGGTACCGGTAATAAAATAACTTCTTACATCGTTAAACATGAATGTGAATCCCCCCTTTTGCAGGTGTCGCGGCTGCTGACGCCCGCGGCGGACATTCTGGAGGAGGGCCCCGGCGCGCAGCCGCACTGCTCGCGGCTTCCGCGCCCGCGCTTGCACGTGCCCTGGTGCCCCCCAACCGCGGCCGAGGAGGAGGAGGAGGAGGAGGAGGAGGAGGTGGCGGAGGAGGAAGAGGCGGCGGAGGAGGTGGCTGAGGAAGAAGAGGCGGTGGAGGAGGTTGCGGAGGAGGTTGCGGAGGAGGAGGAGGGGGAGAAGGAGGGGGAGGCGGCGGAGGAGGAGGTGGTGGTGGAGGTGAAGGAGGTGAAGAAGGTGGAGGTGAAGGAAGGGGAGCGAGCTGAGGGTGGTGGCGAGGAGGGGAAGGCTGCGGTGTTGGCGGCTGCAGGGGCGAAGGCGGAGATCAATGCGGAGGCCGCAGCGGCGGTGGAGGCGGCCGAGGAGGAAGACGAAGAGGCGGAGGAGGACGAGGCCGAGGAGGAGGACGCGACAGAGGAGGAGGGGGCGGAGGCAGCGGGCGAGGCGGGGGCGGAGGAAGCGGAGGAGCAGCGGTAGTAGCGGCATTGAGGGGACTTGAGTGTGCTGGTTGTTTGCAAGAGGCGGTCGGGTTTGCAGGAGGCAGGCTGCTTCGCTTCCTGTTGGTGCGGGTAGGCGCAGGGGGCTGGCTCCAGGCCTGGACTGCAGGCAGCAGCCAGGCTTGCGGCCAGCAAAGCCTGCTGCGATCAGGTTTAGTTGGTTGTCGGCTGAGGGTCGCCCGACCGATGGCCGCTGACAGGCTTGGCAGTGCAGGTGGCAGTGCAGCACGCGGTGCCCGGGGTGGCGCCCAGCGTCTGGGCTATGTGCGTTGGTGCCATGTGAGATGTGACGCTAACTTGCTAGTCACCGCGTCTGTGGCGTCGCGTTCGCTGCTTGCACACGTGGGCTGCAAGCCTGCAGGCCGCCCCTGATGCAGGCCCTGTGGCGCTCTATCCCTTGCTAAGCGCAGTTACGGTAAGCACGTGAGGCGGCGGATGGCTGCTCGCAGGCAGGCAAGCTTAAGCAGGGGGTTGCATGGCGCCAGTGTTGCGGGGGGCCAATGGGCACGGGATGCGGGATGCGGCAGGATGCGCTGCCCGGCGCCACGCGATAAGTCGAGGATTACTGCGTATCTGACCTGCAGCCCGAAACTTGGCTTACGCCAGCATAACTTGAATCCATTATACAGCGGGTGTGCACGCATATATTAGAAAGAGCTGCGCTTGGTATTCGCGTTGCGAGGCCGTCAAGCCTTCCTTCTGCGCGCAGGACTGATGCTTGCTCAAAAAACTTGTTTCAAGCATCAGTCGATGAGCAGAACTGCACTTCTACGCGAGCATGCGACGAGGCCCTTTGTCGCTGCGCGCCGGAAGCTGCTGCCAGCTCACAGTCCGCCTCTCGCGAGCAACCGGTTCGGGGACGCTGTCCATAGGATCAGCTCTATTGAAGGAAATGTTGGATGGACGCCAGGCGCTGCGAACTTCAACCCGGGCCGCGACGCCCCTGCTCCTGCACCTGCTGCCAGCTCCTCCGTGCCACGCGGCCCCCTGGTCAGCGAGCTAGCGCCGTCAAGTCGCAGCAGCTGGTGGGACTCGCTGCCAGCCCTGATCACGTCTGCGGGGCGCGTTGCAGCGCTGGCGTTGGTGGTGGTGTCGCTGGTGAGGCTGGGGCTCGGGCGGCTCGATCGGGCAATGTGCTGCATGCCGGCGCAAGCGCGCGCGTGTCTGAGCCTCTAAGGGCAGGTACCTGCGCTGCGCACGAGAGCAGATTGTGCGTGCGCTGATAGCGTGGCTCACGTTTTAGGTAGCTAACGTGCAAGTTAAGCTATCGTATGCCCACACCATGCGCCTGTCATTCCGCGTCTGCCATGCAGGTGCTGGCGTCGCCCAGCGCGGCGCTGGCAAAGGGCTCCGGCGGCCGAGCAGGAGGCCGCAGCTTCGGCGGCGGCAGCAGCGGCAGTAGCGGTCGTTCCTACGGCCGCTCTGGCGGCAGTAGCACCAGCCGTTCTTACAGCGGCAGCACCAGCGGCAGCACCAGCGGCAGCATCAGCGGCAAGAGCAGCGGCAGCAGCGGCGGCGGCAGTGTTAGCGGCAGGAGCATCAGCGGCAAGAGCAGCGGCAGCAGTAGCAGCGGCGGCAGCATCAGCGGCGGCAGCATCAGCGGCGGCAGCATCAGCGGCGGCAGCATCAGCGGCAAGAGCAGCGGCAGGAGCGGCGGCGGTATCAGCGGCGGCAGCATCAGCGGCGGCAGCATCAGCGGCAAGAGCAGCGGCAGGAATGGCGGCGGTATCAGCGGCGGCAGCATCAGCGACGGCAGCATCAGCGGCAAGAGCAGCGGCATGAGCGGCGGCGGTATCAGCAGCGGCAACGTTAGCGGCATGAGCGGCGGCAGCATGAGCGGCCGGAGCGCCAGCGACGGCTTTAGCGCCAGCGCCAGCGCCAGTGCCAGCGCCAGCGCCAGCATTGGCAGCGGCAGTAGCAGCGGCAGCAGCAGCCGGGACACACGCTCGGCCGCCAGCAGCAGCTCGGCCGGCGGCGCTACGGCCATTGGTGGCGGCGGCGGCAGCGGCGGGGGCCAATCAACCCACATCACAGTGTACGGCGGTGGCGTGATGCCGCAGCCGTACTATTACTACCCAGCCCCCAGTCCGTACTACGTCCCAAGCTACGCCCCGGTTGAGGCGTATCCACTGCCCGCGCCAACCGCCACACGGTGCGTGCCGTGTCAAGTTTATGAGTGCATGTGTGCGGCATGCATGCGCACACAGGTGGCGTGAATGCATGCTATCACGGCGGCGGCGGCGGCGGCGGCGAGACAGTCACCGGGCTTGCTGGTTTGCAAGACGCCGTCGAAATCTAGCGCCGTCGATATCCAGGCTACCAAATAGCATGGTGTTCGTGTTAGTCAGTAGTACTGTAGTACTGTAGTACTGTAGTACTGTAGTACTGTAGTACTGTACCACTATCGACAATGAACTTAAGCGTCTGCAGCGTGCATCGTTGATGGTTCCACCTGGTTCCTCCCGCGCCCTGCCATGCGTGCGTGATTCTGTGCACACTCCACTGCTGCCGTTCTCCACAGGCCTGACGCCGCGGAGGAAGGCAGCACCGCTGCAGACAACAGTGCAGAGGGCGCGGTCGACACGGCACTAGAGGATTCACTGGAGCTCGAGCGCTTCATTTACATTTACAGCTTACTCGTCATCTGGTGGACGGGGTTCTGTTACTGGTACTACAGCAGGTGACCCGTTCGTTGCAAGTTCACACAGTTTTAGCTCTTCGGGCTAAAGCAGTGAACGTTGTGAGGTACTGAATGTTGTGGCGCCCGCGCCTGCACGTACGTGCCCTGGTGTCCACCAGCCGTGGCTGAGGCGGAAGCAGAGGAGGTGCCGGAGGGGGCGGGGGGAGGAGGACGCGACCGGAGGTGGCGGAGTAGCTCTTATCTGATTGGGCCTTTGGGGCAGGGCGTCTGGCCCACACGTGCGTTCAGGACGCACGACGGGCACATGGAGGGAGGGGGGCGAGGGGCGAAGGGCCTCTGCACTCGCAGGCAGTGGTCCCCAGGGGAGTGTCAAGGCGAGCGAGGCTGCACGGCGAGGAGCAGCTGCGATGCTAGAAGGCGGAGGAGGAAGGATGGGCTAGGTGCCGGAGGATAGGATGCCGGTGTGTGTGCGTGTGTGTGCATGTGTGTGCGTGTGTGTGGGGGGGGGCGGGGGGTAGGATGCTGGCTGGCGAAGGCTGGGGCCCGGTCGGCGGGCGGTAGAATGGCTTGCGACGGAAACTCCTGTGTGCGGTCCACGATGTGCGGGATGCCCGACCAACATGTCAGGGCAGCGGAGCGTCAAAACAGGACGTGGCACGCGCTGGAGAGGGCATTATAGCAGAGAGGGCGGTCGAGCAGGGAGGGAGGGGGCTTCTGGAGGGGGGACCAATCGCCACAGCAGCGCGGGACGGAAGAAGGCTTCGAAGTACCGACGCGAATGCTCCGGGAGGTGCACGAACCTCACCGTGGCGGGCCCAGCGGGCTCCGCAACTCCTGGCCATGGTATAAGCCCTCAAATTGCTTTTAAATCACTGTGACACAACTGCACAGTACTTGGCGACCGGGGTTCTGACTGCCTTCAACTTTCGAGACTTTTTACCTAGGCAGTCGATATGCTTGCTCACAACGGCGTCAAGCAGCAATTGAGAGGTTTAGCATCATTTAGTGAGCATCATGCCGCGACAAGGCCCTTGGTCACCAAGTCGGGCTTGCCATCGATTCTCGGGCTGCGGCCTCTCGCGGGCGGGCACGCCCGGCGCCCCGCGTCGACGAGCTCTGGCTGCTCGCCGTGCCTCAGCAGCAGCCATGATACGCAATCTGCTCTCAGGTGGATTCCCAGGGCTGCTCAGAGCGCTCGGCCCGACGACGACTGCCCGGCGGGGCCCAGGCCTACCGCAGATGCGACCAGCTGCTCCCCACGCGGCCCCCTGGTCAGCGCGTCAGCGCCATCAAGTCGCAGCAGCTGGTGGGAGTCTCTGACATCCCTGATTGCGTCTGCGGGGCGTTTTGCGGCGCTGGCGTTGGTGGTGGCGGCACTGGTGAGGCTGGGGCTCGGGCTCGGGCTCGGGTACACACGCTGACGGCACAAGGACGGGGCTGCTGAGGGCACGCACCGCGCGAGCAGCCTACGCGTGCGCTGATGACGTGCCTCACTTTGTAGACAGCTAACGCGTAAGTTCAATTATGCCCACACCTTGCGCCTGTCATCCCGCTTGTGCCACGCAGGTCCTGGCGTCGCCCAGTGCCGCCCTGGCCAAGGGCTCCGGCGGCCGGGCGGGAGGCCGCGGATTCGGCGGTCACAGCAGCGGCAGTAGCGGTCGGTCCTACGGCCGCTCTAGCGGCAGTAGCAGCAGCCGTTCTTACAGCGGCAGTAGCAGTGGCAGCAGCAGCCGCAGCGCACGCTCGGCCGCTAGCTCGGCCGGCGGCGCTACGGTCATTGGTGGCGGCGGCGGCGGCCAATCGACCCACACGACATCCGTCTACACCGGCGGCGGCCTGATGCCAATGCCGTACTACTACCCAGCCCCCAGTCCGTACTACGATCGGGCCGAGGTGGATCCGCTGCCCACGTCAACCGCCACGCGGTACGTGCCCATGTAAAAACAGTGTGCGGGCGCTTGCTTTGGTTAGTGCGGCCAGCTGTCTTAGGTAGAAGCGACGCGACGGAATGCGGGACCGGTCGTCCCGGCCGGCGGGTTGGTGGGCCTGGCTGGTGGCAGCCTTGACAGGCTCAGGGCTTGCGAGGCCTTGGGGCCTGGGGCCCGCTGCAGACCGCGCGCGTGCGTGCATATGCTCCGCCGTGCCGCATCGTCTCCTTGGGCCACCCACGCTCAGCCCACCTGCACGAGCGACCAGCCACCCGCACCAAGCGCCTTGCCTCCCCTTGCGCGTCCCCGGCCATGCGCGCGCCCGCCGCCCGTTACAACATACAACTGCTACTTACTACGGTAGCTACGCGCGCCAACAGGTCGGCGGCTGTGGCGGGATACGAAACGACCTACTACGAAGAGGAGCAGGAAGACAACATCGGCTTCTTCATGGCGGTCATCATGGTGCTCTACGGCTACAGCGCCATCGGTGATATCCTGCGCTCCCCGTCTTCAAGCAGCGGCAGTAGCAGCGGCAGTAGCAGCAGCAGCGGCAGTAGCAACCGGGCGGCGCGGGAGCCGATCGCGCTGTGCCGGGTGCAGGTGGCGGTGCTGGCGTCGGCGCGGGAGGAGCTGCAGGTGCGACAGGGGCGGCGCAGGGCAGGGCAGGGCAGGGCAGGAGAGTGGTGGGCGGGGCCGGGCAGGGGTGGCGGCGGTGCGGGTAGAGCACCTGAGCGGGTTTGGGGGGTCGAGTTCCACTGTCTGTGGACAGGCGTGCGTGGCACGCCCGCGCCTGCCTGAGACGGGGAGCGCGTGCCGCTCCGCGCACGTAGCCATGCAACCGCACCCACACGGTAGCTTTTACGGGCCTGACAAGCGGGGTTACAGTTAGTGTAGTGAAGTGGATAACACCGGTGTCGGAACTCGCCGCTGCAGAATGACATGGCGGAGCTGGTCGAGCGGGTGGACACACGCCGCAACAGCGGGCTGCACACGCTGCTGCAAGGTGCGTGTACACGTGTGCGTGCGCGTGCGCGTGCGCGTGCGCGTGCGCGTGCGCGTGCGCGTGCGCGTGCGCGTGCGCGTGCGCGTGCTGAAAATCCGAACGGGACAAAGCCGCCATGTGCACTGCTGGTCCCTCGTGCACACAACCCGCACCCACCCACCCACACGCACACCCACACGCACACCCACACGCACACCCACACGCACACCCACACGCACACCCACAGAGTCGGCGCTGCTGCTGCTGCGCCACCGCGAGGCCTTCGCCTACGGCGGCGTGCAGGAGGCGGCGGCGGCGGGCGAGGCGGCGGCGGAGGTGGCGTTCGACCGGCTGAGCCTGGAGGAGCGCAGCCGATTCAAGTGGGTGCGGCACTGGATGCTGTGGTGGCAATGGCGCGGGCTGCCATGAGGAAATGTTATGTCGATGCTATATGTTTCTAAAGGCCCGGGATCAAATGTAAAGCAAAGCTGCCCCGACGGCCCCTGACACGTGCGAGCTAGCTCATGCCCGGGAGTTTCGCGCTGTGACACATGCGAGCTAGCTTCAAAACATTTCGCGCGCTCTGTGCCGCGCCGCAGGGAGGAGACGCTGCTGAACGTCCAGGGCCGCAGGCAGCGCTCTGACGGCAGTAGCAGCCGCCGAGGCGGTGGCGGCAGTAGCAGCAGTGGCGGACTGGAGGCGGATGAGCTGGTGGTCGTGACCATCCTGTTGGCGGCGCGCCCGCAGGCGTCCTCGGCCGCTTCCGGCCACAGCGCCGACTCCGTGCTGGGCCTCCGCCACGCTGCGGCGGCGAAGAGCAGCGACGGCAGCGGCAGCAGCGGCGGCGCTGGCAGTTGGTTTGACGGTTTGGGGAGCAAGCGCCACGACGCACAGGTGGCGGTGGAGGGCGAGGGGGCGGAGGCGGGCTGGGTGGAGCAGCTGGACGGCGCGCAGGGCCTGGGCCGCGCGCTGCTGGCGCTGAGCGGCGTGCGGGCGGATCAGATGCTGGCGGTGGAGGTGCTGTGGACGCCGGAGCAGGCCGGCGACACCTTCAGCCGCGCCGACCTGCTGGCAGACTACCCGCACCTGCAGCCGCTGTGAGGAGCGGGGAGGCGCTGCGTGTGAGGCGCTGTGAGGCGCGTCTTCTGGGGGCGTTGGTGGGACTGCCCGCCGCACCTGCAACCGCTGTAAACTACGAGGCGCGGTGTGAGTAAGAGGGTGAGGGAGTGAAGGTACGGGGTGGCTTAGGGCTCTGTGCTTGAGTGTTGCTCGAGAGTGGCAGACGGCAGAGGCTTGTGCGGCTTTCACGGAGGCCAAAGCTGTTGATTCCTGTGAGTGTCGACGCGAAGTGTCAATGCGTATTGCTACCGGAAGCCGTAATAATAATGCACCAGTGTGCGCGTATGCTGTGCGCTTCATTGTTTGTTTGTGAGCGCGCTCCAGCGGGCTTGGAGCACCAGGCGAGGGCGTGCATCGCGCCCACGCGTGTAGGTGAGATCTTGAGTGTCATGTTTGATGATGGCGAGGCAAGCCTCTGTGTCCTCAACAAGGATGGCGCGGAAGCCGGTACGCGGCATCGGCGCGCATGGCCTGCGGAAGGGGGCGGAAGTCGAGGGCTGCATCTCCAGCAGCAGCGCTCGCCCCTGATCCGCAGCTTGGCAAACTGGCTTGTTTCTCTCTAAAAAACCAGCTGCCAAGCAATCGCAATTTCCTTCAACGGTCGCAGTTTCCGCAACCCGGCTTAACTGCTCGCGCAACAGATTTTCATGGCGTCCCAGTGCTATATGCAGCGTTGGAGCTGTCAGAACGTAAAGGGACAAGCGGCGACGAGGCCATTTGTCGCCAAGTCGGGCTTGCCACCGAATCTGAGTCTCAGGCGGCTTGCGGCTGGGCGCGCCTGTCGCCCCGCGTCGACCGGCTCTGGCTGCTCGCCGTGCCTCAGCAGTAGCCATAATAGCCAATCTTTCCGGTGGATTCCCAGGGCTGCTCAGAGCCGGCCCGAGGACGCGGTCTCGGGCCGCGACGACTGCCCGGCGGGGCCCAGGCCTGCCGCACCTGCGACCAGCTGCTCCCCACGCGGCCCCCTGGTCAGCGAGTTAGCGCCGTCAAGTCGCAGCAGCTGGTGGGAGTCTCTGACATCGCTGATTGTGTCTGCGGGGCGCGTTGCGGCGCTGGCGTTGGTGGTAGTGTCGCTGGTGAGGCTGGGGCTGGGGCGGCCAGGGTACGTGCCGAAGGCGCAAGGACGGGGCTGGGGGTACGTACCTGCGCTGTACACGCGTGCACTGCTGATTTGCATCATTTCTTAGATCGATAACGCGCAAGTTAAGCTATGCCCACATCGCTTGCCGGTCATTCCGCGTCTGCCATGTAGGTCCTGGCGTCGCCCAGTGCCGCCCTGGCCAAGGGCTCCGGCGGCCGGGGCGGGGGCCGCTGCGGCAGGAGCAGTGGCAGTAGCAGCCGCTCCTATGGCAGCAGCAGCGGTGGCGGCTGGTCGTCTTCCTCTGGCGGTAGCGGCAGCAGCCGGGGGAGCTACAGCCGGTCGGCTCTTGGCGCCAGCTCTGGAGGTTTCGACGTGTTTCGGGACATGATGTTTCCATCCCGCCACATTCACGTGAGCCTGTCAGGGCCCAGCGCTGGAGGGTAAGTTGAGGCTGAGTGATGGCGAATGCACGCCCATCATGCATGGCGCAATGCGCGATCGAGCGCGCATGCACGACCGTCGATGGGGCAGAACACTGAAGCGGCAACACAGAAGCGGATGGATGGTTCACATGGGCGGGAGGGCGCTGTTCCTGCCTTCGCGTCGGGAATGCGCCGGGGTTGTCGTCAGTGCCCGCATCATGTAGATGGCTTTGGGCCCCCGGCGTCTACACAGCGTAGGTGACCCCTCCCGCGCCATCTACACCTCGAAAAGTTTTCCTAGGGGCACGCCCCCAAATCCCCCAAACCATCTACGCTCCCTGTCTAAAAGACCGCCAAACCCGCCCAAACCGTCTACGCTCCGTAGATGCCGAAACCCAAACCCAAACATTTTTCTCCGCCTTCGGCGGATTTTGGGCAAATTTCTACAGCGTAGATAGAAGATACGAGCACTGGTTGTCGTGGGAGCCGGGGTTGCCCTGAAAGACAGTTGAACCAGCGCGGACTGCTGGTGCTGGAAGTCTGGCCAGGGTGGCTAGATCAGGAGCAGGGTGCATGGCCACGGGCTGCTGTCAGCGGCGACGCCCGCCGGACGGCTGCTGCGCTAACTGCTCTACCTGATGTTAGTTGGGGAACGGCACACGCCCTCTGTGGTTTTGTTGACACGCCCCCTCTGCTACACACGCACGCCGACCGCGCCCGCCTGCAGGTCTGCCGCCACTGTCAGAGACGACAGCTACAGCGACGCGGTGGCCCAGGCGACCAAACTTGTGGTCGGGTTGTTCGTCCTTGCCCTCTTTATCGTGGCACTAACATGGGAAGACGCGGCAAGCTCTGATCGCGCAGCCCTCGGCACCCTCGGGAGGAGCAGCGGCAGCAGCAGCAGCGGTGTGTGGGGCAGCAGCCCAGGCAGGGCGGCGCGGGAGCCGGTCGCGCTGTGCCGGGTGCAGGTGGCAGTGCTGGCGTCGGCGCGGGAGGAGCTGCAGGTGCGGCAAGGGCATGGGAGTGGTGGGTGGGCGGCGATGTGGGTGAAGACCAGTAGTGGGGCTGGCTTTTGAGCGCTGGTGGGCAGGGTGTGGAGCACACACGCGTGTTGCGAGTGCGAGTGGAGCCCGTGGGTGCCTGGAGCCACATGTGCTTAGGACCCATTATTTCCGCCGACCCCATCCCATCCATCTAATCCGTCCCCAAAGGCCAAACAACAATTGCACGCCCGCACACCCGCACACCCGCACACCCGCACACCCGCACACCCGCACCCGCACCCGCACCCGCAGACCAAGCTGGGGACGCTGGTGGAGGAGGCTGACACGCGCACCGAGCAGGGGCTGTGCACGCTGCTACACGGTGCGTGCGGTTCCTCCGATGGCGCTGGTGTTCGTTCGTGTCATGTGTTGGTTGCGTGTCTTGGTGGCGGCCGTACGTGCTGGGGGGGGGGGGCGTGGCGCAGCGCCGGCCTACGGTGGCCCATCGACTGCTTGCAACACTGCTCGCAACACTGCTCGCAACACTGCTCTATCAACTGGTTAAATAGCATCATGCAGATGATGCCCCCCGTGCATGGTGTTCCGTTGTGTACATGTGGCGTGTGGTGTGTGGCGTGTGGCACGTGAACCAGCTGAACCTTCTCGTAGGTCCGGGCCTCCTCTTCCACCCCCGAACCCCACCCACCCACCCACACTCACACGCGCAAACACGCACACCCACAGAGTCAGCGCTGCTGCTGATGCGCCACCGCGAGGCCTTCGCCTACGGCGGCGTGCAGGAGGCGGCGGTGGCGGGCGAGGCGGAGGCCGAGGCGGGGTTCAACCTGCTGAGCATCGCAGAACGCAGCCGATTCAAGTGGGTGGGCGGCTTGCGTTGACGTTTAGTCCTTGCCATCTGTAACACGCGCGCATCCCTCACGCACCGGGCATATATACTTCATTCGCACGCTGACGCACTCGTGTCTCGCTTGTGGCATCCAGGGAGGAGACGCTGTCAAACGTCCAGGGCCGCAAGCAGCGCGCAGCCACCGGCACTGCCGGTGGGCGCAGGCCAGAGGAGGAGAACGAGTTGGTGGTGGTGACTCTGCTGCTCTCGGCGCGCCCGACCCTGCCGTCACAGCAGCAAGGGCCGCTGCCCGCCGCCGCCGGGGCGGCAGCCTCTTTGCTTGGCGTGCGCAGCGCGGCGGCTGTGCGGGGTCCGGGTGGCGGCAGCAGCCAGCACGACGCCGGCGGGGCTAGCGGCGTGTGGCCTGGCGTGCTAGGCGGATTGGGCAACACGGGCGGGCGCACACAGGTGGCGGTGGAGGGGGAGGGGGCGGAGGCGGGCTGGGTGGAGCAGCTGGACGGCGCGCAGGGCCTGGGCCGCGCGCTGCTGGCGCTGAGCGGCGTGCGTGCGGACCAGATGCTGGCGGTGGAGGTGCTGTGGACGCCGGAGCAGGCCGGCGACACCTTCAGCCGCGCCGACCTGCTGGCAGACTACCCGCACCTGCAGCCGCTGTGAGGAGCGGGGAGGCGCTGCGTGTGAGGCGCTGTGCGTGGGGATAGGGACTATGGGCAGCACCTGCAGCACCTGTGAGCCGTGAGGCGCGGTGATTAGGCATTGCTGCTGGAGGGCTGGCGGGCCGCTGGCTGGTGGCCTGCTTGGCTGGCAGATATACCTGCCGGGTTGAGCACGTGTGGCATCTACGTGTTCGTGGTGCCCATGACCACGCTAGCCATCATCGGGGGTAGAGCGGTTGTAAAGTCATCGCTGGTGTGGCATGCACAGCGTAATGCGCGTGGCGGCCTGAAGTACGTACGTACTCGAGGGCATCGAGCGCGGCTGTGGTGAGATTAGTAGGCAGCGTGTAGTCAGTCCTAGCGCGTGACGCCTGATCTGGACTGCTGGGTACCAACTGCAGACTGGAGGACGTTGATGAGGCTGCGCCGCCGCTGCGGGCAGGGGTGTCTGGATGATTGCAACCCGTATCGACCACGTGTTGATCACTCCATCCTGCCGTCCGACGCCCACCACACGACCACACTACTACCATACATGCGTCCTCCTTAGCTCGCCCTCGGCTCTCCCTTTCAATGCCGTGCGCAATCATAACCGCAACTGGCATCCCGATACACCTGGCGGCAGGCACCATCACCGCACGGCAAATCCCTACACGTACACACATCCCCGCCGTCCCCTGGCCTGGATGGAGGGCTTGCTCGCCTCCAGCCGCCAGCTGGGCTACGACACGGAAACGCCAGCACTCGGTGCCGGCCCTCGATCTACTGCTGTTGCTGCTGCTGCTACTGCTACTGCTGCACCACCGCCGCTACTGCCGCCCCCGTGGCCCCGCCTGCTCCGCGCCGCCTCCACCACCCCGTCACCATCACCGCCGCCGCCGCCGCCGACAGCTCCAACGCCGACCCCCCCTGCACTGCTGCTATTACTCCCGACTCCCATGCCGCCGCCTCCACTGCTGCTGGTGCTTCCACTGGGACCGGCCATGGCCCCACGGCCGCGATTGGTCCGTGACGCGGACGGCGCCGCCGCCAGCAGCAGCGAGCGAAGCGGCGCGACGAGGATGACGTCAATGAGGTGCAACAACAGCGTGAGCAGCACCCATGCCACCTCGCGCCGCCGGAAGATCACCTCGACACCCACCTGTGTGCGGGCATCCGGCACCAAGCAGCAGCGGCAGCATCAACAACAGCAGCGGGAAACGTGCGTGCGTACGTGCGTGCGTGCGTGTGCGTGCGTGCGCGTGGCGGCGTCGTGCCAGCAACCAGCGAGGCGCGGTGCGTGCAAACACCCACCCCGCAAACGCCGCGACCCACCTGCACACCGCTGTCCCGCAGGAGGATGCGCTCGCCGCTGCCGCGGTGGCGCAGCTGCACCACCACCTCGACATCGCTGCCCACCGGCCAGGCAGGGCCATGGCACACGGTGGTCGCGGCCGCCACGTCCTCCTCGCTCTCCTCCTCGCCCGCCGCCGCCCCGAAGCCCTCTAGCCGCTGCTGCTGCTGTCCGGCCGCCAGGCTGCCCCGGCTACCCGCGGCTCTCGGCGCATGGCCCGTCTGGATCGACTGGCTCGGGAGCCCTAGCGCCGCGCCGCGCCACCACCATGCCCACCCGCTGCCACCTGCCGCGCCATTAGCCGCCCCGTCGCCTGCGCCGCCTGCGCCGCTAGCGCGCGCGCCAGCGCTGGGGCCACTGGTTGATTGCGCGCCTGTGGGAGCCGCTGTTACTGCTCCTTCCGGTGCTGCTGCTGCTGCTGCTGCTGCCGCAGGCAGCACCGGCACCGGCAGCCGCGTCCACGGCGTGACCAGCCATCCCATCAGCCGCGTGAGGCGGCCGCCGGTGCTGCTGCTGGCCGCTGGCCCGGGCCCGGCATGCGAGCTGCCGCGTGCACCCGCCGCATCGCACGCACCCGAGGCGGCAGCGCCGCCGGCCGCACTGCCGCCACCGCCGCCAGTACCACTCGCCCCGCCACCGCTCCTGCTGCCCCTGCCGCTGCCGCCACCCACGCTACCGTCACCATCGCCGGCCTCCGCCAGGCCGGCGCCGCTGCCGCCCGCGCTGCGCCGCCGCCGCGGCCGCAGGCACACCTTGTACAGGCTGGTGGAGTCAACCACCCACACCCGCAGCACCTCATACAGCAGCGCGGCGCAGGCCGGCCGCAGCCGCGCCTCCACGTAGATGCCCGTCATCGGCGCCTGCGCCGGCCCCAGGCCGGAAACGCCGCCGTCACCGCCGCCGCCGCCGCCGCCGCCGCCGCCGCCGCTGCTGCCGCTGCCACCGCTGCTACCGCTGCCTCCGCCGCTGGCCCCCACGGCGGCGCTGCTGCTGGCACCCACTGCGCCGGCGCCCCCGCCGCCGCCGCCGCTGCTGGCGCCAGCAGCACTCGGGTACTCGGTCGCACGGCCGCCGGTCGCCTCGCTGCTGCCGCCGCCGCTGCTGCCGCCGCCGCCACTGCCGCCGCCGATGCCGAAGCCGCGCGCGAGCCGCAGGTCGTGGTAGGTCACGTCGCGCCACACGCGCGCCTCCACCTCTATGTAGGCTGGAAGCGGCCGCAGCCGCGCGGCGCCCGCCGCCACCGCCGCCACCGCGCCGGCAGCTGCGCCGGCAGAAACCGCGCCCGCGGCGGCGGCTTCAGCCGCTGGCGCCGTCGTCGGGGGCCACGCGGCGGGGCCGCGCAGGCGCCGCCAGAGCGCCCACCAGTCGCCCGACCAGCCCGCCGGGGCCCAAGTTACGCTGCCCTGCTCTCCTGTTGCCGCTGCGGTCTGCGTGGAGAGCAAGGGCCGCTCCGAGCGGTGGGGGGAGGCCTCATCGCCCGCGGTGGGCGGAGGGGGGGCCCAGCTCGCGGCGCCGAGCCGCGGCGTCGCAGGCCGGGGAAAGGGCACTCGCAGCGGCGCCTGCGATAGCTCGTGGTATGTGCGTGGCGTGTGTGGCTGCGGTTCCCGCGTCCTTTGTCGTCGCGGCTCGCGAGCAGCGCTGCCAGGTTCCGAGGGCATGGTGCCTGGCGGGCGCCTCGGCGTTGCTTCGCCTGTCCGTTCACTTGCGCGCCGATGCACCACCCCAGCTGCACGTAGATGGTCAGCCTAACGCATCAAGTGCATTGGGCGCCGCGTGATGCAGATGTGGCGCCGGGCTCGGCCCATGCCAGAAAGGACCTCAGCAATTCAGCCCGCGCGGAGGCTCACGGGCTCGGGGGCACGTAAGGTTTTGAGCGATGCAATTCTGGTAGCTGCCCGAAGATAATTGTGACTCGCACGTTCGCGAAGTCGGTGCAAGAGGAAACCCTTAACTGCCGCAGCGAGCTTTTTGTGGCGAGAGCGATAAGCTGCTGGCACCTAGGCAAATATTGATGTAGAATACATGTGAAATAAGGCTAGACAAGCACCGCGCTGTTTGGAGAAATCACCGGTGCGGATGACAGTCCGGCCGCTTCAATCGGGCTCGGGGACTTTCGTGGGCTACAGTGCTTGCTGATACTTGCCCCGAAGCATAGACATTACCTGTCATTCCTTGGAACAGCCGGTGCATGCTTTGATAGTGACAGGGCCCTGACAATAGCAGCACCCAGAGCTTGGGCTCTGCCACTGTAATACCCTACATCCTTGATACTACCAATATAATCATTCGCAATTCCTGCTAGTTAGCTGAGCCCTCAAAAACCAAGCTCTCGACCGCTAAAATGCCCGTTCTCAACCAGGACACCTCCTGGTAGCTTGTTGGCGCGGCCTTTTTGTTAGCTCAAGCGATCTTGTAGTTTCTGCGGCTCCTCGAGCGCAGTTGGAGCAGAGCGAACTCGTTGGCGTTGCCCCTGCCCGCGTCAGGAGAAAGCAGCAGCAACCATGGGTGCGTGTGAAGCAAGTGCAGAGGCACATCTGTAACGAGTAAAATGAAGCAGTGACCCAGCGCAAGTGCCTCCGGGTCGACAGCTGCGCGCTGGCAGTAGCTGTGGCCGACGGGACGCAGCGACGCGTGTATATTTGTGAAATGCTGGTGTCGCGCGTTAAACAGCACGGCGTCGCCGTCTGGCGGACAGTCAATTGCTGCCACCACGATGACTCTAGCACCTGCGCGGCTTGTTTTGCGCTGCAGAGTCCTGCCGTAAAGCTGTGAAGGAGCGTATCCTAGATGATATGCTCGGCAGCGTGCAGGAGACAACGGGTGGGAGCTGGAAGGTGCTGATCGTGGACAAATTCACCACGCGCATCCTGTCCTCCACTCTGCGGATGTCCGACATCTTGGACTGTGGCGTCTCGGTCGTGGAGGACCTCACGAGGGCGCGCGAGCCGATACAGCAGCCCGCCGTGTACTTTATCCAGCCCACGCCGGAGTCCATCTCCCGCGTGCTGGATGACTTCGGCGGACCGGAGGGCAAGGTGGGCGTGGGCAAGAGCAAGTCGCTCTACACCTCGGCCCACATCTTCTTCTCCAACAAGCTCCCGGCGGAGGCCATGGAGAAGCTAAAGGCGAACCCGCGCCTCATCAAAGCGCTGAAGACGCTGAAGGAGCTTAACCTGGAGTTCCTTACCGTGGACTCGCGGACCATGATCACGGACCACCCAGATGCGGGGGCTCTGTGAGTGCAGGCTGCAGTCGTGGGATCCAAATAGAAGGGGGCGGGGGGTTCTGCGCGGAGCGGCGGGGGCGTACTATCTGAGAGCCAGGGGTTGGCGTGAACGGGCCGTGCTTGGGGGCTGGGTGTGCTGTGCGGGTGTGTAGTGTGTGAATTCGGGGTGTGCGGGTGTTGGGTGTGCGGGTGTGGAGTGTGTGGGTGCGGTCCGTTGTTCGGCTTGCCGCGCCGCATGGGCAGCCCGGCGGACAGGCACGTACCGTACGGCATGTGGGTGGCGTGGAGGGGAGGGGAGCAGCGGGCTCACATCAGGAGGCACACCGCACCTGCACCGCCGCCTCCGTGGCCTCCTGGACCTCCCACACCGCATACAACGCGCGGCAACTGCCGCGAACGCCCCCCTACCCCGCCCGGCCAGCTGGCTCGACCGCACACGACTCCCCGCACGGGTACTGCCGCCCCCACCAACCCATCTTTACAACCCCCACCGGCGCGCAGGCTGCTGGGCGACGCGTGCGAGCGCGAGAAGACGGCGGTGACGCGGCAGGTGGACGCCATCGTGTCGCGGCTGTCCACGCTGTTCACCTCGCTCAAGGAGTTCCCCATCATCCGGTGGGTGGGTGGGTGTGGGTGTGGGAGTGGCGGTGGGGGTGGGTGTGCGGTGGCGCCGTGGCGAGCGCTTGAGGGGGGTCGAGCGCGAACGCGAGAGCGGGCCGCCTGCAGTACGTGGGGGCTTGGCGGGGTTTAGAGACGTCGGCGGGGAGGCGGCTTTGCCCGGGAGTGGGCCAGCCAGCGGCGGGCGGGGCGCTTGGCGGCGGGTGAAGGCGCCGGGATGGATGGGTGGGTGGGGAGCAGGCACGTGACGTGTTGGGAGTGGAAGCTGGGGCAAGCGGCAGCAGCCGGTAGCGGCGCCAGGGGGCGGGCAGGTGCCGCACACAAAGAGAGGGGGGACCTGGATGGGCGAGCAGCTTGCGGGCAGCTTGCGGGCAGGTGGCGCCTGGGCCAGAGGCCTGCGGCTGGCCTGCCACCAGGTCCCCAAGCGTGGGCTCGCAGGGACGGGGTGGGTAGGGCGGTGATTGGGGCCGGGCGGTGGCGCCAGAGGCCGCTCTACAGTGACGGCAAAATGCCCCGTCGCTCTCCTGCCGCCGGAGCATGGGCATGTTTCATGGCTTGAAGTGCATGCGGCCCCACTAACTCCTTCGAGTCCGGCGGCGCGTTGGGAAAACTAAGCCTGCTGCCCCCTGCCCTCCTGCCGCCTCTGCCGCCTCTGCCTCTGCCGCAGGTACAAGGGCGGCAAGGCGCCCGAGCCCGGCGATCCACCCGGCCAGGCGGTGCGCGCCTCGGTGCCGCAGCTGCTGTCGGCGCGGCTGTACGAGCGGCTGGCGGGGCTGCAGCGGGCGGGGCAGCTGCCGGCCAAGGTGGGGGGCGGGGACGGAGGCGGGGCGTGTTCATGGCGTGTCATGGCGTGTTGGTGGGGCGTTGGGAGGGGTATTTGGGGTGCGGAGCGGGCTGGGACAGGGCTGGGACAGGGCTGGGACACAGGGTGGCTGCGAGGCGTGGGCTTGTGGCGGGAGGGGCAGGCACGGCGGACGGCCTGTAACCGCGGCCTGGACAGGGAGCGGGAACTGGGGGTTGGTGAAAGGATGGTAAGGGAAGGGGCGAGCAGACGAGGCAGGACTGGGCAACTGCAGCGCAGCGGGACGAGGTTGTGGTGGTGGTGGGTGTGGGGACACTGGATGGGACGGGGGCGGCTACCGGCGCAGTGGTTCGGGGCAGGTGCATGGCCCGGGTGGGGGGTGGGGGTCGCGCAGGTGGGGGCGGCCGACGTGCGGCACGGGCGGGTGGGTGGGCGGCGGGCCGCTGGTGGGAACCACCCCCATGAATCACATCGTCTCATCACAATCATGCTTGTTGTCTACCTTACTACACTTCTTTGCACCGCCTTTGCCATCCCCCACTCCTCCCAACCACCGCGCCCTCGCCCCAATTAATCATATGCACGGAATCCCCCCCCCCCCTCACTTCCCACCCACCCACCCCCACCCCTGCTGTCTACGCCACTACACTTCTATGTACCATCTTTGCACCCCCACCCCCCACCACCCCCGCCCCGCCCACCCCCAGGAGACGTGCGACCTGCTGGTCCTGGACCGCACCTACGACGCGGTGGCGCCCTTCATCCACGAGTGGACCTACGAGGCGCTGGCCTACGACCTGGTCAGCATAGAGGGCAACGTGTACAGGTGCGGGCGGGTGGGGAGGGGGCGGGGTGGTGAGGGGGGGGGCGGGCGGTTGGGGGGGAGCGGGGATGGGGTGGGGGATTGTAAACACCAGCCCAATCTAAACCAATCTAAACCAATGTAAACCAGACAAGGGATCGGGGGGGGGGGGAGGGGGGCGATGGGATCATGCGAGTGCGCTTGTGCGTGAGTCGGGGGTGCATGTTTTTGCACGAGTGTCGGGATGCTAGGCGCGCCGCGTTTGGACCGCATGGACACATCGTTTCGGGGAGCTCAAATTGCATTGCTTTGGACCGCCCTGGGTTGGCCCCCGCACACGCCCACGCATGCGCGCGCACACACACACACACACACACACACACACACACACACACACACACACACACACACACACACACACACACGCGTCGATGGCGCGGCGCATAGCAACGCACTGGGCGCACGTCGGGGTCAGGTCGTTCGTCGATCGCCCGATGGGTTGGGTTACAGGCTTTTTGCGGGTAAGTATGACTACCGAGGCAACAGCACCACCGCGGAGCTCAGTGTAGGTATGCGTAAGTAACAGCGACGCATTGCTGGGCGGGTTTTGGTTTCCGTGTGTTGTCCGACACACACACACACACACGCCCCACGCGCCGCCTTCCCACCCCCCAGGTACGAGACGGAGAACCAGGCGGGCGGCAAGCCGGAGAGCCGCGAGGCGCTGCTGGAGGAGAGCGACGAGCTGTGGGTGGAGCTGCGGCACATGTTCATCGCCGAGGTGTACAGGTGGGCGCTGAATGCTGATGCGGGTTGCGATGCGGGTCGCTAGGGTGGTTGGGAAGCGTGGGGGGAGGATAGGCATACCTCCCTAACCACTGTGAGTGGGTTGGCGCGCTTGGCGCCGGCAATGGTGGCGGTGCGCGGGCTTACACGGCTCGGGTAGGGGCACTCCGGGAGGCGCATCTGCGCTACAAGTGCACACGCGCAGCACTGCCCTGCCTCAAGCCTGCCCCACCCGGCGTCCCAACGCGCGCGCGCCTGCAGCTCCATCGCAAACCGCTTCAAGGACTTCCAGGCCAAGAGCAAGGTGGCGCGTGCGCAGGGTGAGACCTCGCCCTGGCCAGACGGGGGCGGCGCTGAGGAGATGGAATCGGGTTTTTGCGGGGCAGCACCCACAGGGCCGCTGAGGGTAGGGTGGGGGCTGGGTGCCAGCGGACGAGCTGGGACGAGCTGTAGACGAAAGACGCCACTGTGTGGCGTACTGCCGCCGTGGGCGGAAGCGGGGATGCGGGGCCAATACCTGCAGGACCTGCGTGAATCGCATCACACCACGTCACATCTACATTGCACACGACATCACATCATAATGCAACGCCGCCGGGGGCCCCAACCAACAGCCAACACCACCCTGCAATCCGCAGGCACGGGGCTGGACAAGAAGGCGGACGCAGCGTCCATCCGGCAGCTCATTGTGGCGCTGCCGCAGTACCGCGAGCAGCTCAGTGAGTGGCCCGTGGGCGGGCGGTGTGGGCGGCGGTGGCCGATGGACGGGGGGGGGGGAGGGGTGCAAGGATGGTTGTGAAAGCGGTGCAGGTTGTGGAAGCGGTCCACGCTCACGTTTTGTGCAATGTTTTTTGTGTGGGGGACGCGGCGTAGTGGTTGGGTTCTGTGGTGGCGGGCGCGGGCGGCAGCAGGGAACGCGGGCCAGAAGCGGGCCAGAAACGCGCGCGGCAACCCGCTCCCCACTCCCATCCCCCACTCCCCCTCTCCCCCTGCCCTGCCCCTGCCCCCGCCGCCAGGCCGGCTGGCGCTGCACATCCAGCTGAGCAGCGAGCTCAAGACCGCCACCAACGCGCGCAGCCTGACGGAGGTGGGCGAGCTGGAGCAGGACCTGGTGCTGGGCGACAAGAGCAGCAAGGACATGCTGGCCTACTTCGCGGGTGAGGCGGCGTGTGTGTGTGTGTGTGTGTGTGTGTGTGAGGGGGTGGGGGTGGGAGGGTGAGGTGGGGTAGGTGGGAGGTGGGGTGGGGTAGCCGTTCATGTGAGGGGCGGTTGGGTGGGAGGTGAGGCCGTGAGATAGTCTTTTCCAATTCCCAAATCAACCAAGGGGGTGGTGGTGGTGCAAGAATGGTTGGGAAAGGGAGGGGGCAGTAGTGGTTGTGTTTTTGGCTTTGTGCATAGCGATAGCGTGTGCGTGTGTGGGGCGCGGGGTAGCCCGCTCCGCCAGATTTAAGAGGCCGGCGGAAGTGTGTGCAGGGAACACTCTGAGCATTCCCTCCCGCTCCCCTCCCCCCCTGGGCCCGTCCTGCCTGCCTGCGCCCCTGATGTCGACCCTGCACCACTTCTCTTACCTCCCTCGCACCCCCACCTACCCAACCAACCACCCCACTTCCATGTACCATCATTGCAACCCACCCCCTACCGCCCGCCCCCAGAGCACGGCGCCCAGATGGACGGCTACGACAAGATGCGGCTGCTGGCCTGCTACCTGGCCACGCACCCCGGCAAGCTGGACATCAACAAGCGCCTGCAGTGGCAGAAGGTGCGGCGCGTGGCAGGAGGCGGAGGGGGGGGGGGGCCGGGGCGGGGCAGGGGGGGGAGGGTTGCAAAGATATGAGGAAGCGGTACAGGATGCACTGAAGACGGGGGGGGCTGGTTGCAGCCCAGGGAGGCGCCTGTGCAAGGCGGGCGTCCAGCGGGACATGAGCAGTGGCACCGGGGGGCAGCGGCAACATGGGACAACACCGACGCTGGCACGTGGCAGGCGTGGTAGGCCCACGCCGCATCCCGCCCCTGCTCCTCCTTAGACGCGTCCTGCTGGCCCTCCACCCAACGCCTTCGCATGGGCGGGTACCATCCCCGTGTCATCATTGCAACCCGCCCTATCAACATCATCTCGTCATTTCTAACCATCCTTGCGCATGGGCGGCCACCCTCCTGCAGGCCACGGGCATCTCGGGCGAGGACATGGCGGCGCTGTGCAGCGGCCTGACGCGGATGGGCGTGCGCGTCATGGAGACCGGTGAGTGGTGTCAGCGGCGGGTGGGCGGCGGCTGGGCTCTTACCGGGGGGACCCACAACCCCATTCCAATGAGGAGGGGGGCTGTAAACACCAGCCCAATCTAAACCCAAGCGAAACTAGACAAGGGACAGGCAGGTGCAGTTTGTGGCAAGACAGGGTAACGGTATACTCTTGCGTTTCGGGGCGGAGAGTGTAGACGAGGCGTGGTCGGCGTGCCGTCGACGAAATGCCACCCAGGGGGCTGTGGATGGTGACCGTGGTTGCGCTGTGCGCCTGTGCCAGCAGTGCACTCTGACCCGCCTGTCCAGCAGCATGCCTGCTTTCTCACCTGCTGTGACCGCGCCCCTGCGGCATGCGTGTGCGTGCCCGGTTCTTCCCGCCGACCGCAGCCGGCGCGGAGGCGGGCGGCAAGAGCAGCTTCTTCGGCGGCAAGAAGAAGACGGGGCCGGCCACGGCCACCCGCAAGAAGAAGGGCGGCGACGACGAGGAGGAGTACGCGCTCAACCGCTTCCAGGTGGGCTGTCGACCTGCTGCAGTTGCAGTGACAGACTGACAGGCGCCCCCTCGGTCATGGGAGCCGTGGGGGGGGGCGATGGATACTTGCAAGCCGTGGGGAGGGCAATGGGTACTTGCGACGCGCGCGTTCACGCTACTGGCGGTCAGTGGGTTGGGCGCAGTACCGGAGCATTAGGCGGCGGCACTTACAGTGAAGGGCCACATAACACGCCCACATGCCTCCTGCCCGCCTCTGCCGCAGGCGCTGATGGCGGACCACATCGAGGACCTCAACGCGGGCCGCCTCAGCCTGGAGGAGTTCCCCTACGTGCGGTGCGTTTGCGCGCGTGGGCGCCGCGCGGGCGAGCTGCGCGGGGAGGGTACGGGCTGGACCTGTCAGGACCTGTCGACATCAGCCCGTACCATCAGCAGTGGGATGCTTTCAGTGCCCACGTCTTCAGCGTGCATTGAGCGCTACCGCGCTCCGTGTATGGTTCTTGCTGCGCAATCAGTGAGCAGCGGCGCCCCTCATCAACCCCTTTCCACAGGCAACCCACCGACCCGGAAGTGGGGCCGGAGAAGTCCGCCGCCTCCGCCCGCACCGCGCGCTCCGGCCTCAACTGGACGCGGCGCCGGGACGCGGACGGCGCCGGCGGCTCGGGCGCCCCCGCGGGGCGGCGGTTGGTCGTGTTCGTCATCGGTGGCGCCACGAGAGGTGAGCTGGGCGGGCGGGTAGTGCAAAGCCTAAAGGAGGTGCTGCTGGGGACAGGAACTTCCACGGAATCATCGACTAGCAGCTGCAGGAGCAGGCGAACCGTGCTTCCTGGCTGCCACCGCCAACAGCCCCTGACTTTGACCCTCTGCGCTGGCCTGATTGGTTCTCGGCAACTCCGGTGTGTTCCCCCAATGGCAATGGTTGATTTGGGAATTGGAGAAACTATCCCCCCCCCGAGCTTGGGATGGTATTCACCCCCCCCCCCACACCAGTGCACCTGTACCGCTTTTCCAAACATCCTTGCAACCCTCCTCCCTCTTGGGGTGCGCAGGCGAGATGCGCATCGCGCACACGCTGTCGTCGCAGCTGAACCGCGACATCATCCTGGGCTCCACCTCCATCAACGTGCCCATCAACTTTATCGACATGCTGTACAGCCTCATGCCCGAGCACGGCGACGCGTAGGAAGGGGGCACGGGGGCGCGTAGGGGGGGGGGCAGCGCGGCGCGTAGGGGGGCGCGGTGATGCATTGGAGGGCACGGCGATGCGTAGGAGGGCACGGCGGCGCGTCGGTGGGCATGGCGATGCGTAGGAGCGCGGTGGCTCTCAGCGCAAGTGGCGGGGCGCATGACTCGGTGACTCTCAGAGCAGCAGGCGGGCGCGAGGCGCAGGCGCCCGAGAGAGTGGGGCCGGCCACCCCCGCGGTTGGAGGCAGGCCTGGGCACTGGTGGCGCCGCAGGCGGAGTGTGGTGGACATGGCGATGGCGCTCTGTCCCTTTATGGCGATGGCGATGGCGCGCGTTGCGGCGCATGGTCGCGTGGGGCACCAGTCCAGCGTTTGCTTTGCTTTGTGGCTTGCTTTGTGGCTGGCGTTCACACGGAGGGATGGGTGAATTGCTGTCGAGGGCATGCGGCACGGGCGGGCACAAAGCCGGGCAGGCCGAGCCGTGTGAGGGTGGATCCATGTCAGGGTTGGTCCGTAAATCGGGGGCGCGTATCATGAGGCGGGGGCGCTGTTGTCGGGCTCCGCACAAATCACATGGACCTGAGCAAGGCGGTGCAAGGGTTTGCCAGGGGTGGGGTAGGGCAGCTTACCCATACGAGTGACTCTCTGTAGCGGAAGAAATTTGACCGGCAGTGTGCAGGGTATGTAGCTGCGCGGCCGTCGTTATTGCTGCTTGTGTTCTGCACGTTGAAGAAGCAAGATGGGCACAGGCATGGTGCACACAGGCTAGCAGAAGGAGAGGCGCCAGGGAAGGGATGGGCTGGTCGAGGCTGGCACGGCACGCAGGTGTTTTGGCAATGCCGCCAGGCAGCCGTAGTCGAGTCCTCTTGGCACTGCTTTTGCAGAATTGCAGCGCACCAGCTGAAGCCGGGGCTGGGGGGTGGGGCGCCGGTCTGTCGCGGTGTGAGAGGCTGTAATGAATGCGGAACCGCGGTTCTGCGGCCTTTCATCTTAGGGGCCTGGCCGCCGCCAGGGCGCCCCTACGCACACCGCATTTCCTGCCCCCCCCCCCCCACACACACACACGTGAAGCGGCTGCCGTCCAGTGAAAAGGCCACCTTCGCCGCGGCAGCTGGAGAGCCAATAGAAAGGGCGTGCAAGCGCGCGAGCCCAGCCAGCGGCGGTGCCATGCAAGCCGCCATACATGTTCGGCGGTTGCTCAGTGCTTGCACGCGCCCAGGGGTGCCCTGCACGCGCCGCACCTCAACTGTATCAAAGTCTTCGGTACCCACTCCAACTCCTGGCCCCTCCCTCCTCCGTCTCCTAGATCGCGGTCACCGGTTCGCGGAGGATGGGGCCCAGGGGCGGGCCGGCACCAAGGCCCGCACTGGCCCGCGCCCGCGCCGCAGGGACTCAGGCGAATCGTACGCCCCCACGCAAAACGCCAGAAGGCATGCACCACAGCAACTGCCGCCTCAGCCTGAGGATTGGGCACGGGAAATTCATCTTGGGTCGGCACATGGGGAATACAATGCAGGTGACCGGCGGGTGCAGGTAAACAGGGGCGGGTGTGCTCCTGGGCTGATGACATGTTTTGCGCAGTGCTTCGAAGGCGTGCTTGCGGTAGCCTACATAATCAAATATGTTAAAGCATGTGCTCTGCTTGTTTTGTGTCGGCTCAGTACCTCAGGCGCTGTTTGCCTGAATCAGCCATCAGAGTGCGTAAGGATGCCAGCAGACGTACGTGCCAGCAGACCCTCGCCGCAGCTTCGCACGGCCACGGCTCTTTATGTTCCATGCAAGCCGATGGTGGGCTCCACTGCGGGCGGTCCCTAGGTTTACGCATGATGGGGAGACAGCGAGCGGGTGGATCCAGGAAAATGCGCAACACACGGAGGATGAAATGCTGTCAAGGGCCTGCGGCACGGGCGGGCACAAAGCCGGGCAGGCTGAGCCATGACAAGGGTGGTCCATGAGTCGGGGGCCCTATTGTCGGGCTCCGCACAAATTACATGGAGCTGATCGAGGTGGCACATGAGACATCCAAGGGTGGGGCAGGGCAATTTGCGCCTGATGAGTAATGAGTGATGACTCTTTGAAGCCCAAGGAAGTCGCACGCGCGCGGCAGGCAGCGTGCAGGGCTGCTGCGCGGCCGTCCTTGCTGCTTTTGTTTTGTATGCTGAGGAAGCGAGCCGGGCACAGGCATGGTGCACACAGGCTAGCAGAAGGATAGGCGCCACCGTGCCACGCGCCAGGGAAGGGATGGACTGATCGAGGCTGGCACGGCACGCAGGTGTTTTGGCAATGGCGCCACTGGCGCCACCTGAACTCGGCAACCGTGGTCGACTCCTTCTGGCACTGATTTTGCAGGATGCACTAGGCACAGGACACGGGTTAAGTACCTGGTCTTGGACCGCGGGGGCCGCCGTGACGCGATTAGCCCATGGGGATCAGGGTGCGCGCGCGAGCCCAGCCAGCGGCGGTGCCATGCAAGGCGCCTGTTCGGCGGCGGCACAGTGCTTGCACGCGCCGCAGCTCCGCTGTAGTTGTCTTCGTTGCCCACTCCAGCATCTGGGCAGCCTGGACCCTCCCTCCTCCGTCTCCTAGATCGCGGTCACCGGTTCGCGGAGGACGGGGCCCAGGGGCGGGCCGGCACCAAGGCCCGCACTGGCGCGCGCCGCATGGAAACAGGCGAACCGTACGCGCCCACACAAAACGGCAGTCGACATATTCTACAGCTCAAGATGTAAGCTTCCTTTCACGCGTAACACGCCAATGGTGTTGATAGCGAACACACTGAAATAGCAAAAAGTGGACCCGATGTGAGAGCCCGCGGGCGCGCACCGAGAGCACACTAGCTGTGGATATGTCCAGGTTATATGGCATCATCTTGGCTAGTTTGGTTGTGCTCTGGAACTCAGGAGAGACGTTGGCATCTACGGTTTCCGCGGCAGAGCTCCTGGTGGCAGGCTGCAGCAACTCAAGCATTGGACCCGAAACTGCGTGTCATCTGGGTGGTGGCGCGCGACTGCGGGCCGGCGCGCTCACGCCATTACCGCAGCATGTACTGTTCCTGGGCGCTGAACTTGCGACGCCATTCCCTGACAGTGATAATGTGACGGCTGAGAATGGTACAGCGACAAAATTCGCCACGGAGCTGGACTTGGCAGGTCTGTCTCGAGTTTTCGTCGTGCCCGCCGGTGGCAGCGTCACGCTGCAGCGGCTGCGGCTGACCGGCGCGGCGCTGCCCGCCGCGCCCTACCCACTGCCGCCGGCCTCCTTCCTGGCGCTGTCGGCCTTTCAGCTGCCGGCGGCGCCGCAGCCCGCGCCGCCGCTGACGCTGGTGGATGTGGAGGTGGTGACGCCGTCGTGCGTGGCGCTGTCGCTGCACCAGGACTTTGCGTGCCGCGCCGCGCCGTCGCCCAACTTCACGGTGTCGCCCGGCTCGCTGACGGTGCACCGGCTGGTGACGGCCAGCATCTCGCTGACCAACGTGCGCCTCAGCTGCAGCGGCGCGGTGCCGGCACCGTGGCCGTGCCTGGCGGCGGTGGTGAACAGCGCCAGCCAGTTCCTCCGCAGCGTGGCATCCATGACCCACACTGTTGCGGACACGCCCGACACGATCAGCCAGCAATTCCGGCCCTACTTGTACGTCTGGCTGAACAGCAGCATGGCGCTGGCGGACGGGCTGCCGGACCCGGGCGCCGTGCTGCGCGGGTTTGCGATCCCGCTCACGACCCTGCGGCTGTCCGTGGCCGGCCCGCCGGACGGCGCCACCACCCTGGACCTGGCGGGCACCGGCGGCCTCTTCCCGATCGACCTGTACGGCTCCCGGATCGCCAACGTGGAGCTTGCAAACCTCACGCTCCGCAACCCGCCCCCGGGGCCGCCAGAGTACGGGCTGTTCAACCTGCTGCGGTAAGAGTGCCAGGGGTGCGTTCAGGGCCAGGGGATGCGGCCTGCTAGGGAGCCACACATGCGCCTATATGTCTCAGCTTATGCCTTTGAGGTTGGCGGTAAGCCTTCTTCCCCTCAACTAGCGCGTGGAGCATTGTTTGTCTGCCCCGGGCACGCGGCATGCGATTGCTCAACTTAAAGCGAACATCGCAGCCCCAAATCAGCCCACGCCCCTGACCGCACAGACCCAACCCAACCCAACCCAAGCCAACCGCCTGCGCGGGCATGGCCGCCGGAGAGACTTCGTCTTCGTGAGCTCTCTCGCACCCCTTCTGTCCCTCAGGTTGCTGATCTGGACGTTCAGCTTTAATCGCCGCATTTTCACTCAGAAGGACTTCGGCCCGGTGCTGACGCTGACCAACGTCCGAGTCGAGGGCGTGCCGCGGGAGGAAGTGGCCATGTATGCGGCGGATGCGGGCCCGCCGCTCATCACCTATGTGAGTTGGTTGGTGGAGCGATCAGGGCGAGTGGGAGCGAGTTGGAGCGATCGAGTGAGCGAGGCGCTCACTACCTCTTTGGTTGCGTGCATGCGGCGTGTGAAACGGCGTGGGTAGGTGACGGCCCGCCGCGGCGCGGGGCCACGTGCATGTGGGGTCCTTTGTGCAAGAGCCGAGCGCTTCTGGTGATGCGTTTTGGATAGTCCCAATTAGCCCGAAACGCAACCGATGCGCTGAGGGTGCGGTGGGACGTTACTCATGCAGTCTTACGTCACATACGCCCATGTGGGCTCTGACGTGGCTGCCGCGCCGGCTTGGCGGGCGGACGGCTTGGCGGGTGGACGGCTGGGCGGGCGGGCGGCGGCCGGCTGGGCGGGTGGGGTGGGCTGGGCGGGCGGATGGGCGGGCGGCCGGCTGGGCGGGCGGGGGTGGGCTGGGCGGGAGGGGGAGGGCTGGGCGGGCGGCCGGCTGGGCGGGCGGCCGGCTGGGCTGGGCGGCCGGCTGGGCTGGGCGGCCGGCTGGGCTGGGCGGCCGGCTGGGCGGGCGGCCGACTGGGCTGGGCGGCCTGCTGGGCGGTCCGAATGGCCCCGTCCGAATGGCCCCGTCCGAATGGCCCCGTCCGAATAGTGCATACCTGACCAGGTTCGGACCAGGTTCGGACCACATTCGGACGGGTGGCGTTCACCATGCCCGTGCCTCGATCGCTTTGCCGCGCAGCTCTCCGCCACCGGTGCTGCGGTGCCAGCTGCTGCCGCCAACGCCAGCGTCAGTGGTGACGTGGGGAGTCAGGCGGGCGCGTCGACAACGTGGCCGGCGGCTGCCGCGCTTGTGCCTTGCCTGTGCGCGGTAGATACAGGCGTCTTCACGAGCATTAACGCGTCACAGGTGGGCAGACGTGGTACGGGAGTGGTAAAGGGACGGGTGTATAATTAGGATAATGCATGTATCTGGAAGAGATGTGTTTGCAGCAGGCTCCACTACTAGCTCCACCCCATCCATCCACCACACCACATGCACGGATGCGTGCATCCATTCTTATGCCGTAATCAAACCTGCTGTTACTGCTATGTGTGCCTGCAGGTTGCCGACCCTCGCGACGCCATCCACATCAGGACTGCCGGCTCGCTCAGCAAACTGACCTTCTACTGGAACGTTACGGTGGCTCTCAGCGCCCAGCCGCTCCCGGCGCCCGCCGGCATCGGCATCACGGCCGCGACCGCGCCGGACGAGTGCCCCTTCGGCACCGACAGCTTCTGCAACCTGGAGCCGATGCTGTCCGTGTCTGCCGGCAGGTCGGCCCACAAGTGGCCCTTCCTGTACCGTGCCGGCACACCAGCAAACCCCTACGTCGTTACTGCTGGGTCCCTGCAGGCGCGCTCTCGCAGCACCGAGTCTTCCAAGAACACCATTCCAGCGGTTATGGTGACCAGCCCCGTGGCCGCTTACACATTTGATCCGGATACGGACGTCGTGACGTACACGCGCATCGAGCGTCCGTACACGCTGTACGGCAGCGCCAGCATGCGCGTAATGGTGGACTGGCGGGGTGTGCGGGCGTTAGTCCGGCTGCAGCAGTCGGCGGGCAGCAGCGCCGGCGGCAGTAGAAGGGCCGGCAACGGCAGCAGCAGTGGCACCGGTGCCGGTGCCGCGGGAGTAGCGGGAGCGGTATCGGGGGCAGCCGTCAGCAGCCGCAACGCATCGCTGACGGTGCGCTTTCTAACGATGGTGGGGCTGGCCGCAGCGACTGAGCCGTCGCCGGCACCAGCCACGCTGGGCAGTAGCAACAGCAGCGTCGCCTCAGGCGGCAGTAGCACCACCAATCAACAGCAGCCTGCGCCAGGGCGGCGACGACGCGGGCGAGGCCTGCAGCAGCAGCAAGCAGGCGGCAGTAGCCGCACGAGTCGCATGCTGCTACAGCTCGCTGCAGCGGCGGGCAATGCCAGTAGCACCAGCGGCGGCGGCTCAGCTGAGCCGACGCAGGGACTGCCCGCTGCGATGGGAAACTTCACCTCGTGCGTGTGGGCGATCCGCTTTGACCGCGCGGCGGCAGTTGAGATGGCAGCAGTTGGAAGCGGCGGGGCCAGCAGCAGCAGCGGCGGCGGTGGCGGTGGCGGTGCCTTGGGTGATGACCTGCCGTACGTGTTCCTGGACGGCGTAACGCTGGTGGTGCCGGCCCCTGAGCTGCAGCTGCTGGCCTGGGCGCTGACGGAGCGGCCGGAGGCGGTGGCGGCGGCGGTGCCTGATGCGGGGCTGGCGGCGCAGCTGGCGGCCCTGGCGGCTGGCTCGGCATTGGCGCTGCGTGATGCCGGCAGCGGTGGCGGTAACACCAGCAGCAATGGGCACACCGGGAGCAGCAGTGACAACAGCAATAATGGCAGCGTGGATGGCGTGAGCTCCCTGGAGCTATCGCGCTTCCGTTGGTGTGGGCTGCTGGGCCGGAACGTGACGCTCACGTCGCGTGTCCCCACGCCAGACGACTTCGCGGCCCTGAGCGTAGAGGAGCTAGCCATCATGTCAGGCCTGACGCTGCCGGCGGCGCTGGAGCTGAGCGTTCAAGCCAGCAGCAGCAGCAGCAGCAACACAAGCGCAGGCGCGAGCCCCATTGGGAACGGAACTGCGAACGGAATTGACGGCGTTGGAGGCGGAGGAAGCAACGGCAGCCCCAGCGGGGCGCCCGCCGGGCCCTCGCCAGCACCGGCGCTGCTGCCGCCGCCGCCGCCACGGCATTGGGCGGTGCCACCCTCGCCGGCTACAACGGCAGGCAGCAGGGGCAACACCCCATCAGGCGCCCCTCACCCGCCCTTACCCGCTGCCGGCAGTAGCAGCACCACCACGCATACTGGCGCCGGCACCGGTGCCGGCGGAGGCGCCGAGGCCACGACCGGGATCAGCCGCCCCGAAGACGGCAGCGGGGCAAGCAGCCAGGCCCGCGGCATTGCCATCGGCGCCGCCGTGGGCTGCGTGGCGCTGGTGTCAGTCGTGCTGCTCCTGGTCTTGTACCTCTTTGCGGTGCGCCGCTGGCGCCTGCGGGAGCCGGTCGCCTGGTCGTCGGACAAGGCCATTAGTCGGGCCGACGACGGCGGCTGCCGTAGCGGCTGCCTCGATGTCTGGATGCCGCCAGCTGCCGCCAAGGGCGCGACCGGCGCCGAGGCTGCGGCGAGCGGCGATGGCAGTGGAGGCTGTAGCACGAGCAGCAAGTACCGGCGGAGCGCGGAGGGCACGCGCTCCACGCCTTCGAGCTTCGGCTGCCCTGCCCCAATCGCTGGAGGCGACGGCGCGGTGGCGGCTGGCGGCGGCAGCGGGCCGGCGGGTGCACCAGGCGTAAGCAGCGCCAGCTCCCTGGCTGTGGCGATGGTGGAGCTTGCGCAAGAGCCGGCGGCGGCGGAGGCAGCAGTGGCTGCTGCTGCCCAGCAGCCAGGTGCAGGCGAAGCAGCAGCCGCACTGGTGCTCCCCTCGCCTAGCAGGTCGATGGTGTCCCTCCTCCGAACCATGGTGTCCAGCCCCCTGTCCGTGTCGGTGTCAAGGCTGGGCCGGGCAGCGCCTGCTGCGCCAGCGCTCGGCACGGCTCCCCGTGCGACTACGCCGCCGCTCTCCCTGTCACAGAGCCCGCCCCAGCTGCCGCCGTTGCGCCTCGCCCGCCATCACGGCGGCCAGCAGTCTCCCTTGGCGCACACCAGCCGGGGTGGGCAGAGCGTCACGCCCCGCGGATTCGCAGCGCTGCTCGCAACCGCGCCGCGCGGCTCTTTGCTCCCGCCCTCACCAGCGGCCCCTGAGCCGGGGTCAGCGCAGCATTCCCCGACGGCGGCTGCCGCTGCCGCCGGCAGCCCGACAAGCCGGATGGCGGTGGCGACCGGCAGCTTCCGGCGGCTCCGCACGGCGTCCGTCACGAGTACGGCACCCAGCAACACGATACAGCGCGCGCTCGCGGAGATGTACGGCTCGCTTCACCAGACCCGGCTGGGTGTCAGCGCCGTCCATCAACACATGGAGCCGCATGGCACGGAGGCGTCTGGCGGGAGCTGGTCGCAGCAGCAGTACCGGTCCACAGACTTCCCGTCCGCTGGGCCGGGCTCGCCTCGCGTTGTGCTCCAAGCCGCCGCTGGTTCCAAGCTGCTCGCGGCAGCGGCAGCAGCAGTAGTGGGAGCAGCAGCACACGGCGACGGCCGGCCCTCGTCCATGCCCCAGTGGGGCTTCCTGCTGCGCGAACCGGTGGCACAAGCGCAAGCGCAGGCGGCGTGGCTACCAGCCCGCGGCGGTCGATTGAGACCGATATCCGCCGCCGCCGCCGCGGTCTGGTGCGGTGATGTCGCCGCCACCACTGCTGCAGGCGGCCGGACAGCCGCCGCGCCGCACCATCAAGCCCACGACGTCGGGGGCGGGGCGCACCGGGGGCTGCGGCAAGGGCGGCTGCTTGCCGCTTGCACCGATGCTGCCGGCGGCGCAGCTGCCGCAGCAGGCGGGTGTAGTGGGACCGAGCCCGGCCTCAGTGCAGACCTCGGTGCCGGCGATGACGGCAGCGCTGACCACACCAGCAGCGCCAACGGCGCGCAATGGGCCAAGCACGCCGCCGCCGCCGGGGTGCCGCTGGGCTCGACAGCAGGGCCCGGCGCACGGTGTGCACCCGCAGGGGCAACTGGGGCCGCCGGCCACGGCACGAGCGCGGGCCAGAAACCTCCGCAGCCGAGCCACGCCACCGCCTGGGGCCTATCAGCTGCAATCGGCGCTGATGCCACGGCGGCGGCCGGTGCTGGTGGCAGCAGCACGTCCGGCAGCGGCGGCGGCGGCAGCCAGGGGACACCCCGCAGCACCTCATCTGTGGTAGCAGGAGCGACTCTTGCGTCAACGGGAGGCGCAAGTCCGCGCACGGGCTGGGGTGCAGATGCGTCCAGCGCGGAGCCGCACCTGCTGACGCTCACTGGTGAGCTGGGCCGCGGTGCGCAGGGCGTGGTTTACCGTGGGCTGTGGCGCGGGCTGGACGTGGCGGTCAAGAGCACGCTGCTGCAGAGGGCCAAGGGTGCGGCGGGCGGCGGTGGTGGTGGAGGTGTGGCCGCAGACAGCGACCCGCGCATCCGCCAGGCTATCCTTGAGGCGGCCATCAGCGCGAGTGTATCGCACCCCAACGTGGTCGCCACCTACACCTACATGCTGCAGCAGCTGGGGGAGGAGCCGGGTGAGGGTGGCGCCAGCAGCACCAGCCGCAGCGGGAGCAGCGGCGCAGCGGACAGCGTCGGTGGAGGCAGCCGTGGCGGCGTGGAGGTGTGGAAGCTGACCCTGGTTCAGGAGCTATGCGACGCCAACAGCCTGCGCCGGTGCCTGGAGCAGGGGCTGGTGAGCTCTTGGAAAGTGCAAAGCAACAGCCGGGGCCTCCATCACCAGCAGCAGCTGACGTGGCAGCCTGCAGTCAGCTCCAGCAGCGTGCCCAGCGGCGCCGCCGTTGGCTTGGGCCCCGTGGCATGGGGGGTGGCAGAAGAGCGCCCGCCGGCACAGCCCGGCCATGCGTCGCCGGCAGGTAGCAGGAGCCCCACAGCAGCCCCTGCAGCAGCCCTTGCAGCAGCCCCTGCAGCAGCCCCTGCAGCAACCCCTGCAGCAGCCCCTGCAGCAGCCACGGCGGCCAGCGGCCCGGGCAGTTCAGCCTTTTTGTGGTCACCGGGGCTGTTCCTCTTGCCTGCAGCCGGCAAAAGCGCCGCCACCAGTGGACAGGTCGCGAGCGATCCTAAAGTCAGCAGCGGAGGAGGCTGCAGCGGGGACGCCGTTGATGGCAGCGGATGCAGTGGCGGCAGCACCGCTGCCGCAGCGCAGTCAGCCGAACCAGCAGGACCCCAGCGGCAGCAGCAACGGGAGGCGGCGCTGTCCCGCAATGACCCGCCCACAGCAGCAGCCGGTTCGGGGTCCCCATTCCTGTGGTCGCCGGGTCTCTTCCTCCTTCCCCCTTCTCCCCCGGTCGCCAGCAAGCCTGGCTCCGCCGGCCGCAACAGCAGCAACAGTGGTGTGGGGCCCGAGGGCAGCCATGGCCGCAGTGGTGATAAGAGCGGCAGCAGCAGCAACAGCCGCCTGCACCGTGGCAGCGCAGTGGCTGCATCTTCAGGTGCTGTAACCGCCAGCCCCAGTGCTGCTGCAAGGTCTCGCTCATGTGCGGACGAAACATCTTCGTCGCAATTGGCCCCGTCAGCTGCATTAACGGCATGTGCGCTCAGATCCGAGCGGCCATCGCTGCCAGACACGCGGACGCAGCAGCCGTCTGCAGCAAGGCCTCCCCTCCGGGACGTGGTCCTGTGCCTCGCCCTACACATCGCCCGCGGGCTGGAGCACCTGCACTCGCGAGGCATTGTGCACGGGGACGTGAGCTCCAGCAATGTGCTGCTGCAGCGGGAGGGCCGCGGCAAGGCAGCAGGCGCAGTTGCGGCTGTGGTCAGCACTGGCGGCGGCGGCGGCAGCAGTGCCCACACGCCTCTGTCGTGCGGCTTCGTGGCCAAGGTGTGCGACTTTGGTCTGTCCGGGCGTCTGGACGCCTCTGAGGAGCAAACGCATCTTTCAGGGCCTGCCAGGTAAGATCCGCAAGTCCAAACGCACACGGGGTCGTCTCCATACAATGAAACCAACATTTGAGAGTTATGCCACACTTCAACACACACACACACACACACACACACACACACACACACACACACACACACACACGCATGCCCAACCATTGCCATAGGCGCTCTTCGGCCTACTCGGCGCCAGAGCTTGTGCGCCACGGCCGCTCCAGCCCCGCGGGCGATGTGTACGCCTTTGCGGTGGTGGCATGGGAGCTGGCGTGGGGCGCATCGCTGCCGACCCTGCTGGCACGGCCGGACGGGGCGCGCATGGTTGCTTGGCTTGCCTCACAAGCAATGGCGCCGCCGGCAGATGTGACGGCGCTGCCGCTGGGCTTGCTGACGTGGCCGCCCGCCACGCCGCTGGAGCTTCTGGCTTTGGTTGGGGACTGCCTGCGTGAGCAAGCGGCCGCACGGCCCAGCATGCACGCCGTGTGCCAAGTACTGCATGGCATGACGTGATGAGCTGCACAGGGCAGGGCGCGAGTGGCAAGTGAGTTATGAATTTGAGTGTGGTGCCGGAGGGAAGTAGTCTGTGTTGGGCTAGCCACCAAAGCCCATGCGGTGTTTTCATGTGTCACAAGTGGATGTTGTTACGAACGGGTGCTATCTCTACAGAACTTGCAGGTTGGCATGCGATGGCGTGGGGGCTAGCTAAGTTTGATGTTCACGTGCCCCGACACCGGACAGCATCCCATGTGCGCATTGCTAACCTAGGAGCGAACTTGCACTGTTACCTGGTGACGGTCTGAACTCGTGGCAATTCGGAAGTTGCATTCGTTGGGGCAGCAGCAGGCGTGATGCGTGCAGGTGTGGTCATGCGTGTATGCGACGCAAGAGATGACTGCATGTCATCTTGCAACGTGGGCTTTGGTGGGCAGTTTTCCGCCGCTGGGCTTGACAAGACAGCATACATCAGTTCTCGATGCATATTAGGACCTCAGTCATCCACAACCCATCGCGCGCATGATTATTGATACACACGTACAGGGTTTGTACGGCCATGAAGGCTGCATCGTCACAGTTCATTGTTCCGATGCATCCCTGTTTGATGCACACACCATTGCTTGGGTTGAGCACCGCCTCAGTCCAGGGATTGGGCACGGGCAATTCATCTTGTGTCGGCACATGGGGAGTAGAATGCAGGTGGTCAGCCGATAGGGGTGGGCAGAGGGCGGGTGTGCATGCTCCACTGCTCCCACACCCACAGCCTAACGACACGCATTGCGCAGTGTTTCGAAAGCGTGCCGCCAGAGCTTATGGTTGCCTACACGATCTGATATGTTGAAGCATGTGCTCTACCTGTTTTATGTATGCTCAGGCGCGTTTTATCGGGAGTACGGTCCTGCAATTCTGAAATCAGTCTCGGCTGCGCGCGTTGAGCACCCCTGGCGCGCATCAGCGGATGCGTGTAGGATGCCAGCAGACGTGCCAGCAGGCCTTCGCCGCAGCTTCGCACGGCCACGGCTCCTACCGTTGATATCTCAATCAAGCCGATGGTGGGCTCCACCAGGGGCGGTCCCTAGTTTTACAATGATGGGGAGACAGCGAGCGGGTGGATCCAGGTGTGAGCCCGCTCCTCCATAACCCCTCGTCAATAGTGCAGGCCCTACGCAGCGAAATGATCAACACTTCAAACACTATTCCCAGGCGTCACGCGCGTGCTGAATCATCAGCACGCGTGAAGCGACGAACCAAAATGATATCGTGAATGTGCACAACTCGGGACGTGCAGAAAGATGAACTCAGCCACATATTGCATCTCAGTGCTTCTTGCGGTGCTGGGAGTGAATCTAGGAGCCCGCCTGGCGTCCAGCCAGCCGTTGGCAGGGTACTTGCCAGCCGACCTCCTTTCAACCAGCGGTTGCAGCTCCTCGGGAGACGGAGAGATCTTGACATGCACTTTCAACACGAGTGACATGAAATTGCGGCCTGGGTCAGAAGGGGCTGCCACGGCTCCGACACTACCTAACCGCGTAATGCTCGTGGGCCGGCCCGGCCTCGCAACGGCCCCTGACCTTTCGGGCGATGAGAATATGGAAGCTTCAAATGGAACGTCGACATCTGCCACGGAGCTGGACTTGGCGGGTCTGTCCCGGGTTTTCATCGTGCCCGCCGGTGGCAGCGTCACGCTGCAGCGGCTGCGGCTGACCGGCGCGGCGCTGCCCGCCGCACCCTACCCACTGCCGCCTGCTTCCTTCCTGGCGCTGTCGGCCTTCCAGCTGCCGGCGGCGCCGCAGCCCGCGCCGCCGCTGACGCTGGTGGATGTGGAGGTGGTGACGCCGTCGTGCATGGCACTATCGCCGCACCAGGACTTTGCATGCCGCGCCGCGCCGTCGCCCAACTTCACGGTGTCGCCCGGCTCGCTGACGGTGCACCGGCTGGTAACGGCCAGCGCCTCGCTAACCAACGTGCGCCTCAGCTGTAGCGGCGCCGCGCCGGCACCCCCGCCTCCTTGCCTGGCGGAGGTGGTCTCGTCAGGGACAGCGCTTATAAGCAGCATCTTTGCAATGGAGAAATGGGTCAGGGAAGCAACGGAAGCGAGTGGTGAGACAGCGACCAGCAGTTTAAGCTACATCTTTATAGATCGCGATATTCCGGACCTTGCAGTGGCAGCAGCAGCAGCAGCAGCAGCAGCAGTCGCGGCCACCCAGCCGCAGGATACCCAGCAGGCGGCGCCGCCGCGCATCACGCTGCAGCGTCTGCAGCTGGTGCTGTCTGGCGACCCCGCAGCCCCGCCCTCGGTGTACCTCTCCGGCACCACCGGCCTCATCTCCGTCACAGAGCAGGCCCACGTGGAGCTGCGGCACCTGACCCTTCGCCACCCGCCGCCCGGGCCCGTGGAGTCGCTGCCGGCCGGGATGCTGCGGACCGGCGTGTGGACGTTTGAATTTGCACGGCAGATCCTGGGCGCTCGGGGACCACCCATGCTGCTTCTCAACAGTGTGACCCTGCGGGATGTACCACCAGAGGAGGGAGCCATGCTGTTCGTGGACACGTTCGGCTACCGGGCACCCGGGGAGTACCTGGTGAACGCCACTGCGGGGTGGCGGCCCGTGCCGCCCGAGGTCGCGGGCTGCCTGTGCGTGCAGATCAATGGCCTGATCATAGCCATGCGCGGGTCCTACGACCCTGCTGGTGCTGGTGCTGGTGCTGGTGCTGGTGCTGCGGCAGCAGCAGCTGATGTTGACAATGTCAGCAGCGGCGACGGCAGCAGCGGCAGCAGTGGCAGCAGCAGCAGCAGCAGCGGCAGCGGCAGCGGCAGCGGCAACGGCAGCGGCAGCGGCAGCGGCAGCGGCAGCGGCAGCGGCAGCGGCAGCGGCAGCGGCAGCGGCAGCGGTAGCGGCAGTGGCAGCGGCAGCAGCGGCAGTGGCAGCGGCGGCCGGCTGGTGTGGGTGGAAGCCAGTTCGCCCGGGATGAGGCTGTACCTCACCAACGTCACCGTTGTTGCCGCGGCCGCAGATGCCGCGGCTGCAAAGCCAGCCGCTGCGTGGGGGCGCTTTGGCCCCAGCGCCGGCTGCAGCCGTGCAGCTGACAGCGTCTGCCGCATCATCCCGCACGGCGCGCCCGAGGTCGACAAACCCTTTGCTTTCAAGTGAGTCGGTGCGGATTACGGGCGTGGACGGGGGCGGGGGCGGGGGGCGGGGGCGGGGGCGGGGGCGGGGGGCGGGGGCGGGGGCGGGGACGGGGGCGGACGCGAAGACGGGGACGGGGACGGGGACGGGGACGGGGACGGGGACGGGGACGGGGACGGGGACGGGGACGGGGACGGGGACGGGGACGGGGACGGGGACGGGGACGGGGACGGGGACGGGACGGGGACGGGGACGGGGACGGGGACGGGGACGGGGACGGGGACGGGGACGGGGACGGGGACGGGGACGGGGACGGGGACGGGGACGGGGACGGGACGGGGACGGGGACGGGGACGGGGACGGGGACGGGACGGGGACGGGGACGGGGACGGGGACGGGGACGGGGACGGGGACGGGGACGGGGACGGGGACGGGGACGGGGACGGGGACGGGGGACGGGGACGGGGACGGGGACGGGGACGGGGACGGGGACGGGGACGGGGACGGGACGGGGACGGGGACGGGGACGGGGACGGGGACGGGGACGGGACGGGGACGGGGACGGGGACGGGGACGGGGACGGGGACGGGGACGGGGACGGGGGCGGACGCGGGACGGGGACGGGGACGGGGACGGGGACGGGACGGGGACGGGGACGGGGACGGGGACGGGGACGGACGCGGGGACGGGGACGGGGACGGGGACGGGGACGGGACGGGGACGGGGACGGGGACGGGGACGGGGACGGGGACGGGGACGGGGACGGGGACGGGGACGGGGACGGGGACGGGGACGGGGGACGGGGACGGGGACGGGGACGGGGACGGGGACGGGGACGGGGACGGGGACGGGGACGGGGACGGGGACGGGGACGGGGACGGGGACGGGGGACGGGGACGGGGACGGGACGGGGACGGGGACGGGGACGGGGACGGGGACGGGACGGGGACGGGGACGGGGACGGGGGACGGGGACGGGGACGGGGACGGGACGGGGACGGGGACGGACGGGACGGGGACGGGACGGGGACGGGGACGGGGACGGGGACGGGGACGGGGACGGGGACGGGGACGGGGACGGGGACGGGAGGGACCGGGGGCGGACGCGGGGACGGGGACGGGGACGGGGGCGGACGCGGGGATGGGGACGGGGACGGGGACGGGGACGGGGACGGGGACGGGGACGGGGACGGGGGCGGGGGGCGGACGCGGGGACGGGGACGGGGGACGGGGGCGGGACGCGGGGACGGGGACGGGGACGGGGGCGGACGCGGGGACGGGGACGGGGACGGGGACGGGGAACGGGGACGGGGACGGGACGGGGACGGGGGACGGGGACGGGGACGGGGACGGGGACGGGGGCGGGGGCGGGGACGGGGGCGGGGACGGGGAAGGGGAAGCACGTGCGCATGCGTGGGCAGAAGGAATGCGTGGGCGGCGCGGAAGAGTTCAGTATGTATAGCGTCAGATGCTAATTGTCCCGGTTTACTGGTTGCGCTGTGCTAACCACGCACGGGGTCAGGAGCTGTGCTGTACGGCCTTAGTAGCCAACATACAGCTCTTGGCCTTTGCCCGCCTATGCAAGCGTGTGCTGCCGGCTGCTGCCGCTCCCCTGCCACGCACAGGAACACGGCTCAGATGGCTGGAGGTAATCTGCGCCCCAGCACAGTCAACTTTGCAACGGACTACTTCTTTGACATTTGGCGTGATGGCAGCTGCCGATTGGACTTTGTTCTCCGCAACACCTGGGACGCTGCAAGACATCTTCGTCACCAAACCGTTAATGCTAAGTGGCAACCCCTACCGCGCTTCCATATTGGACTGGGGTGGGGCCCGGGCGCGGCTGCACGTGCAGCGGCGGCAGCCGCCGGCTAGCGCCACACCCGCCATCGGCGCCGCCGGCGGACTAAACGGAACCAACGGAACCAACGGCACAGCGGGCGGCTCCCTCACCGTCCGGCGCGTTGCTCTACTTGGCTTGGCGCCTGCTGCCACCGCCGGCAACAATAGCACCGGCAGTGGGACCATCAGTCTGACGCAGGTGACCAATGTTTCGGCGGGTGGGCACTAGTGCCCACATGGGCACTGGAAAACTAATTCGGGCTGGGCGGTTGATGATGGTGTGCAATGATGACGTGAACGTGTCGCACTGTCAATCGGACGTGTCCAACCTTACCTTCAATCGTTTATATCGCCCAACCCACTTCGTGTATGTGCACCCCACAGGGACTGACCCTCAGCATGGCCAACTTTACGTCTTGCATCTGGGCGCTGGACTTTGACCGCGCCGCTGCATCTATGGGCGCGAGCAGCGACAGCAGCAACAGTAGCAGCAACGTTGGCAGCAACAGTGGTGGCGCCGGTGCCGCCTTCGATGCTGCCGCCAGCCTGCCGTACGTGTTCCTGGACGGCGTGACGCTGGTGGTGCCGCCGCCCGAGCTGCAGCTGCTGGCCTGGGCGCTGACGGAGCGGCCGGAGGCGGTGGCGGCGGCGGTGCCTGACGCAGGGCTGGCGGCGCAGCTGGCGGCCCTGGCGGCGGGGTCGGTGCTGCTTGCGGTGCTGCCGTCGGTTGCCGGCGGCAGCGGCGACGCCAGTATTACTGCTGGTGGCGACACCAAGAACGGGAGCACAGCAGGAGGCAGTTTGCGCGCTCTGACCTTTTTGCAGTTCAGCTGGTGTGGTCTGCGGGGGCAAAACGTGACGCTCTCTGCTTTCGAGCCCGCGCTACTGGGGCTTAGGCAGGTCCAGGCGAATGTCAGCGAGGGCGCAAAGCGCCTGGCGGCTCTAATGCCGCCACCAGCGCTGCAGCTGCCTCCGCGCCTACTTGCTCCGGGAGTGCCGTCTACCTCCACAAGTGGATCGGGCGGGCCGGCAGTGTCAATACCACCACCAGCAGCAGCAGCAACACATCCGTTAGGGTCTGGCAGCAGGGGTGAGCCATCAGCAGCAACGGGCGAGGCTGAGGGCATGGGCGCGCCGGCGCTTCCATCAACCGGGGAGGGATTCGCTACGCAGCCGCGGCCACCGAAGGCAGCAGTCGCTTCGGGTGCCGCGGCTGCGGCGCCTGTTCACCCCAGTGGCAGCGACAGCAGCCGAAGTGAAGACGCAGTTGGCGGCGGCTTTAAAAGCGGCAGCAACAGCGGTAGCGGCAGTAGTGGTAGCTCATCGCTGCCTGTAGGCGCTATCATTGGCGCGGCCCTGGGGGCTGCGTTGGGCGCCCTGGCGCTCACGCTGCTCGCCACCTTTGTCGTGTGGTCGGTCCGCAGGAAGCGCAGGAAGCAGCAGCCGGCGGCGGGGGCAGCTGATGGCGAGTCGTGCAGCAGCCTCAGGGGCGGCAGCCTGGATGCATCCATGTACAGCAAAGGAAGGCTGTGGCAGGCGCCGCTGGCATGCACCGGATGCATGGCCGCACCGCCACCGCAGGATGCGTCATCATCCGATGAGTGCAGCGGAGCCGCAGGCGGCGGCAGCAGAACCGAGCTTTCCCCTGAGATGACTGGCTTGGGCTCGGCAGGCTCGGGCGTCACAACGGAGTCGGTGCCAGCTGTAGATTCGGCGGCCGGCATCAGGCCGCGCGCCACCAGTGGTGCAATATCGTCTGCCGGCCAGCTTCAGCGCGCATTCGCTGAAATCTACGAGCGAATGAACGATGCACTCACCAGCGTGTCGACTGCCGTGCTGATTCCGTCCTCGTCAGCAGCCCAGCAGCCTGCGGGCCCGGCTGGCAAAGCTAGCCCATTATCTAGCAGCGGTGGCAGCACCAAGACACCAGAAGCAGCGGCGCCGGCATTGACAGCGACTGCGGGCCGCGGACGTGGCGAAATGCGGGATCGGGCGGAGCAGCCGCCTGCCAGGGCGCTCACCAGCAGCACCTACTCCACAGCAGCGGCGCTGGCAAGCGGGCGCGTGGTGGCGATTGCACCATCCTCGATTCTGCTCCTGTGCCAGCCGCCGCCGGCGGCGGCCGCCGGGCGGGCCGGCGGAGCTCCGCCGGCGGCTGCCAGCAGTGAAGAGTTCGGGCAGACGGCGGCGTCGCAGCAGCAGCGGCAGCCGGGTGCAGCTGCCGGGCTGGGTGATGTGGTAATCGACATGGCGCCGGCCCGCTGCGTCCTTGGCGTTGGCGACCCCACTGCTACTGCCGCAGCGGGAGGCCCGCCTGCAGCATCCAGCAGGCCGCCTCGTTACGCAGACGATACATCAGGCGGCATATCAGGCGGCATGGGGCAGGTCCAACACGGCCTGATGAACCCCCTTGGCACCTGGTCGTCTGCGGCAGGGTCGCCTTCTGTCACGGCAATCACCGCAAGCGGAGCTGTCCGTGCCGGCGGCAGTGCCGAGCCGCACCACCACCTGCTGACGCTCACTGGCGAGCTGGGCCGCGGCGCGCAGGGCGTGGTGTACCGCGGGCTGTGGCGCGGGCTGGACGTGGCGGTCAAGAGCACGCTGCTGCAGAGGGCCAAGGGTGCGGCAGGCGGCGGTGGTGGTGGAGGTGTGGCCGCAGACAGCGACCCGCGCATTCGCCAGGCCATCCTTGAGGCGGCCATCAGCGCGAGTGTATCGCACCCCAACGTGGTCGCCACCTACACCTACATGCTGCAGCAGCTGGGGGAGGAGCCGGGTGAGGGTGGCGCCAGCAGCACCAGCCGCAGCGGGAGCAGCGGCGCAGCGGACAGCGTCGGTGGAGGCAGCCGTGGCGGCGTGGAGGTGTGGAAGCTGACCCTGGTTCAGGAGCTATGCGACGCCAACAGCCTGCGCCGGTGCCTGGAGCAGCGCCGGCTGCCGCTTGCCGCAGCAAACACTGCAGCGGTAGGGACGCTGCCTCAGCATGTACCTGTGCTGCAAGCGGTCCTGTGCATCGCCCTGCACATTGCCCGCGGCCTGGAGCACCTGCACTCGCGCGGCATCGTGCACGGGGACGTGAGCTCCAGTAATGTGCTGCTGCAGCGGGAGGGCCGCGGCAAGGCAGCAGGCGCTGTTGCGGCTGTGGTCGGCGCTGGCGGCGACGGCAGCAGTGCCCACACGCCTCTGTCGTGCGGCTTCGTGGCCAAGGTGTGCGACTTTGGTCTGTCCGGACGTCTGGACGCCTCTGAGGAGCAAACGCACCTTTCAGGGCCTGCCAGGTAAGATCCGGAAGTGAAAACACACTGACGGGGTCATGGCGGTCGTCACCTCGCGATGTGCAGAAACTACCCCACATTTGTTCGCTCACACACGCATCCAACCATGGCCGCAGGCGCTCCTCAGCCTACTCGGCGCCTGAGCTAGTGCGCCACGGCCGCTCCAGCCCCGCGGGTGACGTGTACGCCTTTGCGGTGGTGGCGTGGGAGCTGGCGTGGGGCGCACCGCTGCCAGTCCTACTGGCACGGCCGGAGGGGGCACGTGTGGCTGCGTGGCTTGCCTCGCAAGCAATGGCGCCGCCGGTGGAAGTTGGGGCGCTGCCGCCGGGCTTACTGACGTGGCCGCCCGCCACGCCGCTGGAGCTTCTGGCTTTGGTTGGGGACTGCCTGCGTGAGCAGGCTGGCGCACGGCCCAGCATGCACGCCGTGTGCCAAGTATTGCATGGCATGACGTGGACGGCACCGCAATGAGCAGGAGTGAGGAGTAGGCACGGCACGGTCCTTCTTTCTATGGTTTCCCCAGGTCGCACAATGCTGCTGAACTCAAAGCGTCGAACAGCTCGAAACGGCGTCGAGTTTCCTGACGGCCTGTATTCATTCCATCGTATGTCTGAAGATGCGCGTTGCGGGATGTCGACCGCAAGTGCGCTGGGGCATGAGCCATACGCTGGTGGCTGTGAACCCATTTGAAGTTTGATTGTCGGGACACGTGTGCGGGTTGCAAATTGAATGGGTTGGAACCTATGTGAGGTTACGGGGCCTGGCGTAGCGGTGGGCGGAGACGGTGCCGCGTGCCGAACACAGACGGCGAGCCACCCAGGCATGGACTTGCGTAGCTTTAGATATTTGGTCAGTGATTTCATGTGTTTTTGATGATGCTTATCTGCTGAACGCACCGATCGCGCATGTCGACGCCGACCGTGTGGATTCTCACACTCCAGGGGAGTCACTCCGTCTGTGAACGCACGGAAGTATATGCCCTACATTCAGAGTTATATTCCAAAGCACCCCCTCAAATACCACATGCAGTGCCATTGCTGAGCAACATGGCAACGCGTACATGTAAAGCCGTCGTTTTCTGCCTCCTGAGCATTGCTGTTATATGTTCATGTATACATAGGACAGTAGCAGCTGAGGCACTGACTCCGACTGCCTTCTTGGAGCAGCTGGCATGCGACAGCGCCAGCGATACTGCTGTAACGAAATGTGCCTTGACCTCAGACATAGAGCTTACGTCCGGGAAGGCAGTCGAGCTGCCCTCTGAAGCTCTGCGACTGAGTTCTGCTCAGGTTCCACCTCTTGGGTCCGACAATGGGGCGGGCGCGCCGTCGAACAGTAGCGATGGTCAGCAGGATACCGAGGGCTACACAACCCTTGAATTAGCGGGGCAGACGAACGCTTTCATCGTGTCCGCCGGCGGCAGCGTCACGCTGCAGCGGCTGCGGCTGACCGGCGCGGCGCTGCCCGCCGCACCCTACCCACTGCCGCCTGCTTCCTTCCTGGCGCTGTCGGCCTTCCAGCTGCCGGCGGCGCCGCAGCCCGCGCCGCCGCTGACGATGGTGGATGTGGAGGTGGTGACGCCGTCGTGCGTGGCGCTGTCGCTGCACCAGGACTTTGCGTGCCGCGCCGCGCCGTCGCCCAACTTCACGGTGTCGCCCGGCTCGCTGACGGTGCACCGGCTGGTGACTCCGAGCGCCTCGCTGACCAACGTGCGCCTCAGCTGCAGCGGCGCCGCGCCGGCGCCGCCACCTCCTTGCCTGGCGGAGGTGGTCTCAACCGGGCCGGGCTTCTTGGCGGCCCTGCGTGTCATTCAGGCCACAGTGAACGCGACGCTGGCCGCCGCCACAGCGGCCGGCACGGCCGTTGACCCCACCCTAGCGCACGTGTACGTCAGCGCCAACGTGGCCCTTGCGCCGCCGCCACCCGCCGCGCCGCCGCCACCTCTTGCGCTGTCGAACCTCAAGCTGCGAATCTACGGCGCGCCCGGCGGCGCCACCCAGGTGGACCTGGCGCGCACCGCTGACCTCATCACGTTGTTGCCGCTGACCTACGTTCAGGTGAGGCGGGCCTGCTGGAAGGCCGCGATGTTATAGTGGCTGCACGTACCGGATCGGCAGATCGGGAAAAATGCATTTCATCGGCTCAGCCGCCCAGGCCGCTCAATGCCAAGATCGTTGCTGTTCATGAACCCTCGCAACTGCCGTGTCCCCATGCCCCTCCACACCACCGGCCCCAGGTCCACAACCTGACACTGCGCCACCCGGTGACTGGGCCGGCGCGCCTTTACCCCGCGACGCTGCTGCGGTCCGCCATCTGGACCTTCAACTTTGCGCGCAGCTTGTTCGGCGCGCGCGGCGACCCGGCACTGCTCCTTCAGAACGTCACGATCGCCGACGTCCCCAGGGACGAGCTGGCGACGCTGGTCGGGGACATGACGGCCGCGCCGCCCGCAGCGCTGGCGCGGCTTGCGGGCTGCCACTGCATGGAGCGCAACCCGTTGTTCTCAGGCTATGCCGGGACCGTGGAGGTGAGGGGGTTACAAGGCTTGACAAGGCCGGGGGACAGGGCAGGGCGGGCATGCTATTGACTTCAGTCGTGATTAGTCGTGATGCTCATTCTTTTGCTGCAATTGAGTAGCACTCTGACCACCGCATCCTCCCCGCAGATTCCAGACGATCCTGTCGCCGCGCCCGCCTTGGTCATTGAGCGCGCCGCCAGTCGCGGCTCGCGCGAGGTGCTGCAGGGCGTGCGTGTGCAGGCTGCCGTGGCACCGGCAGCAGCGGCGCCCAACGCCAGCAGCAGCGTCGCGGCAGTGTGCAGCTACCCCGTGCCGCCGGCGCAGAGCCTGTGCGGTCTCGTCATCCCCGTGGGCGTGGACAGCGCGCCGCCGCTGTTCCAAATGTCGGGCGTGTCGCCGGTTACCTCCCCACGCGCCACGCCAAACGATTTTAACACGTCCTTCGCTTCCAAGTAGGTCACCCCAAGTAGCGGGACGGGAGCCGCTGCAGGATAATGTCATGTTTTTGCCAGGCCGCCGCCACCGCTCAGTCACCGCTGGCTTGCTGTCACGGAGCGCCCCGCCCCTTCCTCATACTTGCGTTTGCCTGCTGCTGCGCGCAGGTACGCATCGTCCCTCTCAGCGCGTGTCTCGTACTTTGCGCCGTACCGTAACGCCACGGACGTGCCGGAGACCGGCGAGCAGCCCGGTACCGACTACGCAGTCATAAGCTACCCGCTGACCGTGCTTGGAGAGGTGGTGGAGCCCACGGCAGCGCCGACGGTTTTGGACCTCCGCCGTGCCAAGCGCGTCGGCAGTCGGCCCGGCAATGACACGGCGATGGTGGTACCCAGCACGCGCGGTCTGCCCCTGGCGCAGGTGCAGCGCGGCACCAACGGTTCCCTGACGCTGCGCGCGCTTGCGCTGACCGGGCTGACCGCGGCAGCGGTCGTGGAGGCCGCAGGAGCAGACGGCGCGCTGACGCGTGTCGTGGCCACGCAGGGGCTGACCACGGCCCTGGCCAACTTCACCTCGTGCGTCTGGGCTGTGGACTTTGACCGCGCTGCCGCCTCTGCCGGGGCCTCTAGCACAGGCAGCAGTGGCGACGGTCGACCCGCCGGCCTGCCGTACGTGTTCCTGGACGGCGTGACGCTGGTGGTGCCGGCCCCTGAGCTGCAGCTGCTGGCCTGGGCGCTGACGGAGCGGCCGGAGGCGCTGGCGGCGGCGGTGCCTGACGCGGGGCTGGCGGCGCAGCTGGCGGCGCTGGCGGCGGGGTCGGCGGTACCCCAGCAGCCGGCGGCTGGCAGCCACAGCCTGGCCTTCGACACCTTCTCGTGGTGTGGGCTGCGCGGCCGCCGCGTCACCCTCACGTCGCAGCCGGTGGCCCTGGGCAGCACGCCGTCGGACGCCTCAGCTGACCTGGCAGCCGTGTACGCTGACGTGGCTTCGCCCCCTGTGCCGCTGCCGCTGCCGTACACGCCCCTTGGCGCACGCTCCCCCGCCCCCAGTCCCGCACGCGCGGCGTTGTCGCCGCCACCATCCGGCGGAGTTTTGCGTCGCTCGCCGCCGGCCGCTACGCGGCGGCAGCCGCCGCCACAGCGCCGCTCGCCGTCGGCGTTCGTCAAGCGTGGCCCGAAGCCTTGAGCTAACGGCAGTTTCAGTTCCTGTGTGTGCGGTGCAGTAGGTTGAGGTGGTTTCATGTTCGGGTCTTGAAACATGCGGACGCCAGGGAATGGAGGCCAGCAGGGGGTGATGCTGATAGATTGTGAACGGGCGTGCCAGCGGTAGTCGGGTGGGGGGCGGCGAACAGGATACAGGCGTACAGCACGGTATGCGGCACGCTGTGAGGAGCGGCTGTAGGCCTGTAGCGCGGCTTGCGAGCTGCCGCTGTGTGGAGCGCAATACGGGAACCTGCGTGAATACGTGTGGATGGATGTGGTTATGTGATAGCCTGGCCGGCCATGAATCCTGCAGCATACATTATGCCTGGCTTACAAGAGTGGACACTTGGCATGAGGGGGGCATCCAAGGCCGTGTCCAAGGCGGGGAAGGGGCAGTCAGGGCGCAGGAGGGGGGACCCCGCTGGCGTTTGAGGCGAATGGGCATGCGACTGTTCGACTGCAGTCGCTGGATGAAGCCGTCACCGACTCCCCTACGAAGGCCGATTTGATGTCAAGAATTACACACCTCCCACGCTAGATGGCTCACTGCCGGCAGTGACAAGCCTGAACCACGCGTTGCGGCCTGCCCCACAAGTTGTGTACATGCCCACAACATATAGCTGAAATAATAAAATATAATGGGAGCCTGCGCTTCGGTAAAAAAACACGTTTTTAGCGGAATGTTAGCAAGCTCAGGCATTCTGTTGTTACTGAGCGTCTTAACATATGGTGAGTATTCTCGCAGTATAACGTGGCAGTCTTATCATAACGCGAGGACCCGCGGTTTGCGAGTTCATGCCTGCTCGAAATTTGTCGCACAGGCTTGGCTGGTGCCTCCTTCGTAGTAATCAATCCTACATCATTCATCGGGGCGGTGGCAGAATGTGCGGAGCAGAACTCATCACTCGTTCCAGCAGCAATGCTCGGTTCCGTGCTTGCGGCATTACCCGCCACGCAGCGCGAGGTAAGCCGTGGTAGTCAAGCCCTGCATATCCTATCCATGGAGCTACGCTGACGCGTCCTCCTCAGCAATACAGGCCTGCCCATTTGCCCACCCACCTGGGGTTGTCGACACGCAGGCGTGCCACCCGACGGTTAACAGTGATGACCTGACCCCTTGCCCCCCAAGCTCGCATTCTTGTCCCCCCCTTCCAAGTTGACTCGACACCGTTTCTCACGCTTTTTGCACCTAGGCTGGTTATACTTTGAGGCTCGCCAAGTGTGGCATAACAATTTCATCGCCGTGACTGTCTTGCATGCCCCCCATGATACCGCAGGATCTTTGGCGCACCGTAAACGGTCTGGGCGTCGCCACAGCGTCAGACACCCAGATTGAAATGGGGCTGTGGACCTGGGACGAGTAAGTGGTTTGGACTAGATTGATTTTAGCCCGATCGGCCCGTGTGATGCCTGCGCTCGGCCCGCCGCACGCACCTCAAACGAGAGCGTGCACTGATGCATTCCCTCCCCCTCCCTTGGAACAGGTTTCGGGTGTGTCGCGCCGCGGTCTTCCTCAGCAGACCGTCCGCCGCGGACGGCCTGGCGACATTTTACATGGAAAGTCGGCCTTGCACGTGGCGCATGCCGTACATCTGTGTGGACGAGCAAAGCTTGAGTTCGGGCTTCACGGTGCGTGCGTGCGTGGACTCCTGAGTAGCGGTTTGGGGCGATTTGCGGCTTCAGCCGCCACGGGACATTCGCAAGAGCAATGGAATCGCGGCGAGCTGGGCTAGCAGGGGTGTGCCGTGCACTCCTCCGAAAGAGCCGCAGCTAGCCGCCGCAACCCCGCTGCATGCAGCCGAAGCCCTCATTGCTTGGCGTGTGATGCAACATACAGCCGCAGCCTGCGGTTCCCTGATACAGCCACAGGATAGCCGTGAAGCCGTGGGTAGCTGAGGAAGGGTGGGTGCTGCTGGCGGGTGCCGCTGACGAAGACGACCGTGCGGTCATGCGAAGCCAGACTTGAGGCCTGAAGCGACCCTGCCCGCCGCGTGTGCCCCGCCTCGTGCTATCGTAATATCGTTGCAACCCCCCTCGTGCGAAGCTGGCGATGTGCCCTTGCCTACCTGCGACTGCCACGCTGTCGCTTGCTTGTTCACGTGCAGTCCTCGTCCGCTTGGCACCGCAACCACTTCGGCAGTAGCGCTGCAGCCACCGGCGCGACGCTAGCAGCCGCTACTGCTGCTGCCTCCACAGCAGACGCTGCTGTTGCAGGAGGCCGCAGCCCCTACAGCCTAGGCCCAGAGGGAAGTGGGCTGGTGCTGCTGCGGTCAGGCGCCGCGGTGGGCGGGGCGCAGGTCGCGCTGGGAGTTTTGGCGGATACGTGGGGCCCGGCGCTCCTGAACAACGACACGGCCGCATACGTGGCGCTACGAGTTTTGAGGGCCGCGCCGTTCGACGAATCTGCGTTGTTCTGGAGCCACGGCCCCGTCGTATCAGCGATTTTCAGGTGCGCAGGGGCCGGCCCCGCTAGCCCCGCACGGGCATGACATACATGAATGCGGAATATTCATTGCATAGATCGGCGGCTGCGCCAAATGCCGGCGCGTGTATCAATGCTCAGTAGTTCCACCAGGCCCCCCCGCGCATCACGCCCACTTGAATCGTCACGTGTTAAGCCGACTCGTGTCGCTGCTGCTGCAACCACGCAACCCCGTCGCCGGGACGCAGGTCCGGCACGTCCAGGCTTCTGGCGCTGCGCCCGCTGCGGGAGGCCGAGCTCGAGGTCGGTGCTGGCGGCGGCAGCGGCAGCAGCGCCGCCGACACCATGCTGGAGATCGCCAACGGCGGCGGCGGCAGCAGTGTGATGGGAGGGGTGCTGGGAGCGAGCCGCCCGGACCTGGATCCTTTCGATGCGCCGTACGAGCTGCATCGCGTGGGGCCGTACAATGACTACGTGGTGTCAGTGCAGGTGCGTGTCAGGCGAGTCGCCGTACAAACGCCAAGTGGGAATTGCGGCGGGGGCATGTATCATTGTATATACCGACGTCCATCGGTGCGGCCATCTGGGCGGAGGGATCGGCTGCTGAGTGGAAAGGGGCTGGGCGGCCGGCTTTGAGGCCAGCTGGGCGACGGGCTGGGCGGCCGGCTGGGGGTTGGGATGTATGGGCGACCGGCTGCTGGGCAGAAGAATGAGCGGCAGCCGCTGGGTGGAGGGAGAGGCTGCCGGCTGCGGGGCGTTCGGATTGGAAGCCCCTCCTAACAGCCCCGTCAGAAGTTTTGCTTCGGAGCATGGCTTGTTTTTGACTGGATTCGGGCGGGATTCGGGCGCAATTTGGGTTCGTACCAGGTCCGGAGGGCATCGGGCCGGGCCCGGACGGGGCCCGGGCCGGGTTCGGACGGGGATTCGCGGCGGGGTCGGGTGGGGGTTCGGACAGAACGGGGCATCCGAACCAGATTCGGACCAGGTTCATCTGTCACCCTGGGGACGGAATGCCAACTCGCACCTCTTGCCATGTTCCTGCGATCACCGTACCTCACGCCACAGTGCCACACCGTGTGCTTGCAGGGTTGCTTCAGCACGCTGACGGTGGAGTCGCTGTTGCTGGTCACGCGCTCCGGGCGGCAGTACCAGCTGGGGCGGGGCGGCTGCACCGTGTGGTTTAGGTGCGTGCATGCGTACGTATCGGCACTAGCTAGCTGGGCGGCCGCCGAGAAGTCGCCCCAATCAAACAATGCATGGGGCGTACCCACCTGCCTGCGTGCTGCTGTGGAGCGCACGTTCTGTTTGCGTGTGCATGCGCATCATATGCACGTGCGTGTGCCCCGCCGTTTACCGTACTCGCCATGATTTCAGCAACGTCTGTCTGATGGTAGCGTTGCCCAGATGCAGTGCGCTGCAGTGCGCTGCTCACTAGCATGCATGCCGGGAGCTTGCTTGGCAAGGGGCATCGTGGCTGCCGCCTCCATGACCCTGGGCCGCAGCGCTAGCCGCACCGTGATTGGGGCGGCGTCCCCTCGCCCGAAGTCACTTCTTGACCGCCCGCCGCCCACCTGCCGCGTCACGTACGAATGTACGCAGGGAGGACGCGCCGCCTGGCGGCTGCCTTGCCGGGTTCGCTGGGATCCATTTGGACGTTGACGACTGGCTTCGGCAGCAGCGGATACCCTGGCTGATCGCACAGCGGAACACGCCGTGGCTCATGCAGGTAGGCCAGGCCGGCAGTCAAGCGGTGCGCGCTTGCATTATTTGTCTTCTTGCACACCTGCCCCACGCATGCACGCGTGCGTGCGTGCGTGCTGGATGAGCGAGGATGCGCGGCAGGCCTAGCACTCGCGGGCATGGATGGGTTGCTCCAGACTTGCTTACTTTGGGAGGAATGCTCGAGGACGGTTTGATGATATCGGGTACCTTGATCACGAAAAGTGCCCGCACTTAACAAGTTTTTTAAGCCGTGCCGCCCGCCGTCTGCACATGCAGCTGGAGCTGGTGTGGGCCGCGCCCGTGGGGTCCCCGCGCCCGGCCCACATCCGGCGTCTGCCGGCGCTACTGCCCTACTCGCCCGCGGACAGCGCGCCACCCGGCACTGCCTGCCGGGGAGCACCTCCCATGGCGAGCGTGTGAGTTTCCTTATGCGTGCATGTACCGTATGGGACTCATCATGTGCCCACGATCGAGGCCGGCGGCCCCCTCTGCTGCCCCACGCTGCCGTACGAGATGCCGGGCTGCATGTGTGCGCCGCCATCTTCGTATGTGCACGACGTGCCAAGCGCTTGCTGCTGCTCATGCATTTACCCGTCCCATCAACAGGACTGGTGGGAGCTTGATGCCTTTCTGCATGTGGGTCCAGTCGGGTGGGCCAAGAACGGCCCCCTCGAACATGTGCTGCGGCCAGCCCGACCCCGGGCAAGACGGAAGCGATCCAGACATTGCGTTCCCACAACCGACGTACCGATCCGACGTCAGGACGTGCACGGTGCGCGGGCTCGCCAACCAGTTAGTAGTTTTGGGGCTGGGGTGTCCATCAACCGTAGCTTGACTGGCATCGAAAAACTAGTGCGCGTACTTCCCGGGTGGCATAACTACTGTTCCACGGTTTCCACGGTTCACTTATCGAGATTCGTGTAACTTGCCCTGTCTCGCCCAATGCAGGTGAGGTGTGCACCACAGACGGGCTTGTGCAGTGTGACCCCCGAAACACCCATCCTGCACTTCAGAAGATCGGCGCCCCTCATCACGGATGCCTCTGATGCCGCCGCAGCAGCAAGCAGCAGCAGCGGCCGGCAGACCAACTTGCCCCCGCCCGTGTCCACCTCATACTACATCCACTTGACCGCCCAAGTGTCGTACCAGGCTGCAGTCGACATGTGCGGCGCGAGCACGTACATGGGCTTGGCGTGGCGGCTGGTGGGGGCCCAGGTGGGTACGTGCGTGTGTGAGTAGTGAACGAATGCATGCATGCATGCGGGCAAGCAGCAACCAGACCTCGCTACTGCTACTGCGGTACTGCGGTGTCAGTAGCAGCACGTTCGCATGATACCTGCTTCCGCCGTCACACAACGCACAGGATGTGTTGGACTGGAGCACTGGTCTGGATGTGCGGAGCCCGGCCGTGGCGGCTCTGTGGAAACTGGGTACGTGCCAAGTACAGCTAGCTACAGAACGCAGCAGGCGACGCGTGTGGGCATGCTGCGAATGCACGCAGTCATCATCCCCCGCCGCTGGCTATGTGTGCGGTTGACTTCTCAGTATAGATGCTGGCATCGTTGCGCCTGCCTACTACACATGCTTTCACTACTGCCGTACAGGCACCTTCTGGATAGAGGACAGCGTAAGGCCCGGCGGCAGTAGCAGCAGCAGTCGCAGCAGCAGTAGCTGTACGGGGATGCTGCTGTACGGCGGCGCCAGGGCAGGCTCGGATGCTAGGCGACCACCTGGAACACGTGGCACGCCCGACCCGTTGCTGTACGACAGCTCGCTGCCGTGCGACAGCGGCCTTGCCGCCGTCGTGTGCCGGTCCGCGGCCCCCGGTGGTCAGCAGACACGGAGCGCCATCGTGGCGGCGGCAACCGCAGCGGCGGCTGCTGGCGCTGCTGCTGGCGCTGCTGCTGGCACTGCCAACGCAGGTACCGCCTGGGCACCGGGGCCACACGTAATCACGGCCTCGCGGCGTCTGGGATTTGGGGACTTTGGGAACGCCTCGTGCGCGGCAGCAGGATTGCTAGAGGGATCCGCAGCCGCCGCGGTTTCAGCACTATCGGATGGCAGGATGGCCGCGGCGGCTGCAAACCTCACGGTGCGCACCAGCGCGTTCCTCGTAAGCACCGCGGTTCAGGTATCGTACGAGGGGGCCCCGGTCAGCGTGCTCTCGGCCATCGGCGTAGAGCTTGACGGAGCAGCGGCCGCAGCAGGTGGCGTAGCAGCAGCAACAGCTGCTGGAGCAACGACTACCGTGGCGGCAGCGCCCCAGCAGGTGGCGATGGCCGGCAACCCCAGCACGCATGGGTGGCGCCGGCTGGAGCTGCTGCCTGGAGAGGCGGTCGTGGCGGCGAGCGGCTGCGCGGGCGGCTACCTCGAGGTACGTGACGAATCGTCATAATGGTCGGGCGCGAGCTGCTGCATGCTGGCAGCGGCAACACCAATGGCGGAGTTTGTTACACTGGTTGCTTATTAGGTGTGACGTACAATCGCTCGGGTGCGCGCTGGGCTGGCAGCGGATTTGGCGATTAAGATTGTGGCCACCTAGCAGGCCAGGCAAAATGACGCGGCAAATCGGACGCCTAACGCCTTACTAGCCTTTCGTAGCGAAACGAACGACACCTCCCACCCTCCGCCTAGGTCCTGATGCTGCACACCAGCACCGGGCGGCTGTTGGCGCCGCCGCTGTCAGGGCCAGACGGAGCTGCGGGCGGAGCAACGGCGTGCAGCACGCCGTTTCTGGAGACTGCCCCCGCAAGAGGCTACCTTGTCGGCTTCCAGGTGGGCGGGCTCTTGCGCGCGGCCGCCGGGCGCACATTGACCATGCCTGCAATGCAGCAAGCAGGATGATGCACAGATGCGCGTGCCGAATGCGGTACATGCGTTTGCATGCCTAGCCGTGCGTGCCGCCATGACGTTTGTTGAGTGTGTCTGTACGTCACTGCAGGTCACGTACGGTCACTACGTTGAGTCGCTGCGTCTGTTGTGGGGACAGCCCCTAGCCAGCCCGGCTGCCGCAGCCGCAGCCGCTGCCCCTGTCAGCAGCGGCATTAGCAGCAGTGGGAGTGGCAGTCTTGTAGCGAGCAACGGGGGTGCGCCATCAGGCCTGCCGCTGCTGGTGATGGATGCCACAACGCCAGCAGCTCCGTACGGTGAAGGCGATGGCAGCAGCAGTAGCAGCGGTGGCAGCGGCAATACGGCCCTAGTTGCTGGCGTGGCCGCGGGAGCATGCGCGCTTGCGCTCATGGCGGCGCTGGCCGGGCTGGTTGTATACAGGCGGAGAAAGCGGCAGCAGAAGGACGGGGCGCCCGCCACATCCGCCGGCGACAGCTCCATCAGTAAACCCTTGTGTGACCCAGCAGCCAGCGCGCCACTAGCGCTCCTGCCTGTCCAGCAGCCGCCACAGACGCCACAGCGGCTGCCGAAAACCCCAACCAGCGGCGCCAACGGCGGGTGGCAGCAGTGCGGAGACAGGCATCGGGGTCTTTGGAGCCTGTTGACGAAGCAGAATTTTGAGCAAGCGCAGGAAGCGCCTGCTGCTTTGATGCCCAAGGTTGCGTCAGTTCGTGTCGCGCTGGATCCAGCTACTTTAGACGTCTCGCAAGTTCTAGATACGGGCAGCACCACCCCCAGCGGCAGCGCGCGTGTGCAGGCCTGTGCCGCGGTTTCACAGCTGCTGGTGCTGGCGGATTACGGCAGGCAGCATGCCGCCGCCGGAGTGCCTGATGCGACCTCGGCGGCACTAGGCACCACCGCCACCCACGCCTTCGGAGTGGTGGGCCAGCGACAACCCGCGGCGCTGGACGGGTTCCCTAGTCGCCTGGACGCCTACATTGGGTAAGCCCTGCGTGGCGGGTGCAGTCTTGCGTTCTTGACTCCGGTGCGGCTTGTGTTTGGGCAACGGTTGCCGGCTTCGTGTGATCGATGTAAGCAGGCACGCAGCGTGCCCGCAGCCCAGCACCTCGACTCACGGCGCCTTTCTTCTTGCTCCTCAAACAACACGGGAACCCAAACTCTTAAAAGCGTGCGCGTCCCCACCCACGTTACTGCCAACGCGCCTGCACAGGTCAATGCGCGCGGCCGTTTGCTCCGGATTTCCAGAGGGCGGCCAGCCTCTGAGCTTGCTGCCCGCCACCTTCACGGCCGCGTCAGCGGGCGCTAGGGCACTGCTCATGGATACATCGCAAGCTGCAAACGCCTCAACACAGGAAGTGCTGGGTGCGGAACACGCCTATTGCGCCCACAGTCGCGCGGCAGGCAGTGGCGGCGGCCGTAGCAGCGTTGCAGCAGCTGTGGCTGCGTATCAGGACCCGGAGCGTGTGGCTGCGGCGGGTCCTGGGCTTGTAGGTCCGGCAGGGGGCGCCGCCGTGGCAAAGGGCCTTGAATTTGTATCGTCCGCATCTGCGGTCGCGGCGGTCGCGGACGCGGGGCAGACTACTGCGGCCGCGGACACCGACACGGGCATCACCGAGTCCATCGCCGCTATGCAGGTGTGCCGCGGTCTTTGGGGCTGTTGCTTATGACCTCCACGTCCACCCATCATTGCCACTATCCCCACATGTTAAAGACGGTTGGGAGTAACCAGTCCTTTCCTGCACGCGTGTCTGAGCAGGCGGAGCTGGCTGCGGCTGGAGAAAGCACTGGCCATCGACAGGACCTTCAGCTCACCGCGGTGATTGGGCGCGGCTCTTTCGGAGTCGTGCACGCAGGTGCGTGCTTCGCTCACAACTCACAGCTAGCGTGCACATGGATGGCCACTATGAAGCAACGTTTCTTTGGCCACGCGCAGGGCTGTGGCGTGGCCTGCGTGTGGCAGTGAAGACGCTCATTGTACACGACACGTTGCTTGGAGCCCAGGTGAGCCCATCTGGCGAGTAGGGTTGCTGAGCAACAAGTAAAGCCGTGCCTCAACGGCTCTTATCGGCAATGGCAATTGCGCACGGCCGGTCGCGTGAGCCCTGCCGGTGCCGCTCATTGCGACTTTTAAGCTTGCCGTGCGTGTTTATTTCGCAGGCCCGGCAGCGCCAGTGCGCAATCCTAGAGGCAGCCATCTCCAAAGCCATGCACCACCCCAACGTGGTCACCACGTACGAGGCGGAGGTCGTTCCACTCGGGGTGCCTGGGGCCGGCGGTGGTGGCGGCGATGGGATGGCTGAGGCAGCGGCGGTGCTAAAGCCGGGCTCAGCCGCTCTGGCGGCTTCGGCTGCCGCCCACAAGGAGCCAGCAGCAGGCGATTGCGACGTGCACAAGCTCCTGATCGTGATGGAGTTCTGCGACTTTGGTTCGCTGGGCCAGGCACTTGGTGAGCACCTATCTACACCTGGGTTGCGCTAAGGGGCGGGCAAGGCAACTGACTAGGCAGGGGTGTGGCATAGTGCATGGCGCGTGCACCGTGCCCTCGGCTGTTGACCTCCACTCGTGTTGCTCTCTGCTGCAGCGGTGGGCATGGCTGGGAGCGTGGCAGCCGGCGGCGCGGCGGCGCTGTGCGCACTGACCCTGGCGCTGGATGTGGCGTGCGGCCTGCGGCACATCCACAGTCGCAGCATCGTGCACGGCGACCTGTCCGCCGGGGTGAGCGAGGGCGCGGGTTGCCGTCCACGCGAACGGTTGTGAGTGTTTTTGGGGGGGGGGAGCCAACCATGCGTGCATCTTGGCCTCTTCCGCCCGTTCATCATTTTTCTTTTATTGCACTGATGAGATTCTGTCCGGTCCGAAACGCAATTCCTGGCACCCGCTCTGCGTTCACGCCTGACAGCGAGCCGCGCATTCTGAACCCCGGCTTTCCAACAGAACGTCCTGCTGTCACACAACGCGCGTAAAGACAGCGCGGCGGCCACAGCTGCGAGTGGCTGCGGCAGCGAGCACGATGCGCCCGGCGACCGCCGCTTGCGAGCGGCGCTGGCGGGGCTGTGGGCGCCTCCCATGGTGGCCAAGGTGTCGGACTTCGGGCTCAGCGTGCACATGGGGGCGAATCAGACGCACGCGTCGAACCGCTTCCAGGTGAGCTGATGGCGGCCTGCGGGTGCCGGGACTCTGACTTTGATTGCGCGGGGCATTGGGAGCAGAAGCGCGGGCTCGGTGCACGTTGGGGTTCCTTGTCTCGCTCCACCACAATGCCTGCATGTGCGCCGCAATCCCCGTTGCAGGGCACACCCGCGTACACAGCGCCCGAGGTCGTGTCCCGCGGTCGGCTCTCCCCCGCGGCAGACGTGTGGTCTTTTGGAGTGCTGCTGCTAGAGCTGGCCCACGGGTGTCGCATCAAGCAGGTGACGGCCCAGGCCGCTACAACGCCTGCTGTCGACTGCAGAGTCTCCACCGGCAGTGCATGTGCGCCGCCCTGGGCTGTTCCTCCCATCGGCAGCTCGCCACGGCTTGCGCAGCTGCTGACGGCGTGCTTGGCATTGGAGCCATCGGCACGGCCGACAAGTGACGAGGTGGGTGGTTTCAGGGTGACCATCTGGGTAAGGCTGTCGGAGTTGCAAGCCCAGCAACTGCGGGTCTGGTGGGTCTTGGGTCGTTGGTGAGCGGTGGCCACGCTTGTGTCACTGGATGCCATTCGTGCATCCCAAGGACCGCCTCTGGATTGCAGCGCGATGGGCCGTGGCAGCAACTAACCGCAAACATGGCCGGTTGCTATGTGCATTGCGTGCAGGTGGCGGAGGAGCTCGTGGCGATTCTGCTGGAGTCACACGACACTCACGAGCGCTCCAAGATGGGCACGACACGATCAGGGAGGCTTTCGGGCAGGCCAGGGCCGGCGAAGGCTGCATACGTTGACGGATGAGGAGGCTGAGGCATGCCGATACCGTGTTGGGAGGTTGAAAGGGACGCCTGGCGAGTAGGCTGAGCTTACCTCAACAGGGGATAAGGTTGCACGGTGCCCCGGAATGGGCAGCAGGGGGCCGCTGGGCGGAGGTACGAACGCGGAGCCACGACGGCAGCGCGCCCCGTCACGGCTCACGAGGTCACGAGTTTCGCTGTTTCCTTATGCTGTTATGTCAATAATGATTCGTGGTACCTAGTTTGCCAGCAGGTTTTGTGTGCGGGGTCGAATTTCAGTCAAAAACGAGTCACACGCCGGCTGCGCTCCAGTTCAAATAAAGCATTTTATAAGCCATTACACAGGATAACTGTCAAATCTGGCAAAATGCGCAAGTATGCACCCCAGGAAAAAACGGGTCTCGCGCCTCGGTTTGCTCAGTTTCTTGGCCTTTATGGCTTTTACTTTTGCAACCATCTCTCTTGGGCAGACCCTGAGCCTGCAGCCAGCGGCTCTGTTGAACAGCAGCTCATGCGCGGTGGTGCCAGTCAACACAACAGGAGCCAGTGACTCAAGCATAGCATGCGGCTTCTCAGCCGCAGACGTCATATCGCTACAGCCTGGGCGGCAGGCGGTCCTGCCCGGCCGTGTGACCTGGTCATCGCAAAGGGCACGGTCGCAAGCACCCAGTGCCAACTGCACCAGCGGCAGCCGCAGCCAACTCGGCAGCCCAGATGTCAGCTGCGAGGGCCTGGCAGGCAGCGTGAATGCAGCGGACGTAGCTGACAGCAGCAGCGGCGCCACAGGGGCTGGCGCTGGTGACGGCGGGGCCGCCACGGTCGACCTGTCGGGTCTGTCCCGGGTTTTCGCCGTGCCCCCCGGCGGCAGCGTCACGCTGCAGCGGCTGCGGCTGACCGGCGCGGCGCTGCCCGCCGCGCCCTACCCACTGCCGCCCGCTTCCTTCCTGGCGCTGTCGGCCTTCCAGCTGCCGGTGGCGCCGCAGCCCGCGCCGCCGCTGACGCTGGTGGATGTGGAGGTGGTGACGCCGTCGTGCATGGCACTGTCGCTGCACCAGGACTTTGCGTGCCGCGCCGCGCCGTCGCCCAACTTCACGGTGTCGCCCGGCTCGCTGACGGTGCACCGGCTGGTGACTCCCAGCGCCTCGCTGACCAACGTGCGCCTCAGCTGCAGCGGCGCCGCGCCGGCGCCGTGGCCGTGCCTGGCGGCGGTTGTGAACAGCGGGCCCCAGCTTCGTGACAGCATCGACGCAATGCAATCGCACGCGACAGACTTGGTCAAGACTTTTGGAGCGAGTGTATCTGTGCCAGTGTACCTGTACCTGAATGAAAGCCGCATTCCGCTGGGCAGGCAGGAGCCTCCGCCTCTTTTGCGGCCGCCGCCGCCGCCGCAGCAGCAGCCGCAGCCGGCAGCAGCTGCAACGGCAGCGCGGCCAGCGGCAACTAGCAGCGGCAGCCCGCAACCGCAGCAGCCCCCGCCGCCGGCACGTGCCATTGTCCTCAATCAGATCAAAATTACCATCGCGGGTCCGCCCGACCGGAGCACCGAGTTGGACCTGGATGGCACGGCGGGCATGTTCGTGGTGACCCCGGGCAGCCAGGTTGCGCTGCAGAACCTCACGCTGCGCAACCCGCCCGTGGGGACGATCGATTTCAACCCGTACAGTTTGATGCGGCTGCCGTTGTGGACGTGGAGCCTCAACCGCCGCGTGCTGGGCTGGGGCTCGGAGCCCGGGCTGCTCGTGCGTGACGTGACGGTGCGGGATGTACCGCCGGAGGAGGTGGCGATGTACTACATGGATCTGATTGAATCCAGGTGAGTTCTTTGCGCGTCAGCATGTGGGTGCACTACAAGGTCCGGAGTGCGGGCTACGGCAGGGCCCTTGCGCGCGTGTACCGTCAAAGCAGCGGAGGGCCGCGGTGGGAAAGGAGGGCACACAGTCTTGCGAACGTTATTTCACAAGCATGAAGAAGTTGTCTGTTGCCAACGTACTTTCGCAGGTCCGACCTGATAGAGCTACCGGTCGCGGCGCTCATACCGCCCGACCTGCTGCCCTGCATGTGCCTGTACCGGAACGACATCTTCACCACATTGCAGACCGAGCAGGTGCGTGATAGCCGTGCTGCGCTGCTTTAGGGTGTGGGGGCATTAGCCAGGTTCGGGCCGCACCGCATGAGCGCGCGGGCGCTGCTATTGCTTGCATGCCGTTCGCTCGATCGCAAGTTGCTCTCTCCAAGCATTACGGCTCCGGCTGACATGCAGCCCATGCACTGGACCTGCTGCTGGTTTTTGCAGCTCCCACTCGCGGGCGCCAACTCCAGCGGCGCTGCGCTGGTCCTGGACCGCACGTCCAGTCGCTCCGTCACGACGCTGTTCCTCAACGTGACCGTGGAGCCGGCGCTGCTGCCGTCGACCCCGCAGCGCCCGCCGGCGCCGGCGCCGGATGCGGCGGCGGTGCTGCGTGCGCAGCAGCTGCAGCTGCGGCAGGTGGCGCACGACGGCGGCGTGGTCGTGGTGGCGAGGGCGGCAGCAGGGGACAGGACAGGCGCTGCAGGCCGCGCCGGCGACGCCTCCAGCGCCCCCAGCGGCGATGGCAGCAGCGATGACCCGCAACAGGAGCGTGGGTTGGAAGACGTGCTCTCGCACCAGCAATGGCTGGACCTCCGGCTGCGGCAGCTGCAGCAGCTGTTGCAGCAATCTGCTTCGGGGTGCCGCGCGGCGGCGCCATCGCTGCTGTGCCAGCTGGCGCCCGCCGGCGCGCTGCCGGGGGTGCCCGGCATCGCCGCCGCGTACCCGCTTCCCTGGCAGCTGCACGCACGCAAGATGGCGCCGTATTACATGGCTCCGGACGTCCTCAACTTCGCGAGCGACACCATCGGCGCGGCGCCCACCCTGGGCATGACGTCCTCGCTCACCGTTACGGTGGGCCGGGACGTGTGGGCGCGCCTGATAGCTGCGGCGCTGGGCATCCCCACCTCGTCATCGCCCGCGAGCAGCAGCAGCGGTGCTGCCGCCCCGAGCGCAAACAGCAGCGCGATGGCGCCGGCGCCTGGGCAGAGCCCGGGCAGTAGCAGCGGTAGCAGTACCAGCAGTACCAGCATGCCGCTCGTGCGCACGCCGGCCGTGATCATCGGCAGTCCCGTTGCGCCGGTTGCGGTGCACTTGAACGACCTCACGGATGTGGTCGGGCTCGATGGGCCGACTGCGCTGCTGGTGCTCCGTCAGATGACGCTGCTGGGCCTGGCGCCCGCCGCGCCGCTGCGGAGCAGTAGCGTAGGGGATGGCCGTGCGGACACCAGCAGCAGCAGCGCAACCGGCGCAGGAGCGGGTGGCGATGGCAGTGGCAGCAGTAGCAATGGCAGCAGCGGAGCTTCCGTTCCAAGCCCGGCGGCAGGGGAGCTGACGAACAGTGAGCTGCAGGTGCTGGCGGGGCTGGTGGGGCGCGGTGGTGCGGTCCAGGATGAGGGGGGGCTGCAGCTGCTGAATGGCAGGCGGCGGCGGCGTGACCGGCGGCGGCTACTGCGCGGCGATCCTGCAGCACCAGGTGCCAACAGCAACGGCCGCCGCAGCAGCAGCAGTAGCACGCTGCGTGGCAACGGCGGCAACAGCAACAACCTGCCCGGCAGCGTGGAGCTCCGCGCTCAGCGGCTGCTACTGCAAAGCGGTGACCTCGCGTCGGCACAGGCAGCGCGCTATGACACGCAGGGCCTGCCAGCTGCTCTCGCTCACTTCACCTCATGTGCGTGGGCGTTCAGGTTCGACCGGGTAGCGGCTGTCGCTTCAGCTTCCAGCGGCGGTGGCGCGACGGCGGGCAGCACTGGCGGCGGCGGGACTGCGACTGCCGGTGCGCCCAGCAGCGATGGTGCTGCTCCGGAACCGGCGCGTGCGGCCGGCCTGCCGTACGTGTTCCTGGACGGCGTGACGCTGGTGGTGCCGCCGCCCGAGCTGCAGCTGCTGGCCTGGGCGCTGACGGAGCGGCCCGAGGCGGTGGCCGCGGCGATGCCTGACGCAGGGCTGGCGGCGCAGCTGGCGGCGCTGGCGGCGGGGTCGGTGCTGCTTCTGGCGCCCCCGCCGTCGGGTGTCAACGGCAGCGGCACCACCAGCAGCAGTAATGATAGCTCCAAGAGTTACAGCGGCAGCGGGAGTTGGTCTCCGAGCAGGCTCGTGCTGCAGCAGATGTCATGGTGCGGCCTGGTGGGCCGAAACGTCACTCTGACTTCCGAGCTACCGCGGCTTCAGGACGTGCCGTCATTCATGCAGAAGTACTTACAGCCACCGCGCGTGTTGCCACTGCCGCCGCTGGCCGCCAGTACCATGCCAAATGGCGGCGGTGCGGACGCGGGCAGCGGCGGTGCAACTTGGTCTGGCGACGTGGCCGGCGGGAGCGTCAATGGCGGCCAGGCAGCGCCGGCGGAGCTGCAGCCGTCTGCGGCGTCGGTGGCCCAGCCGCCGCCTGCACCGAACGCTGGAGCGTCGCCGTCGCTGTCTGGCCTGCAGGGCTCGAGCGCTACTGGGGCTGCGGCTGGTGGCAAGAGCGGCGCGCAGCCGGCCGCGTGGGTGGTGCCGGTCGCTGCAGCATGCAGCAGCGCTGCGGCGGCGGCGGCGCTGGCGGTCATGGCAGTGGTGGCGGTGCGACGGCGGCGGCTCGGGGGCGGGCAGCCGCTTCTGCTGTCGAAGCGGCGTCGCTGCCTCCAGCATTGTGAAGCAGCCGGGGCAGCAGCTCTGGCAGCAGCTGACGTCAGCAGCTCAGCATCCTGCGGCACAGCGCACCGGAAGGGCGATGCGCCGCGGGGCGCTCCCGATGCTGCTGGGCAGTTGCAAAGCCCAGGGAGCGGCAAGCAGTCTCCGCGCTCGCTGCCTTGCCTGCTGCAGGAACCGCCGAAAGTCGCCGTGACCTGCGCCAAAAAGACAGGCGGAGGAGGCGGCACAGGCTACAGCCTGCACAGTGACGGCGACACCAGCACTACTCGCGTGGACGACATGGGCAGTAGCAGCGGCTGCAGCAAGCCGACCGCCACGACCTCTAGCTCGCTGCTGGGCTCCAGCGGCGCTATTGGCGTGAGGGCCACGCTGGGTCGCAGGGCGGAGGCTGGCCTACCTCACCGCCAGCATGCAGCTGGCGCGGAAGTGGCGCCGCTGCAGGCGGCGGCTGCGGCATCGTCCGCACCGAGAGGGCGCACGGCGGTGCGGCTGGGCTCGGCCCACCAACGCACCATGGACGCTGCAACCGGTGCTGGTGTAGGATCGAGTAGCAGGGGCGTTGCAGAGCCCACCACGCACCCAGAGGCCTTGGATGTGGCGCTCCTTCTTGATGAAGGAACTGAGGCACACACAGGGCCCGGAGTGCTGACCGGAGTCAGTCTCGCTGAACCCGCCACGTCCTCGCATGGGCTTTCGGCGGGCCACAGCTCCGCGGTACAGTCTTTGGTTCCTCGTGAGTCTGCAGCAGCATCAGCAGCAGCAGCAGCGGCGGCGGCGGCGGCGGCGGCGGCAATCGAGCAGCAAGGAAGGTCGCTCAGCCGGGGCCGCGCAGGCAAGGCTGCTTTTGGCGTGGACGTAGTTGACGCAACTGCAGCTGCAGCAGGCAGAAAGGGCAGGGACTCGGGTGGGGCCGCCATGACTCCGCCCGCTGGCAGGGCGGCTGGAACACGCGCGCAACCAACACACGTTCGGCGGGCGGCGTCCGCCGACCGGATTGGCCCTGCAGCACTTCCTTGGCCGCACCTGCCTCCACCTGGGGGCCAAACGCGTTGCTGCAGCACAGCTCGCGGCCCGCGGCTTGCAGACGCGGCTACCGGCGCTGTTATGGCAACCAGCGAGGGCGGCTCACCGGCACCCGGCACGGCCACTGGTAGTGCCATGAGCGATTTGCTACTGCCCCCGGCTGCAACCAGTGGAATGGACACTGGCGGCAGCGGAGGCAGCAGCCTCCTGCTAGCCCCACTGTGGGGCTTCGAGCGCGCTGCCCAGGCGCCGCCACAGCAGGATGCCACAAGCGCCGCGCTGCACCAACACCAACAGCCGCAGCGCGCTGCGGAGGTCGCGGGGGCCGCCGGCGGCATGTCGCTGCCGTTCGTCCCCGGCCGCCCGAGTGCTGCAGCCTACTACACGGGCTCAGCCGGCTCAGCGGCCGCCGTGAACAGCTCGGTGCGCCGGGGCAACGCCGTGCCAGTAGCAGCACGCGGCGCCGCCGGTGAGGCCGACCACGCCAGCGACGCGTGGCTCATGCCTGGCTCGCGCCGCAACTCGCTGATGATACCGATGCTGGCGGCGATGTATCAGGACTTCGGCTCCAAGCAAGCAAGCCTGGGCGGCTGGCCGCGCCTCGCCGAGCGGCCGCCGCCGCCCAGCCTGCGTCTCCTGCAGCAGCTGGGCGCGGCAGATGCCAGCCAGTCGCTTGGTTCCGACCACAACTACCCGCCGCCGCTGGTTAAGCCGGAAGCAACCGCGGAAGCAGCCGCGGAAGCACCAGCGGCCGTGGACGGTGCAGCGGAGCCAGCGACGGGGATCGCAGGGCTGCTGGGGCCGCGCGGTGCACGCCGGCGGTCGGCCTTCAGCAGCGGCTGCAGCTCCAAGGCGCACAGCGCGCTGGTTGTGACGGGCAGCAGTGTGCTGAGCGGGGTCTTGCTCGAGGAGGAGCAGCAAGGAGATGGCGGGGCTGCTGGCGCGGCGCAAGTCGTGGATCCTGCTGCCGAGTCGCTTCAGGCACAGCGCGGCTCCGCGGCGGGCCAAGCCAGCGGCGCGTATGATGTGCCAGGCCTGCTCGCAACACGCAGCAGCAGCGATGGTACGCACCGAGCTGAAGCAGCATGCGACGGAACGGTGGCGGCTGCTGCCACAGTTGCGAGCCAAAGCATGGCAAACGCCCGTCGGCAGGAGCTGCTGCCAGACGGGCAGCTGGTGGTGGTGTGCGAGCTGGGCCGCGGCGCGCAGGGCGTGGTGTACCGCGGGCTGTGGCGCGGGCTGGACGTGGCGGTCAAGAGCACGCTGCTGCAGAGGGCCAAGGGTGCGGCAGGCGGCGGTGGTGGTGGAGGTGTGGCCGCAGACAGCAACCCGCGCATCCGCCAGGCCATCCTTGAAGCGGCCATCAGCGCGAGCGTGTCGCACCCCAACGTGGTCGCCACCTACACCTACATGTTGCAGCAGCTGGGGGAGGAGCCGGGTGAGGGTGGGGACAGCAGCAGCAGCCGCAGCCGAGATCGCAGCAAGGACAGCCATGGCGGCGTGGAGGTGTGGAAGCTGACACTGGTGCAGGAGCTGTGCGACGCCAACAGCCTGCGCCGGTGCCTGGAGCAGCGCCGGCTGCCGCTTGCCGAAGCAAACACTGCAGCGGTAGGGACGCTGCCGCAGCCTGTACCTGCGCTGCACGCGGTGCTGGGTTTGGCCCTGCACATCGCCCGCGGGCTGGAACACTTGCACTCGCGCGGCATTGTGCACGGGGACGTGAGCTCCAGCAACGTGCTGCTGCAGCGGGAGGGCCGCGGTGGAGCTGCTACAGCCATCACGGCTGCCGGTGGCAGTAGCGGCCCTGGCACAGCCGTGTGTCCGTATGGCTTCGTGGCCAAGGTGTGCGACTTTGGCCTGTCCGGGCGTTTGGACGCCTCTGAGGAGCAAACTCATGTGTCAGGCTCTGCCAGGTAAGTGTCGTCTCAGAGAAGCAGACAAACGCACGTAGGAATCGAAAGCCAAACCACACACAGGTTCATAGCTCTCATCTCCTTGAAATGCATCCGTCTGCGAGTTATGCCACACCCAACTACCTTGTGGGAAGCCGAAACGCTCACGGGCCCATGTTGGTCGTCTCCTTGCAATCAAACCAACGTTTGAGAGTTATCTCACATTCTAACACACACACAAACCCAACCATCGCCACAGGCGCTCCTCGGCCTACTCAGCGCCCGAGCTCGTGCGCCACGGCCGCTCCAGCCCCGCGAGTGACGTGTACGCCTTTGCGGTGGTGGCGTGGGAGCTGGCGTGGGGCGCACCGCTGCCTGCCCTGCTGGCGCGGCCGGAGGGGGTGCGTGTGGCTGCGTGGCTTGCCTCGCAAGCAATGGCGCCGCCGGCAGATGTGACGGCGCTGCCGCCGGGCTTGCTGACGTGGCCGCCCGGGACGCCACTGGAGCTTATAGCTTTGGTTGGGGACTGCCTGTGTGAGGCAGTAGGAACCCGGCCAAGCATGCGGCATGTGTGCAGTTGTCTGCTTGACATGGCTTAGGATTCACAAGCGTGTACCCAGCAAGAAATGAAGTATCTGTGTGAATGAACCAAGGCTTGAGCTGCACATGGTGTGCACATTACTAAGCATGGGAACGTTTGCGGGTACCTAACTATCATCCATGTTTGTAATGCTGGCCTGGAGCGTGTAGTAGTGCTTGTGGTATTGTGACAACAGACGCATGCATTCGTTTACTTCATACAATCTGCGCATCACTTGCATGACCCTGCATGCGCAGTGTGCAGGGCCACATAAAATTCGCGTACGGTACGGTGCAATCAGTATTGTCGTGTGCGCGAGGAGGAAGACTGTGCTTGGTCGGGTCGAGGGGGAGTTGCATGCAGGAGGTGCTTGATGCATGCAATGTCTTTAAATGCCCAGATATCCATGTTAATCGCACAATGATTTGACGGCAGAGTCCTGATGTTTGGTGGCTGCGGGTGAGTGGCGTGTGTCTCACACTGCCCCTATGCAACCCATTTTGAGCAGGGAAGTGTGCGCATTCGATTTGGCTGTCACTGAGCGGGCATGGGCGGCTGTGCTTGCAATATAAGATTGAGCATGGGATTGAGCTCGGAGTATTACAAAAGTGCTTGCGACATGCACACCTCCATCCACATGTACGGCATACCAGAATCAGGGGTGGTAGGTCGGACACCCATGTGTTCCCGCATATGCGGGGAGGTGCCTGCGGCCATCAGCAGGCACATGCAGGATTACGACTTGGCGCCATCCCTGGGCTAATCTGAGTCTGAGATTTGCGATGGCCGGTGTCGGGTGATGGGGTGTGGCGTAGGAGGGCGGACGACGCCCTGCCAGTTGACACGCGGTCTGGGGCTCTGAGTCATTCGACAGGGGTTCGGGGCGCTCTGGCGGCCGATAGCCCCCATACACCCGCCACGTGACCCCAAGTGTTCGTCAACGCGTAGGGCGAAAGGCGGCTTCGTCACTGGATGGCGGCCGCTCCGTAGAGGTGGGGCGCGGCACGAGGCGGGGGCCCGGGGAGGGGCCCTGCAGCTCCAACCGAGACCTAGTGAAGATGAAGGCCGCGGTTCTGTATGAAATATGGATGGGCTGAGAACGCGAGACGCGTGAGCTCCGAACGCAGAGTTTGGCAACTGGGGACTGCCGAATTGAAGACACCCGAGGGACGGCACTAAAACACTTTTTTCAGTGAGTGTTACAGGTGGTCCCTTCAAACACTTCACTTGTGGGCGGAGCCCGCATGAGACACGATGAGGCACGGCCGGTGGCGCCGAAAGCCACCACCACGTCCAGTGTTCCGGCCAGTTGTATTGGAGCACATCTATACAATCTCTATTCGAGACAGGGCTGGACCCTACCTATGCCTCTCGCAAGTCTAGTGCAGTCTCTAGCTTCACATCCGTTGGACATCTCCATTATTCTCCAAGCCTCGTCCAGTTCCCACCGTGAGTCGTGTCCATGGGTGTAGGGTAGATACTGCTACATCACTGGTGTAGGACTGTAGGAGGCGCGTGATGTGCCGTGGCGTGAACCATGAGTGTCTGTGACCACGCCAGTGACTCGCGTTCCCTTTCCCCGTTCCTGCACGGGATTTGTACAATTCAGCGCACTATCACCGCAGTGAATCAACGCCTCTCCTATCGGCACGCAGTTCTCCAACATGTCTGCGCCAAAAACCCGCGGTGCGACACGACACACGACACGACACGTTCGTCACACGACACCTCGCTTGCACCACGATAACTGTGCAACAAAAATGCATATGCATACACTGCTTATTACTTGAGGACTCCCCTGCAATTGTTTCCAACAATTGTTCAAGAACGCCTAGAAACAGGTCGCGTATGGTTGTAGTGTATTGTCTTGATTTTATAACTCTCCATTCTACGTGAGAAATGTAGCGTCGAGCTATCATCACTACGCGCTCGGCGCTTGGCGAAATGCACGATGCCCACATTCCTGGGAGTGCTCGGTTTCCTACGCTTGTTAACGCTGCTGGCATCAAGCTTCAACTCAAACGCTGCTGGGCAGACCCTGAACCTGCAGCCAGCGGCTCTGTTGAACAGCAGCGCATGCGCGGTGGTGCCAGTCAACACAACAGGAGCCAGTGACTCAAGCATAGCATGCGGCTTCTCAGCCGCAGACGTCATATCGCTACAGCCTGGGCGGCAGGCGGTCCTGCCCGGCCGTGTGACCTGGTCATCGCAAAGGGCACGGTCGCAAGCACCCAGTGCCAACTGCACCAGCGGCAGCCGCAGCCAACTCGGCAGCCCAGATGTCAGCTGCGAGGGCCTGGCAGGCAGCGTGAATGCAGCGGACGTAGCTGACAGCAGCAGCGGCGCCACGGGGGCTGGCGCTGGTGACGGCGGGGCCGCCACGGTCGACCTGTCGGGTCTGTCCCGGGTTTTCGCCGTGCCCCCCGGCGGCAGCGTCACGCTGCAGCGGCTGCGGCTGACTGGCGCGGCGCTGCCCACCGCGCCCTACCCACTGCCGCCCGCTTCCTTCCTGGCGCTGTCGGCCTTCCAGCTGCCGGTGGCGCCGCAGCCCGCGCCGCCGCTGACGATGGTGGATGTGGAGGTGGTGACGCCGTCGTGCGTGGCGCTGTCGCTGCACCAGGACTTTGCGTGCCGCGCCGCGCCGTCGCCCAACTTCACGGTGTCGCCCGGCTCGCTGACGGTGCACCGGCTGGTGACGGCCAGCGCCTCGCTGACCAACGTGCGCCTCAGCTGCAGCGGCGCCGCGCCGGCGCCGTGGCCGTGTTTAACGGCACGGGTCTCGAGCGGGCCGCAGCTTCTGGCGACAATTGCCAGCATGCAATTGCACGCGACAGCCGTGATAAGCCAGTTTGGGGGACAGGGAACATCTCAGGCTTGCTACATATGGCTTCAGAACAACATTGCCTTGATGGGGCAGCCGGGGCAGGACCTGGGTCAGGACCAGCCGCCGCCGCCGCCGCCGCCAGCATGGCAGCCGCCGCCGCCATCACAGGTGCAGCCACCGCTGGTGCCTCCCCTTTCATCGGCAGCAGCGCCCACAACCGCTTTATACATCAACAGCAGCGGTAGCGATGGCGTTGACAGCAGCAGCGGAGCAGCCAGCGGCGGCCTGCAGCAGCGACAGCAGCAGATCGCGCTAACAGCTATCCGACTGGTGATTGTCGGCGGCGGCACTGCGGACGGCAAATTCACCCGGCTCGACCTCAGTGGCAGCACGGACGTCATTTCCATTGCGCCCAAAAGCGCAACCGTGGAGCTGCGGCGCCTTACGCTCGTCAACCTGCCGCTAGGGCCGCTGGAAGCAAACCCGTTCTCGTACTTCCGGCTCCCCATGTGGACCTTCAACTTCGCCCGGCGGCTGCTGGGTGTGTCGGGGCCGCCGCAGCTGGTGCTCCGGGACGTGGAGGTTGACCTGCCACCAGACGAACTGGCATTGTACTTTGTGGATTCAATCTACTTCCTGCCGTGGTCCGCGCCGTACCCAAGCATGCGGGGTTCGTACGTCCCGCCTGGCCTGCGTGAGTGGTGCTGCAAAAGCAAGAAGTGGGCGCGCGCGTGTGACCAGCGCGCGCGTGCCTGCTGAGCAAGGCTCAACACGATAGGGACCCAGCAGCTCAGGTGTCGGTGACGAGCCCAGTATCAGATGTCGTTGAGCCTATTGAGCGCTTTCGCACCGCTGGTGGCTATGCAGGCGCCCGGGCGAAATGCTCGCGCGCGCCAAACATTTCACCCTACTGACCTGCAGGCTTGCTTTTGTCCACGCGCTTTGTTTTTCCCTTGCATATTAATTGCAGTGCCATGCGCCACGGTGTACTTCAGTGACATGTTCACGGTCCCGATGAACGGCCGGCCGGTGCGTTGCCTGGGCGGCGGGTTTCTTGCTTGGCCTTGGTTGGCTAAGCTTGCACAAGGGCAGGAACAGCTAGCAGGACTGTTGACATGGGGGCGGTCGGGCACGAACCCGTGCCACCACACGTACGGCAGCCGTACGCGTGCACGCCTGCTGTCCCCGGCCACGGATGGGGGGTGGCTGCGGGTTGCCATTGCTGCGGTTCATACCAAGCATTGATTTTAATGGGAACTTGCTGTTGCGGCGAGCTTACTGTTGTGCATGTGCTTGCATGCACACGCTCTGACTGCGTGCATCCCGCCGGCAGGTGCCTGGCAGCAACGCACTGCGCATTGGCAGCACCTCCTCCCGCAGCGACCGCATCCTGATCTTCAACGTTACCCTGCACCCGCCGCGCCCGACGGCTGCAGCAGCAGCAGCAGCAGCCAGCGCGCAGCCGGCTGTGCCGCCGCCGCCGCCTCAGTCGCAAGGGCAGCCGGCGGCTTCATCACCGGCGGCGGTTGACAGCACGCCGCTCTGCCCGCCGCTGCCGCCGCCTGGCGAAGCTGCAGCGCTGGCGGCGGCAGGCGGGGCGGCGGGCGGCGGCGGCACACAGCTCGGCGGGGCGCTGGAGGTCCCGCCCCTGGTGGCGCTCTTAGCCCCCGAAGGTGCAGTTGCAGCGGCGGTGGCGATAGCAGGCAGCGGCGCAGCGCCGCCGGCGCCGTGGATGTTCAAGGCTCGGTCCACGCCGCCCTTCAATCTCACGCCCGGCGCGCTTGACTTTCCCGAGGAGGCGACCTCGTCGTCGCCCACCATCGCGCTCACGGCGCCGCTCACGCGCCTCCAGATCCCGGGGCCGACGCAGGAGCTTCCGGACTTTGAGGTCTTGAAGCTGGCCGTGATTGGGCGCCCCGTGGTCCTGCTTGGCAGCTCGATGCAGCCTGTGGCTGTCAGTTTTGAGGAGATGCGCGGCCCTGTGGTGGCGCTGCGGGGTTCCGCCGCCTCGCTCACGCTGCGCCACCTGGTGCTATCGGGGCTGGCACCCGCGCCGACGCCGGCGCAGGTCGAGCAGGGGCTGTATGGAAACCGCGCCAGCGGCAGCACTTTCAGTGTTGCAGGTGGCGGCGGCGGCGGCGGCGGCGGCGGCAGCAGCGGTAGGCGCGCGCTGCGCGGAACAGCGGCCTCAAGGCAGCAGCAACAGGGTGCTGCTGTTGCCCACGCTGCTGCTGGGAGCGAGTGGGCGTCCAGGCATTCGAGCATTGGCGGCAGCAGCAGCAGCAGTAGCCCGCAGGGCAGTAGGCGCAGCCTCCTGCTGCAGCCCGCCGCTGCGCCCAGCCCGCCTTCGGCGTCGTTGGTGTCCTCGCCGCCGACGGCGGTGTCGCAGCCGCCGCCGCCGCCAGCAGCTTCGCCGCTTGCACTCAACAGCGGCGGGGTTGACTGGGCTGGCAGGCAGCAGAAGTGGGGCGCCGTGGGGGCCCCGCGCGCCGCTGAGCCCATTCCTACACAGGGCCTGAGCCCAGCGATGACAAACTTCACTTCCTGCCTCTGGCTGCTGACGTTCGATCGGGTGGGGGCTGCCGCGTGGGCCATTGAAAAGATCAGCGTTGGCGGCAGTAGCAACAGCAGTGGCAACGGCAGTAGCAACGCCGGTGCCAGCAGGGGGGTTGGTAGCGAGACAGACTACGGCGATCTTCTGCCGTACGTGTTCCTGGACGGCGTGACGCTGGTGGTGCCGCCGCCTGAGCTGCAGCTGCTGGCCTGGGCGCTGACGGAGCGGCCGGAGGCGGTGGCGGCGGCGGTGCCTGACGCTGGGCTGGCGGCGCAGCTGGCGGCGCTGGCGGCGGGGTCGGTGCTGTTGAGCGCAGGCCCATCGGCGCTCACGCTCTCTCGCTACAGCTGGTGCGGGTTCCAGGGGCGGAACGTGACGCTCACAACGGTGCTCCCTGACTTGGGTCCCGCGGCACAAGGCACGCTTAGCCCTCCACAGCCGCTGGCGATGCCGCCGTTGTTGCGCATGGGGGATGCTGGCGGTGCTACAGCCAACTCGGCGCCCACGGCAGCAGCTGACGGCGGCAGCAGTAGTGGCAGTGGCGCCAGCAGCGCTGGCAGTGCGCTGAGCGGCGCACCCGACGGCGGCACCGCAGCTCCCGCCGCTCCCGTCGGCGGTAGCTCCGGCGGCACACATGTGGGTGGCAGGCCTTCGAGCGATGCCGCCGCCGGCAGCTCAGCCGCGAGCTCTCCCTCGCAGCCAGCCTCCCAACCCAACCGCGAGTCCCCAGCATTGCTCGGGCCACTGACAGCCGATGCGGGGGCCACCGGCGGTCACGAAAGCAGCAGCAGTGCAGGAGCCGCGGCCGGCAGCGTAGACGCTGCCGCCGCCACTCCCCTCCCCGCGTGGGCCATCGCTGTGCTGTCGCTTGGGGCCGCAGCCGCGGTGCTTTGCCTGCTGGGGCTGGCGGTGGTTGGCGCAGCCTGGCTGCGTCAGCAACGCAGCCGGCGGGCTGAGGAGGCGGCGACTGCTTGCCTCGGCGCCATGCCGGCATCGGTTGTGGTGGTACGGAAGGGCGCAAGCATGACTGACTTGGGCGCCGTCGGAAGCGGCGGGCCGTCGGGGCCAGCGGGGCCAGACGCAGGCAGCGGCGGGACAAGGCAAGGCCAGCAGCATAGCCGCAGCGATGACAGTACGGCGACCCTGAAAGGACAGGGGGATCACACGACTGTGGCGTCCAGCAGCGCCGATGAGGCCAATCCAAACAGCGCTAGCAGCGGCAGCATTGTGGCCGCGGCCAATGGCGGCTATGGCGCGGGCGGGTCTAGCAACAGCGTGGTCAACCCGTTGAGCAGCTACAGCGCCGCCGCCGCCTCATCACAACAGCAGCAGCAACAGCGGCAGCGGCAGCAGCAGCAGCCGAACAGCACGGCAACCTGCGCCGACGCCGTCGCGCCGGCTGCGCCGCTGGCGCCCGCCGGCGGCGCTGCAGGGGCTCTTGGCAGGTGCTGCAGCGCAGGAATCCGCGGAGCGCAAACAGTCGAGGCGGGCTGCCACGTTGCAGCGCCTGCAGCAGGTGCCGAGGCCGCGACCCGCATGGATGGCGCCGAGGCCGCAGCAGGCCACGTGCAGCAGCACGCCTCGAGTACAAGTGGTGCCGGCAGCGACAGCGGCGGAGCTGCCAGCGAGGCTAGTCGGCAGCAGCATTCAAAGCAGCAGCAGCTGGCAACAATCCTGCTGGCCGCTACTGCGGCCAGGAGCCGCATCGTCCATTCCGATCTCGTCATCAGCCGTGCCGCATCCGCCGGTGGGGCCGCACCGCTGCTGCAGCGGCTGGCTTCAGCAGCCCCGCCTCTGGAGTCAGCAGCAGCCCCTGGATTTGGCAAGCCGAGCGCTCTCGGCGGCGCATCAGCTGGCGCTGGTGGTGGTGGGTACGGCGACAGCGACGGTGACAGCTTCGGACTCAGCGGCGCGGAGACATCTGCAGACGGCGGCAGCAGCCTGCTGCTCGCGCCGCTGTGGATGTTCAGCCGCCGCGATCGCTACAGGGCGGCAGGCGGCGGCGGCGCTGATGCCGGATCTGCGATGGCTCGGTGCAGCATCCCTGAGGAAGATGCATTTGATGCTCCAGCAGGCCACGGCGACGCCTATGGCAGTGACCTCGCCAGCCACAGCGGCGCAAGCAGCGCGCTGCAGCTGAACGCCCCCGCCGCCAGCAGCGTCCGCCCAGCCGTGGTCCTGATACGGCACGGCGGCGGCGCCGCAGCTGCCGCCGTCACGCCAGCGGGCGCCGCCGCCTTCCTCGGCGCCGCCGGGCGCCTGCGCGGCGCCGGCGGCGGCGGCTACGCCTCCGGCGGCGGCGCTGCTGGCCACCACCGCGCCGCGGTTCCGCAGCGCGTCAACGGGCTGCTGCTGGGAGACAACAGCGGCCGCCAGTCGACGCTGCTGACCGCCTCAGGCGAAACGGGTCGCCTGCGGTCGGCCATGCTGACGGCGATCAAGGACATCTACCGCGACTTCGGAGAACTGAGGGAACGCGTGTTTCGGTCGATGGCGCACACCGCAGAGCGCGCCCCGGCGGCGCACGGCGGGCGCTCCAGCCTAGGCCTGGGCGGCAGCAGCAGTGAGCTGCTGCCTGGCTCCGAGCTCAGGCCGAGCAGCGGGGGCGGCTCGCTGGCGCCGACGGGGCCGTGGGTGCTGCATGAGGAGGGGCGCGTCGGGCTGGCGGCAACAGCAGCTGATTATGATGAGGCGGCAGCAGCGACGCCCGCGGCGGCAGCAGCGGAGACAGGAGCTGAGGTAGCAGCGGTGGCAGCTGGTGTGGACACGGCCGATGGGCTGGCTAGCGCACCAAGACCGCTCCCGGATCCGGCGCAGGGCCAGCCACGGCAGCAGCCATCGCCGAGTGGCGAGGTGATGAGTGTCGGCATGCTGCTGGTGACGGCTGCGCTGCCTGCGTCCGCCGAAGCCGCCTCTGTCGATGTAGCCACGTTGGCTGCAAACTCAACAGCGCCAACGACCACGACAGCCACAACAGCTTTTGTTGACGCGAGCGCGGTCACGCGCGCCACTAGCAGCAGCAGGCGCAGCACCTCGGCCGTCTTCACGGCTCCTTGTGTGGCCGGAACGTTAGGCTGCGCCCCGTTGCTTGCCACAGCTACAGCCGGCGCCGGCGGGGCTGCTGCTACAGCCGCTGCTGGCGGGGCACATGGCGGTGAGGCGGTCCCTGCCATTCCGTGCGCGAGCCTTGCCAAGGGCGGCAAGGGGGCTGCGATACTCACGGCAAGCCCCGAGACCAGTGCAACAGCCGAAACGGCTGCTATAGCCGAAGCAGGCGTGACCGGGATGTCGGCTGTAGCGTTCGGCTCGCTGCTGCCAGACGGGCAGTTGGTGGTGGTGTGCGAGCTGGGCCGCGGCGCGCAAGGCGTGGTGTACCGCGGGCTGTGGCGCGGGCTGGACGTGGCGGTCAAGAGCACGCTGCTGCAAAGGGCCAAGGTACGTCAAGTTTGGTGCAGGATATTCAACCGCGCATAGGCATGCCTGCTCAGCAATTTGATCCTGAACTCACACACTTGACTTCGCACCAGGCCCTAAATCGCCCGCTTGCATGCTCCTAATCAACTGCGTGCACTCCTGGGGTCCATCGTATCTTCTGTCTTGTGCGCTTCAGAGCACCAAGGTGCACACGCACGACGATGATCCGGCATTCCGCCAGGCCATCCTGGAGGCGGCCATCAGCGCAAGCGTGTCGCACCCCAACGTGGTCGCCACCTACACCTACATGCTGCAGCAGCTGGGGGAGGAGCCGGCGGCGGGTGGCGCCAGCAGCAATAACAGCCGGGATCGCAGCAAGGACAGCCATGGCGGCGTGGAGGTGTGGAAGCTGACACTGGTGCAGGAGCTGTGCGACGCCAACAGCCTGCGCCGGTGCCTGGAGCAGAGCTGGCTGCCGCTTGCCGGAGCAAACACTGCAGCGGTAGGGACGCTGCCTCAGCCTGTGCCTGCGCTGCACGCGGTGCTGGGTGTGGCCCTGCACATCGCCCGCGGCCTGGAGCACCTGCACTCTCGCGGCATTGTGCACGGGGACGTGAGCTCCAGCAACGTGCTGCTGCAGCGAGAGGGCTGCAGCGGAGCTGCTACAGCCATCACGGCTGCTGGTGGCAGCAGTGGCCCTGCCACAGCCGTGTGTCCGTATGGCTTCGTGGCCAAGGTGTGCGACTTTGGTCTGTCCGGGCGTCTGGACGCCTCTGAGGAGCAAACGCACCTTTCAGGGCCTGCCAGGTAAGATCCGGAAGTAAAAACGCTCAGGGGGCCATGGCGGTCTTCACCTTGCAACGAAATCAACGTTTGAGAGTTATGGCATGTGCCCACACCCACGCACCACCCAACCATTGCCACAGGCGCTCCTCAGCCTACTCGGCGCCAGAGCTCGTGCGCCACGGCCGCTCCAGCCCCGCGGGTGACGTGTACGCCTTTGCGGTGGTGGCGTGGGAGCTGGCGTGGGGCGCACCGCTCCCGACCCTGCTGGCGCGGCCGGAGGGGGCGCGCGTGGCGGCATGGCTTGCCTCGCAAGCAATGGCTTCTCCAACGGATGTGACGGCGCTGCCGCCGGACTTGCTGACGTGGCCGGCCGCGACGCCGCAAGTGTACATGGCCCTGGCAAAGGAATGCTTGCGTGGGAACGCAGGCAAACGGCCGTCTTCGCATGAGGCGTCGGTACGGCTGCAGCTGATGCAGCAGACGCAGCTGCCGCGAATGAGCAACACGGCCGATGCTTAAGCATTCCGGTGTACAACGGCTGCGAGTATGTCATCGTCGATGTTCCGCGGGTGGTGCAATTGAAAGTGTGTGTTTCCGTCTCTGATCTGGCTGGCAACGCATGGAATCGGCACTGCGTGCCCTGCGCACCATTGACATCAATAACAGTGGTTGGGGGATTCTTGCATGAGCATGTCGGCCTGTCATGCAGGAACATTACAGCTCGTTTGGGCATAAAACTGATATCACAAAACTGTGTGCACAGCGTGCAAACGTATTCGTTGAGAGAGCATGCAAATGGATTCGCTGAGAGTTCCGGCAGCAGGCGTGGTAAATGCATGTGCCGGGGGGAATGCCGCATGCGCACGGTACTATGGACTTTGTCTCAAAACATTGCATTTGTCGTTGCCATCAGCTCTTCACTGGCTCTTGTGGCGAGGCAAGAGGAGCTGCTGCACGGGTTGCGCAACCACCACAAGAAAATGGCGCAAAGTTCATCCCTGCCCAGGCACGCTGTAGGACTGGCATTGTGCATGATTGATTATGTAGGACGGAGCTGCAGATCACGCATGTGGCGCGTGTTGCATAGTCTTGTGCGTTACGTTTGACTGACTGGCATTGCGCCGCACAGCAGGTCACGCGTGTGAGCTCTGGCCCCACGCTGGCAGGTGTTCTGCCGGTGTGTGCAGCAGGTGAGCATACTATCTCCAGCATTATCACACCTTCAACGGAACAATTGTTAATACGTGTGACTCACTTACAGCACTACGCGGCACTAGGACGCGTCGATGCATGGGTGGGGTTGTCGCGTTGGCCACGGAGACACGCACGGTCTGATCCCGATGAGCTGCGCAGCGCACGTAGAGTTGAACACGAGGGGGCGCGTTGCCAAAGTGGTTGAGTGACGGGTCGGAAGATGCCCGGGGCGGGAGTGTGCACGGTCTGCGGTAAGGAGGCGGCGAAGCGCCGGCGGTGGGGAGCGAGCGTATCAGCTCCAGGCCGCTGGGCTTGCCGCTCAAGCTACGGCGGAGGCAGGCAACGGCGATAGCAACTTGGCGATCCGCAGGGACGGTGGGGCATGTGTGAAGATTGTGGGATAACGTAGTGAATTCCCGGTGCGGCTGTATGTGCGCACGCGCCTGTAATAAGGGGCCGGCATGGCGTCCGCTCTCAGGCGTTACCGGTTGACTGTGCCCTATTCGCCCAGTTCTGCTTGCTGGCTACCAAGGCGCCGCGCATTTAGGTCACCAGCAGGCGGAGTTCGATGGAACAATGCAAGCGGGGCAAGTGGTGAAGTGCAGAGTGTGCAGAACCTCCCAGACCCAACAAACACATTGCGACAACAGACAGGAGCGCGCGGCTGGTTGAACGCCGGAGTTACTGTACCGATGCGGTGCTGATTAGCTGCCAGGCTGGTAGTTTTGGCTGATGCGCATTCCTCACGCTCCGGGCGCCCGGTCAGGCGATAGCACCAGACGCACACACCGCAACGTCACACATGCGAGCGCGTCGCAGCGCACCTGCAGGCAGGCGACCAGCGTCCACGGATGAGCGGCGAAGGCGACCGAGAGAAAATGCAGACAGCGTGCAGCAGAGCAATGGCCGGGCGACAGTGGCTGACGGTTCATCTGAGCGCATGCACACAGCAAACACCGCACCAGGCAGCTGCAGCGCGCATCAACCATGAATTAGAAGCCCCGAGTACAGCTTAACAGACACAGCTTCCTCGGGGGGGGGGGGCGTGGGCTGCTGCGTTGCGGCTCGTGGTGGTTCCTTACGGCGGCGGGTGGTCCCGGGGGTCCGGTCCGGGCGTGTGGGTGTGTGGGTTTCGTGGTGCCGGGCTTTTCTGTGTTGGTTTATGGGGCCGGGTGGGCGGCAGGGTTTGTGAGGCAGGGTGGGCGGCGGGGCTTTTCTGTGGTGGTTGTTTGTGGGGCAGGGTGGGCGGCGGGCTGACGCTGCGCCGCCGGGTCCGGGCGTGTGGGTGTGTGGTTTTCCCGGCGGTGCAGGGCTTTTCTGTGGTGTTGGTTTGTGGGGCAGGTTGGGCGGCGGGGTTTGTGGGGCAGGGTGGGCGGCGGCGCTTCCGTAGCGTTCGTGGGCGCGGGTGGGCGCTCTGCCGACGGGTCTGCCGCCAGGCGTCTTTTCGGTGCTCGGCTTCTCGGCCGGTGGGGCTAGCTGGGGTTTGGGCCTGTGTCGGGGTGGGTGGTTGGCGTGTGGGCGTGCGTGCGGCGGCCTCTGGTTTTTAAGGTTGCGTGCCTCTGTGCCACCGGGGAGCTCTTCGTGAGCCCGGGCCGCTACAGCGACGCTAGTTCCAGTACCCACGATTCCAGGGCAGCTGGTCGTCCTCCGGCCTCGCACCAGCGCTACCGACCCGTGCACAGCGCGCCCGCCCATGCCCGATGCGCCAGCGTCACGTCGCACTGCCTTTGCCAACAACTACCTATACTTCATTATTCACATGCAATCTGCCAGCCTCCGCGTGCGTCAGTGCACGCTTCCAGCTAACTTCTCGCAAACTTCCGTCTCGCCTAGGGCGCGCGCTCAGTCCACCTCCGAACATCAGTGCGGGCACCACACCATCAGCTGCGCGTCCTCGCCTCCGGTTGTGATGTTCGCGTGTTCACACCGCATTCGCTACGCCCACCACTGTCGTACTCTTCGTGCTCCCTCTTCTGCTTTGCCGCGCCCTGTTTTTGCCCCTGCTTGTCACACTGTCGCCCGGCCACTGTTTTGCTGCACGCTGTTCGCATTCTCCTAGTGTCCGTCGACGGCGCTCATCCGTGGACGCTGGTCGCCTGCTCGCAGGTGCGCTGCGACGATGCGTCTCCCGCGGTGTGGCGTCGCATGTGTCTGTCTGGTGCTCTAGCCTGGCCGGGCGCCCGGAGTGTGAGGACTGCGCTTCAGCAAACTGCGACAGCCAGCTAGCGCGCATCGGTACAGTAACCGCGTCGCACAGCCGCAACTCCTGCCTTGCTACCGCGCCAGGGCTCGTTGGGTTCGGGGATTCATCTGTCACCACTGGGGCATGCCGCTCTCATCCCATGCCCTGGTCCTACCACCACACAGCTTCCTCGGGTCTCGGGAGTCGGGAGGTATTAACTGGCCGCAGGGCCCCCCGCCCTCGTCCACCGTCGTCGCCGGCCCGCGCCGCGCCCCACCCGCACGGAGCGGAGGCCATCCAGTTTGCGGTGGCGAGCATCAGTGCTTGAGCATCAGTGCTTGAGCATTAGTGCTTGAACATTAGTGCTTGAGCATGTTGGGCATATTGCTGCCGACTGGCTTACAGACTCTGCCTGGCCAGGGTCAGGCCGCGCCATAACCCACTGATCACCTCCCGTCCGCTACCAGTCCACGTGCAACATACCTAGCCACCCCTTGGCTGATTGCCGGCTGGTCCCCTCCCCTTCCTCCTACCCCGCGCTGATGACCTAACGTCTGACCCACGAACTCCTGGCTCATCGCCCCACGTGCGGATTCATTTACCTTACCACCGGTACTACTACACGGGCCGCACATCGTCGCTTGCACGGCCTGGCAAGCGTGCAACCAGGCGGCTGAGCCGCCACCGCCAGGGCCTACTGGCAAACGTTTCCCCAGGGTTCTGCGTGAGCACGCTTGTTCCCACTTGATCAGCCTGCTTGCGTTGCCGAACACCGTCGTCAGACACGGGTACTGATCAGCCTCCTTGCTTGCCAAACGCCGTCGTCAGACATATACGGCGGTTGGACGTTGACTTGTACGGCATGTTCCCCTAGGACCCACGACACCATCATAACACTTACTCTATATTATCCCTCATGCAAACAGGTAGCAATGCAAATAAATTCATGCACCCGCGGAATCAACAGGCGCCATCAGGCGCCACAGGCACCCCGCCACTCCGCACGTTGCAGCATGGTACAGGTGGCGCGGATACGCGTTGCTAAGCTTATTATGTCCGGACAAAACTGGACAAAACATTGTAACTTAGGTCGGAGCTGGGCATCGCAATGATGCAATGGTGTCAGCGCACCGCCCAGACAGACTATCATGGTCTCAGATACCGTACCACCCGTTCCTATTTCGACCTCCGCGCACATGCCGTGCGCACAATCGCGCAATCATGTGCAGGCAATGTCCTCTCCCGCTCCTTGACAAAAAACAGTCTCGACTGTTATTGATGTAGGTCCGAAATCCGGAGGCGACCGCCACTCCGGCGTAGCAGCTGATGCTCCTCTCTCCAGCTCCCAAGCAGCTAGTGCCACAGCCATTCCATGCCCCACCAATCGCCCTCCGCCTCCGCGGCCGACCAGCGCTCGACGTACTCGTCATAGCCGGACCCGCGAACCTGTATGCGGTGGGGCGTGTTGCACGACACGCGGCGGGAGCACGGACGGGGGAAGGCATCAGTGCGGCGCCATGGCGCGCGGTTCGTGTTGCACACGGACAGCAAGGCTGTGCGACACACGAGTAAGGGCATGGGACGCCGCGGGCAGTGATAGCAGGAGGCGGCAGGAGGCGGCAGCCCTGGACCTGGCCCTGGACTGTGGTTGGGGCCCTTCGAGGAGCAGCTCTCACTCCACCACGAAATGGCATGCCTGACATATCCACGTCCGACCTTGTCCTTGGACAAACACCCCCCACCGCGCGGCACTAGTCACACATGTGGATGCCTACGCTCTCCCCTCGCCGCACAACCTCATGCTCACCCGCTGCAGCACCAGCCGCCGCGCCGCCACCAGGCACCCCAGCACGTGCGCCGCCTCCTCGTGGCTCATGGTGGGGAGGTACCACTCGGACACGGCTCCGGGAAACATGCCCCGGATCTGGATCTTGGTCAGGAACTCCTCCGGGGTGGATCCGAGCTTCGAGATGAGCGCCGTCATCTGCGCGGGGTGGCCGATGCCGCCGCCGGATCCGGCTTCGGATCCATTTTGGTGCGAGTGCGGCGGCGTGTTGCGGTACGGCAGGTACGACGATGGATCCAGCGGCTCGTACGACGTCCTGCCGCTGCCGTTGGTGCCGCTGCCGCCGTTGCTACTGCCCGAGCCGGTGGTGCGGCGGAACGCCACGCCCTGCCCCGATCCCTGCCCCGCGCTGCTACTGCCGCCGTAAGAGGCGGCGCTGAGGCGCCCGCCGGAGGCTGTGGCCCCCGTCACTGAGGAGTAGGGCGAGGGCCCGGCCCGGCTGTAGCTCGACGCGTAGCTGCTGCTGCTACTGCCGTTGCCGCTGCCGTTACCGTTACTGCTGCTACTGCCGCTGCTGCTACTGCTGTAGCTGGAGCGCTGGTTGGCGAGGTAGTCCTCCAGGGCCAGGGCGGCGCCGTGGGTGGCGGGCATGGGTCCAGACCAGCCCTGTGCCAGCATGGCACGACACCAATTACGGGCATGTCACGAGCCCGTCCCCACAGCCACCCCACCAGGCCCCAACCAACCCGCCGCACCAGGCCCCAACCAACCCATCCCAGACCCCACCAGCCCACCCAGCCAGGCCGCAACCAATCCCCCCCCACCAGACCCACCAGCTCCAGCAGCCGGTCCGCCATCTGCTCCGACAGCGGCAGCTCCTCAATGGCCACCCGCACCTCCAGCTGGCTGGGGCAGGGGCCCAGCTCCAGCCCATTGTTCCCCCCGCCGCCCACGCCCCTTCCCACGTGCCCCGCCGCCGCCTCCGATCCCGATCCCGCGGCAGCTGCGGACCCCGCCGGCAGCGCCGACGCTGCCGCTGCTGCTGCTGCTGCTGCTGCTGCAGCCGGCCCGCCGCCGCCGGCGCCGTGCTGCTGCCGCCGCAGCTCCGCCAGGTGCCGCAGCGCGCCGCGGGTGGCGGGCGTGGCGGCGTCCGTGTCGGCGCGGCGCAGCACGCGCATCACGGCCTTGACGTGCGCCACGCTCTCCGGCTCCAGCACCGTGCTGCTACTGCCGCTGCTGCTGCCGCTACTGCCACTGCCGCTGCTGCTACTGCCGCCGCTGTCGTACCAGCCCAGCGCGCGGAGGGCGGCCAGCAGGTGGGGCCCGGCGGGCAGGCAGCGGTCGCGCAGCTCCGCCGCCAGCGACAGCGCCTCTCCGGTGGTGGGCGGCACGGGGCCGGCCAGGCCCAGCGCCCGCAGCGCCTCCACCGGCTCGCCTGCGTTGTTGCGGGGAGGGGAGGAGAGGGGGTTGTGAACAACAGCCTAAGCTATACCAACCCGAACCAGACAGATGCAATGGGCAAGTGCAAGAGCGGGGGTGCGGGGTCCGGGCGTGGCTAGTCAGAGCGGAAGGGTCGCCGAGCGCCCCGAGGCACCCTGGACTCACCCTGCGGGCTGGCGCACAGCTCGTGGTTTTGGACCAGCTGCGGCGCAGGGGGGAGGCCGCGGGACAGAGAACACATGAGGCTCGAGTGTTCATTCGATGACGCCGCTGTCGACATCACATCAACATGGCATTGCAGCCCACCACGGTGCATCATCACAAGCCCAGCTCAGGGCAGTTCGGCGACCTCGCAAAGCCAGCCCCCACCCGCCCCCAGCCTTACATTCCCGTTGCGCGCCTCCCACCTGCCGCAACACGCTCCCGCCCCTCCGCTCCCGCCCCTCCACTCCCACGCGGCTACAGCACGCCCGCCGCTGCCGCCCAGGCCAAGACCACCCGCAAACACTCGCAACCCCTTCTTCCACCTCCGCCGCCCAAATGTGCCTCCCCTCCCCCACCTCGATCCCACCCCCGATCCCTCCCCCCTGTCTAGTTCAGCTTGGTTTAGCTTGGGATGCTATTCACAACCACCCCCCTCACCTGCAGTATGTTGCGCGCCGCCGCCAGCCGGCTGACGCCCGCGCGCGAGGTGAGGTCCACATCCAGCACGGCCGGCATGCCGCGGGTGCCGGGCGGCGCGCGGCGGGAGCGCAGGTAGCGCAGCAGCTCCGACTGGCGCGCGTCCATGCTGAGGGGGAAGATGGAGAGCGAGGTAAAGAAAATTGGAGATAGGTGTTTGACTAGGGAGAGAGGATATCCCGTGGGCGAAGCCGCGCCACCGCCACCTCCCCCGGACCCCGATCCCCCGACGACGCTCAGGTGCCTCGACCCTGCTCGCCGACTGCATCCCTTGGCCCCTTGGCGCCTTCATCCCTTGACCGCCCCTCCCCCCATTCGCCCCCCTCTCCCTCCCCTCTCCCTCCCCTCTCGCCCAGAAACTCAAGAGTAATATCCTGCTCTGTATTGCTGCAATTGCATTTGCCTGTACCTCGTCTCGTTTCGCTTGGTTTAGATTGGGCTGGTGTTCACAACCCCCTCACGCTCTCCCTCCACCCCCCTGCCCCACCCCCCTCCACCCCTGCCCACCCGCCTCACCCACCTGGGCAGCGGCCGCAGCCGCGCCTCGTCGTCCACGTCCGCCAGGATGGTGCGCAGGCAGGCCGCCATCAGCTGCGCGGCGCCGTGGGAGAAGGGCGGCCGGCCCACGTAGCCCAGCCGGTGGACCAGGTCCGAGATCTGGGGGGGCGGGCCGAGGGGCGAGGGGGGGGCTTGCAATGATGGTACATGGAAGTGTGGCAACGTAGACAGCAGGCGTGGAGGCGTGCGTACCGATGACCGATGGCATCCGGGGGTGGGTGGGGCGGCGGGCGGCGGTGCAGGGCGGGTGCAGCGGTGTGCGGGGACAAGGGGCGGGTCAGCGCGACCGGCTCAAGACCCTCCTCCCGTACCATTGCGTCCCGGGGCGGGCCCGCCTGCCGAACATGGCCCCCGCGGCCCCAAACCCATACATTGCAGGGCATGGCATTGCCGCTACAGCATCCGCCTGGACTCCGTAAGTGTTCGCCACCCCACCACCACCCCACCACCACCCCACCACCACCCCACCACCACCCCACCCTCAGCACCACCCCCAGCACCACCCCCAGCACCACCCCCAGCACCACCCCCAGCACCACCCCGGCGGCCCCACCTGCCCCAGCGCCACGGGCGACAGGTCCGAGTCCAGGGGGTGGGCGTGCGTCCGAGCCTGTACAGGGGGAGTTTGAGGGGGGTGGGGGTCGGCGCAGGGGAGGGGGGGGACTTCAGGTGAGTTTTGCGGGCGGTCGGACACGCATGCTGACCCGCCAATGCTCCCTGTGGCCGCGCTACATTCCTTGCCCCAGCCTCCACGCCCTGGAGCCCGTGTGGCACAGGTTACTCTGTAATACGACGGTACGAGTTGTACGGCCCGGAATGATCCACTCCCCCCCCCCCCGCGCACCTGCGCTCCCTCCTTGAGCAGCTGCCGCGCCGCTGCCGCGCTGGGCGGTACGGCGCCGTTGTACTCCAGCACGCCGTACAGCACGGCGAGGTGCCGGATGGGCGGGGGGAGCACGGTGGCGAGGCGGGTGGCGGCCGTGTGGCGGCACGCGCCCACCGGCAGCTGGATGCCGTGGCGCTGTGTGCGGTTGAGGAATGGGGGGGGATTCGCGGTGATAATCGGGGCTAAGGAAGCTTGCAGGCCGCAGCTGGCGGGGCCACAGCCTTGGGAGTGCAAGGCTTGCGGCGAGCGAGGCAGAGGGAACGAGTGCGCGACTGTGGGGCGAGGTCCCCACACCCACACAAACGGTCGACCTACCCGGGCGAGCTCACGCTGCACTGCGCTCGGGACGTCCTTCCCGTTCGCTGCACTTCCCAGTTGCGTCGCAGTGGCATGTCGCAGCTCTGAGTCGACAGTCGACAAGCACCAGGCCCTCGCAATCGACGGCAAGGCGACTCCTCGCGTGTTCAGGGCGATGAGCTGGCGATAGTCCAGAGCTGGGCTATTCGTGGCCTCATTGCTGGAAGAGGCACGCTCAGGCAGGCCCGCTGTGTAAAGAGGCCGAGCAATTGCTGGCGTGGCTCGCAAACCCCACACGCCCACGACGCATTTTGAGAATGCAGGAAGCATGATGAGGCCTTGATTACTATGGAATCATACTGACAAGCGGTGTTAGGTCTCTTTGCGGTGTCGGCAACAAGCTGCTTGCAGCTCACAGGACTTGAACCGTCTTCAGGGCTCTAAATCCATATCTTACAAGCATACGCAGTCACCAAAAAAATCAGGCAAACTGTGTACAGTAGCATCCCGCTTCAGGCTGTCAACGAACTCAGTCACCGAGACTTATCCATCCACATCGTGTGCATCGCGGGAGGTGGCGACCCCCGACCGTGCCCCTCGTCCCCCCGACTGTGCCCACTTCGGCGCGAGGCTATTACTGCGCCCCCTGCTGGCCCTTTCCGCCCTTGCCGCTCGCCCCCAAACCCGTGCTGCCGGCGCCCTTGCCGCCGGCTCCCTTGCCCTTGCCCTTGGCCGCAGCGGCCGCCTGCAGCCGAGCGCGCAGCAGCACCGGCCCGCGCCGCCCCGCAGGCGAGAAGGCCTCAACCGGGAAGCGCGCCAGCAGGCGGTTGGGCCGCCGCCCGAGGGGCGCAGCAGACGAGGGGGGAGAGGAGGTGGAGGTGATGGAGGCGGAGCGGGCGGCGGCGTAGGCGTCCGCGGCGGCGCGGGCCTTCGCCGCCTGGCGCTGCTTGGCAATGAACCTGCGACGTGCGGCGCGGCGCGCGGGATTGGGCAGTTTCAATGTTTTTGTAACAGAATGTCCAGTCCCAAAAAGCGAATATGGGGGGTTAGAGGAAGGCTGACACGTTGCAAGCGAGCCGAGTATTAAGCAGGGGGCCACTGCGTGACACACTGACACAGTGCAGTGCCTCACCCGCACGCTCACCATCCCGCATCGCCGACACAACGCCCGCAGCCTCAAACACATAGGGCAAACACACAGGGCAATCGCCTCGCTGCCGCGCTCCACTGCTTTTGGGTTCGCGAAGCTTGACTTCGGGCTCCGACCCATCATGGGGTCGGATGAACCCCCCACACCGTGTCCCCACACCCAAACCCAAATCCACACCAGTCACCCCCCACACCGTGCCCCCACACCCAGTCACCCACACCCACGCCCAACCAAGCATTCGCGCACGCAGACACCCACCTGCCAACGGTCGCCATGTACTCGTCGCGGTTGTCGGCCGACCGGAACACCCGCCGCGACTCGGCCGCCCGCCGCAGGTACGCGTCGAGCGTGTGGCCGGCCTGCAGCGGCGCAGCGTGTGGCCCACCCAAAAGGTGTGGCAGTGACAATAGCGCACAAGGATGGGGACAACGCAGAGACCCGACTGCCATTTTGAATGTGCGCAAGCGAGGCTGAGTGGCGCAGTCGGGAAAGCGGTCCAGGACATGACACAGGATCAACAAGAGGTCTCACGCACGGGTCCCGACCTGCGATAACCCCGTGCACCTTCAAACCAGTTCAGCACCCATCCCCCTCGCTGCTATACAGGTCCCGACGGTCCCTGCTGTACAGGTTCCGACCACCACCATCAAACAAAACCTTTCCGCCAATGGATGACACGACAGCAAGTTGGAAACCCTCCCCACTGATATCCCTCATCCCTCATCCGTCATCCCGCATCCCTCACCCCCTCATCCCTCATGCTTCCCTCCCCCCGCACCTTGGGGTCGAACTCGGGCGTGAACACCTCCTGCACGCGGTTGGCCGCCGGCTGCCGACCCGCGGGCCGCGCCCACCACCCCACCGCGCCGTACCGCGCCGCCGCGCCGCCACCGCCAGCCCCTAGCCCGCCCAGCCCGCCCAGCCCACTGCTACTGCCGCCGCTGCTGCTGCTGCGCGCCAGGGCCGCGGCGTAGAGGTCGTCCAGCGAGAGGGCCGGCGCGGCGCCGGCCGGCAGCGGCGCGTGCGGGCCGCTGCCGCCGGTGGCGGGGAAGAAGCGGTCGGCGGCGGCGGCGGGCTGGTAGCGGATCCACACCTTGATGCCTGCGTGTGTGTTTGTGTGTGTGTGTGTTTGGAAGGTGGGGAGGAGGTTGAGGAGGTTGGGATTGGAGGGCGCGTTGCTGGTACCCCGGGGGATTGGAGACACTGCGCAATCGGTCACCTCAGGCGCAGGTACGGATGGAGGGAGGGTGCTGACAGCCGCGTCACAGCAGGGCCCTCCCTAGTCCCAACCCCAATCCCCCACCTCCCCCTCCGCCCCTCATCCCAGTCACCCAGCCAGCCACCCAACCCAACCCAGCCCAGCCCACCCAGCACCCAGCCCGCCCAGCCCAGCCCGGCCCGGCCCGGCACGCACCCAGCACGCCCATGCGCGTGTTGGCGGCGGCGGCGCCGTAGTCCAGCTTGGAGGTGAGCGAGGCCAGGCGCAGGTCGCCCCAGGACCAGGCCTTGGTGGCGGCCATATCCGCCTTGCGGCCTGCGGGGGTGCGGGTGGGGGTGGGGTGGGGTTGTAAACAACAGCCCAATCTAAACCAAGCTAAACTAGACAAGGTGCGGGGAGTGGCGGGTTGTGGGGTGGGGGTGGCGGGGTCACAGGTTAAGCAGCTGTTGATAATCGTGGAACGGCGGGTACACACGGCACGAGAGCGGCGCCCCGGCGGGAGGGGTGCCATGCCAGCCCGTCCCAGCCCGTCAGCCGTCACCCGGGCGGCCACGCCTGCCCCGTACACATACTTCACCACCGTGCCGCCCAGCGCAGTTGGGTCTCCAAACCCCCCACACATGATCCTTGTTCCCCGGCTTGCCTTGAGCGGCGCAGCCCAAACTGCACGCCTCTCCACGCCCACCTCCCGCACCCCCAACCCCCCTTGTCTAGTTTCGCTTGGGTTTAGATTAGGCTGGTGTTTACACCCCCCGCCCCCAAAGCCGCCGCCGCCCACACCCCCAACCCCATCAGCTCACCGATGCGCCCCGCCACCTCCACCCGCACCGCCGCCACCAGCCGCCCGCCGTCCGCCTCCGCCGCCGCCAGGAAGAAGCGCTCGATGCGGCCCCACTGAGTGCCGCTCTCCAGCGCCTCCGCAACGTACGTGGCGGCGCCTGGCGCGCTCTGTCGGGGGTTGGGTTTGTGTGATTGTGTGAGTGGTGCCGCACGGTAGCCAAGGTGGATTTAAAATGCAGCGTTGCGAACGTCGGCAATCGATATGGGTGTGGCGCAGCAAGTGTGTGCGAGCGAGCAGCCGGTGGAGCATCGCGGTGCCGCACTCACGAAATCGCTCTCTCACCTGAAAAATGTCGTTGTACACAAAGGGCTGGAAGTGCACCGACTGGCCCGCCGCGCCGCTCAGCGCCGCATCCACCAGCGCCGCCACCTCCCGCCGCCGCAGCGGCAGCGGCACCTCGCCCAGACCCCGAAGCGGCGCCTCCGCCGCCGCAGCCGCCGCGTCGGCGGCGGCGGCCGCCGCCGGCGTCAGCGCCTCGGCCTCGCCGGCGGCTGCGGCGGCGGGCGACAGGGACGCCTGGCGGGAAAGCTGCGCGAGGGAATCTGCGAGCTCGCGCTGCTGCGGGCTGAGGAGCGTCAGGGGGTCCACGCGGCGCTGGTTGCGGCGGAGGCGGGCGCCTGCGTGTGTGTGTGGGTGGGTGGGCACGGTAGCGGTGCGGTGCAGGGCGGTGCGGTGCGAGGGGGAGGGGGCGTGAGGGTTGGTGTGCGGCGCAGGGGGCTGGGAATGTTCGTAGGGTACCGCACGCGTGGTCGGGGCCTTCGCGGGGGGGGGGGGGGCAGCTACGAGGGCAGCCGGTATGGGTGCGCTGCAGCGCTGCCGCTGGATGCATCCCCCCTCGAGCCCCGAGCCCCTAAACGACACCCGGCCCAGCCGCACACCTGCGCTCCGGGTAGCCGGGTTGGCTGTGACTGCCGAGGAGGCGATCGGCGGCGGCGGGGGTGCAGGCGCGCCCTTGGCTGCGGGCTTGCCCTTCGCCTTGCCGCTGAGGTGGCGCGCCAGAACCTGCGGCCCCAGTAGCCCAGTCGTCGACGTGCAAGTCGCGTTTATATGAGGTCCGCATGCAGGACCGATGCCGCGATCGTGATGTGCGCCTAATGCATGGAGTGATTGCACGCTGCGGGAGTCGGGTGCCGAAGAGAACGAGGAGAAGGCACTTGGTTTCGCTGATTGATCCCCGCTGTGCCGCGCTCACCAGGACCACATCGTCCATGCCGGCAGCGCTATAGCTGGTGGATGTTTCCCCTGCATTCCGCACAGCTCCAGCGGTCGATCCGCCGAACTGCGAGAGCCAGCTTGACGAAGAACTCCCTCCAGAGATAAACTGTGACAGCGCTCGTCGCATTTCCGTCTTCAACTACCCGAATGGGTTGCAGCGCTCTTGTTTCCGGTAAGGAATGGTCAGTGTCAGTCGCGAACCGAGCCGAGGGCTCAGTTTGATGGTGGCATTGAAAATTTCCGTCTTGCTTGCATACGTCAAGTGATTACAGTCGCTAAATGTTCAAACGCGACGACGTCAGCGTGCATTGGCATCGGCTCAATCTAACCAGCCTCTGTCTCGGCTCAATCTAACCAGGGCTGCCTATGATACCAAACACAAATTGCAATAACACAAATGGAAAAGTTGCCATTCAGCGCCCGATTGCTTCCCAGTTGGTAAAACCCTGTCAAAACGGGGGCTGCCGCCGGAGCTGGCTGAAATTTGCAGCAGCCTTAGGCGACAGCTCGTATTTGAACCCCTTGAAGCGCCTTTAGGAAGGCCGTGGCCATGGCGGCGAGCGACCCCGACGCGGCGGGCGGGCGGGACTGGGCCCTGCCGGCGCCGCTGCGCCGCACCGTGCAGCTGTCGTGCTACGGGGACTTGAGCCCGCAATTCCGGCGGGCGAATCTGGAGGTGCATCGGGTGAGAGGGGAGCTGCCTTCGCGCTTTGGGCCAAAGTGGGGATTGTACCTTCACACGCGGCGTGTGTGCGTGGGGGGGGGGGGGGGGAGGCTGTGTCCGTGACGACAGGCACACAGGTGCTTCGGCGTCTCACAGCGAAGGGCGTGCAGAGCACATGCCGGTTGGCGGGCTGCAATTTGGCATGCCTTCGCCGCCTCTGCCCCACCCTCCAATGTGCGTACTGATACTGATACTCCGATAATGCTCACGCTGCCGCCCCGCCCACCCCCCGCAGGCCGCGCTGGCGGCGGGCGGGCTGTGGGCCGAGGCAGCCATGCTGCGGCGGCTGCTGTACAAGAACACGCACCAGCACCGGGGCGGCCCCTTCATGGCCCACCTGATGGAGGTGGGGCCGGGGGGGGGGCGCAGCGGCGGCTAGAAGCTGTTGATTATGTAATGGGGGAGGGTAGTATACTACCTTATAACCCGGGAGGCGTGTACTACCGTAGTGTTTGTACCCAGCCTGATGGAGGGTCGGGCGTCCGGGTTGGGCTGCGCGCGGGGCGCTGGGAGCAGCTACGGCGGATGTGGGCTCCGCAAGGGGTGCAGCCGGCGACCGCAGGGGTGTGCGTTACAGGCGCACACATGCTGGCGGACGTACGCGCTTGTGCAACCCTCGATCCTGACTGTTGTCGCGGCTGAAACCGCTCAATGCTGACGCTACCGCTGACGCCGCTACCACTGCCGCCGCTGACCCTGGCGCCCCTGCCGCTGCAGGTCCGCCGCGCTCTGGCGCAGCTGCAGTCCCTGCGGCTGGACGGCCTGGTGTCCGACCTGCAGCTCCTGCTACAGCAGGGCGGCGCGCTCAGCGGCAGTAGCAGCAGCGGTGGCAGTAGCAAGGGAGCGGGCGCTCGCGGCGGCGGCGCCGGCGGCGGTCGTGGCCAGCCGACGGCGGCGGCGGCGGGCGGCGGCGGGCGGAACTCGCACCGGCTGCCGTGTCGCGAGGCGGGCGCCGCGGTGCTGTCGCAATTGGTGGCGGGTGGGTGCGAGGGATGGGTTAGCGTGGATTGCAAGCGGGGGCTAGCGAAGTCTACCACCGCCATTGCCACGCACGCCCGCCATGCGGCCATCCATCCACCCACCCAAACACACACAGGCCCCACACACGCGCGCGCGCACACCCCACCCACCCCACACGGACACGCGCCCACCCACCCCACGCGCGCAGGCACGGCGCTGGTGCGCGGGCTGCAGCGGCCGCTGCACGCCGCCGCGGGGCAGCTGGCGGCGCAGCTGGCTCTCACCTACTTCGTGCCGCTGGCCACCACCGCGCTGGCGCTGCTGGCCAGGATCAAGGTCAGGGGGGATGGACCGGGGACGGGGAGCTGCAAGGATGTATATTCCCGTGCACGGTATTCCCGTACGCGGGAGTGGGTAGGTAGCGAGCGGTTTGTGTACGGTACTCTTGTAAAAGGGGGGGGGGCCGGGGCCGGGCGGGTTGCCACCAGGTGCCACCGTTGCTGAGGCCCTGGGGCCGCGTACGACAGGGATGAGTGATGTCAGGTGCCGTGTCAGGTGCCGTGGCAGCTTACTGCATCCGGCGATAAAGCCCGCCATTCGCCATTGCTTCTCCGCCACCCAGCCGACAGACGGAAGTTAGCCTGGCAAGGCCCGCGCACCGCAAACCACCCCAACCGAACAACGTATCAGAATAACCAGGAATGAAAGGAGCCCAACCTGACCTCACGTCGTGTGGTCGCGCAGGTGCTGTCGCTGCAGCTGGCGCTGGACTGTGTCAAGGCCTACAACGACCTGGCGGATGCGCTGCCGTTACTGCCAGCAGGCGGCGCCGCCGCCGCCGCCGCCGCCGCCGCGGGGGGTGCTACAGCCGAGGACGCGCTGCGGCTCAGCCCGGCCCTGGCGGCGGCGCTACAGCCGGCACCGCTGCCGCTGCACACGTCGTCGCCGCAGGGCGGCCCCGTGCCGCCGCCGCAGCAGCCAGGAGGACCAGGGTCAGGGCCAGGGTCAGGCGCGGGGGTGGCGCCGGCGGCTGGAGCGGAAATGAAGAGCCGCAGCCTGCGGATGCTGCTACAGCCCTCCGCGCCCTCCGCGCCCTCCGCCGCAACAGCAACCGCAGCCGCAACAGTAGCCGCAGCCGCAGCCGCACCTGCCACAGCACCAAGCGACACGGCTGGCGGTGTTGTGTTATCGGCGGCTGGTCCGGCGGTTGGGCCACCGTTGTTGGAATACCTGCCCCAGATGATCCGATGCCACTGGGATCCACAGGCGCCGTACCTGCCCTTCGTGGAGGCCGTACCAACCGCCGCCGGCGAGCCTAGCTGGCAGGAGCGCGCCGCGCGCGCCGCCGAGCAGTACGGCATCATGCTTGCCGTACAGCTGGACGAGCCGGCGGCGGCGGTTGGTGGTTCGGCGGTGGTTGGTGGTTCGGCGGCGGGCGCTGCGGCAGCGGCGGCGGCGGCGGCGCCAGCGGGGGCTGCTGCCGGCAAGGGCGCGAAGCGTGGGCGCGACGGGGCGGCGGCAGCAACAGCAAGCGCCGTACTGGCGGCGGCGGCGGCGGGATCCGGATCTCGATCTGGAGCTGATGTGGGTGTCAAGATTGATCGGCGCAGCTTCTTCGACATGATGGCGGCTGGATCCAAAAAGCGCACCCACGCATCTCAGCTCATGGCTCCTCTGCAGGTGCGCACAGTGATGGGCGGGGCTGGGGCGAGTGACATGGACGTGGATGCGTGCATGCGTGCGCGCGGGTGGCGGGCGGGCGTGAGCGCGTGTATGCATGCTCCTCCTCCTCCTCCTGCTCCTCTGATCTATGCACGCACAACTTCCTTCGTGCGCTCCCTAACACACGTAAACGACAGGTTTTTGAGGACCGGGCCGGAGCGGCAGGAGGCGCCGCAGCCGCTAAGAAGGCGCGGACGCAAGAAGCCGCCTCCCCCAGCGCCGCGCCATCGGCGGCGGCGGTGGCGGTAGACGCGCACCCGGAGGCGGCGGCGGTGTTGCCGAGCGCTGCAGCAGCTGCTACCGCCGCCGCTGCCGCGGCGCCAGCGGTCTCGATTGCCACAGCCCCGACGGCGCCGCATGGTAAGTGACCCAACGGCGGCGGTGCCTTCCCGTATGCGGTGAGCTGTGTTTGCTGCAACGCTATAAAATGTGCGGCCCCGTCTTCCCTCCTCCGTTCCACACAGCCCCCGTGCCGGCCGCCTCGCCAGTCGTGCTGTCGTACGCGACACGCAGTGGCTTCATGCTGGGCCGCACCGGCGCCGCCTCGTCGGCAGCAGCAGCAGCAGCAGTAGCGCCCGCGGCGGCGGCGGTGGCGCCGGTGGCTGCGCCTCCGGTGACCGCGCCTGCGGTTGCGGCCGCTTCCGGCGCAGGGCCGGCTGTGGCTGCGGAGTTGGAGGCGCCGGCGGAACGGGATGTGGGCACGGCCGCTGTGGAGGTGGGCGTGAGTGGGGGCGCAGGCGTAGCGGTAGCACCAGCAGCGGCAGCACCAGCAACAGCAACAGCGGTTGTGTTGGCGGCTGAGGAACCGGCAGTAGCAGCTCCGGCTCCCGCTGCGGCCCCTGCTACAGCCGATGCGGCGGGGCCGCACTCGGGGTCGGGGCTCAAGCCGCTCCTGCTCCACGGCTTGGGCGGCGGCGGCGGCGCTGGGGCCAAGGCCGCCGCGTCCAGGGCCAAGCCCGCTTTCCTGTCGGTCGGCGGCGGCGCCGGCAGTAGCAGCAGTGCCGGCACGGCGCCCGCAACAGCAGCGGCAGCGGCGCCTGCAGCGGCACCAGCTGCTGCTACTGTGGCTGCAGCCGGCGGCGCCGCGGGTGGCGTGCGGAGCCTGCTGTCGGCCAAGGCCCAGGCGGCGAAGGCGGCGGTGGAGGCTGCGGTGGATGACCCCCTGTTAGGCCTCATCATGAGGAGCGGCAAGGGCAAGGGCAAGGGGGGCGGCGGCAGCGGCGGCAGCGGTGCAGGCGGCGCAGGCGCTGGCGGCGGGGGCGGCCGGGGCGGCGGAGGCGCCGCCGCCGGTGGGGGACGAGGGGCCGGTTGGAGACGAGGGGGCAGCGAGGCTGCGGATACGGGTGGTGCCGGTGGTGCCGGTGCGGGGCCGTCGCTTTCGGCGTCGCTGGAGTTGTTGTTGGGCGGGATCATGCCGCCCGTTGCAGGCGAGGCGCGGCCGCGCGCGAAGAAGGGCGGCAAGTGAGCGGTCACGAAGGTATTTTCGTTTTGATTAGTGAGCAGGCTTCTTTTTTTGGAGTCGGTGGCACCTGCCTGGGGGTCTGGCCATCGGTGAAGGGTTTCACCGAGGCAGGCCGGAGACCTTCACTGCTGGCATCAGAGATGCATCTACAGAATAACTTGCAAACACATGACATGAATTTCGGCCAGTTAACTCGAAGCGACCCCACGCCCAACCGACAGTTTCGCTTTTGACATACACGTTACGTCTTCGCGTGCGCACCTCTCTCTCGCTAGCCGCACTTCACGAGAAGCCACTTATGCCATGGATATTGAAAGCGAGCCTGCCAACAGGTTGTCGCGGCTATTGGCGGAGCTCATCCGCCTCGTCGCCAGCTTTCTGGACCCCAGCTTCAACGCGCTGAGCTTCAAACTGACAGACAAAGCGATTGCGGCCAGCCTGCGCGAGCAGTACCACGTGATTTCGCTCGCGCGGGAGCCGCGACGACAGTTCAGCGTGGTCCTACATTCGCCCACAGATTCCCACCTCTACGAGCCCGCGCTTGCGCAGCTGGCATGGCCCGGAGCAGCCTTCGTGGCACACTGGGGCCGCCCCGAGCCTTGGCGTGCGCTCAACCGTCGCGAGCGGCACCGAATGTTGTGCCTGGCCGCGTCCAGCCTGCACCCACCCAGCCTGGAGGCAGCGCTGGCGCACTGCGGCACCGTCATCAAGGCGGACGCGCTGGCGTCGGCCGCCGCCGCCGGCGACCTGCAGACCTGCCAGCGGCTGCTGCTGAGCGAGGGCTGCCACTGGCAGGGCAACGTGGTGGTGACCGCCGCGGCGCGCGTGGGCCACCTGCGCGTGTGCCGCTGGCTGGCGCACCTGCACCAGCCCGACAGCGACGGCGGCGCGCGCAACCTGCGCACCATCGCGGTGGCGGCATGCTTCTGCGGCCAGCGCGAAGTCTTTGAGTGGGCGCAGCGCGAGTGCGAGCGCACCGGGCTGGGGCCGCAGGAGGCGGTCAGATGGGCCACCGCCGCCGCCGAGGGCGGGCACGTGGCGCTGCTGGCCGAGCTGGTGGCGGCGCGCGCCACAGAGCCGCGCGACCAGCCGCTGGCGCTGGGCGGCGTGGCGTACGGCTGCTCGCTGGAGGTGCTGCAAGCCTACTACGCGCGCTGGGGCGCCGAGGGCGCGGCGGGCAGCCGCCACAAGCAGCAGCTGCTGCTGCGCGCCCTGGCCAGCCCCACGCCCGACTGGGCGGCCAAGAGCAGCTGGCTGCTGTCGGAATGGAAGGCGGTGGCAGGCTGGCCGGGCGCGGACGGCCGGGCGCTGGGTGGCGGCACGTTCGAGCGGTGGATGCACGCGGCCTGGCAGCCCGACTACCTGCAGCGGCTGCTGCTGCTGGCGGCGCACGGCTTCGCGCTGTGCCTGAACGCGGCGGAGGCGGCCGCCGCCGCCGGCAACGTGGCCGCCGCCGCGTACTGCCTTGACCAACAGGAGCCAGCAGCCTCGCGGCCGCCGGCGCCGCCGGCGCCGCCGGCGCCGCCGGCGCCGCCGCCCGCCACACTTCCGGAGCAGCACCAGCAGCACCAGCAGCGGCAGCAGTCGCCGCCTCTGCTAATGCCTTCAGGGTGGGGGCATGGACTGGCGGCGGCGGCGCCTCAGGGCGCATCGGCAACAAACAACGGTACACGGCGCGCAGACCAGCACCCGCACCCGCACCCGCATCCCCGGCACCACCAGCACCAGGACCAGGCACAGCGCCAGGAGCAGCAGCAGGAGCAGCAGCAGGAGCGGGAGCAGCACCAGCAGCAACAGCGGCAGCAGGAGCGGGAGCAGGAGCGAGAGCGGGAGCGGGAGGCCTGGCGGCGTCAGCACCAGCAGCCGGAGGATGGGGTCGGGTGGTGTGGTGTGGATGAGCCGCCCTTCACCCGCCCGCAGCAGCACCCACTTGGGCAGCTGCCGCTTGGGCAGCAGCAGCAGCAGCAGCAGCCGCAGCCCAACCAGCAGTCCCACCACCCGCAGCCGCAGCCGCAGCACCCCAACCAGCAGCAGCCACTTGGGCAGCAACAGCCACCGCCGCCGCCGCAGCAGCAGCAGCAGCAGCAGCAGCAGCAGCAGCAGCAGCAGCAGCAGCAGCAGCAGCAGCAGCATGACAGCAAGCAGCACGACAGCAAGCTGCAGCTGCACCAGCCGCAGCCACCGCCGCCGCAGCAGCCGCAGCCGCACGAAAGCAAGCAGCTGCTGCACCACCAGCTGTACGGCCAGTACCCGAGCCACATGGCCGTCGCCGCCGCCAAAACGGGGCAGGTGGGCGTGCTGCAGCTGCTGCGGCGCCGCGGCTTCGAGCTGTCGGCGCAGCACCTTGGCGAGGCGCTCACTTTCACCTCCTCCGACTTTAACAGGTGCGTTTGTGCGTTTGCGTGTCGTGTGCGTGCGGGTCGGGTCGGGTGGATGGGTGCGTGGGTGCTGCGTGTGTTCAGTAGCTTCGTCGACGCGGCGCGCGGTCGGGTCTGTCTCGTTACCGGTACACGCGCGTCACATGGCATAGGTGCGTCACTAGGCCACGCCCCCTGAAGCGCCCTTTGCGTCAATACACTATCACCTATACCAAACTAAGCCCTGCTGACTTGCCTGCTGGATACTCCACCACACGCACAGCCCCACGGAGGCTGAGAGCCAGGGCCTGCCGTCCGTGCGCTACCTGTCCATGGCCACACTCGAGGGCGGCGACACCAGCCACTCACTTCCGGTGCACCCGCTGGGTGGCGGCGGAGGCGGCGGCAGCAGTGGCGGCGCGGCGGGCGGGGGGCGGGCGGCGGGCGGCGCGGCGGTGGGGGTAGCGGCGGGTGTGGTGGTGGCGGGTGTGGACTGGAGCGGCGTGTTCCGCGACGTGGCGGCGTGCGGCACCGATCTGCCGCTGCTGCGCCACCTGCACGACAAGGTGTGTGTGCGTGGGGGCCGTGCGTGGGAGCCGTCGGGGGGGGGGAGGGGGGAGTAGGTGGAGCACCTGTATACAGCACGGGGCGCACGTTGACGACCTTTCGTAAGCTTGTGTGTTGTTAATTAGCTCCTTTCCGCCACCGTTTCTCATGCCGTACGCGCGCAGCACGGCGCCGTGATTCACCTGGCGGCGGTGGCGCAGGGCGGCGGCGAGGAGGCGCTGGAGTGGGCGCTGGGGCAGCTGCCAGGCGCGGCGGCTGGGCTTCTGCCGGAGGTGCGTGGCGGGTGCCTGTGTCGCCGCGGGTGCGTAGCTGCAGCTGCTCGCGGGGCCACCCTATCCACCCCCCTTTAGCTTGGGATGGTATTTACAACCCCCTACCCATCCAACCAACCACCACCACCACTCTAATCCCCACCCACCCCACCGCACCACCACCACCCGCAGCCGCTGTCCGCCCGCGACTTCACGACCGTGCTCAGCTCCGGCAACTGGGCCGCCGCCGACTGGCTGCTGGCGCGCGGCCTGGCGCCCACCGCGCAGGAGCAGCTGCGGCAGCTGTTCGCCGCCCTGGCTCCCGACATGGGCGAGGCGGTGCTGGTGTGCGGCATCCCCGCGCTGCGCTGGATCGTGACGCACTGCGGGCTGCGCTGGACCGCCAAGTGCCGCGCGCCGCTGGCGAAGCTGCTGGTGACGCTCACGCGCGGGCAGCTGGCGGTGCTGGTGGCGCCGGGGCAGGTGCGGTGGCTGGTGGAGATGGTGGAGGCGGCGGACGCGGCGCTGGGGCCGCGCGGCGCGGCGGCGGCGGGCGCGGGGGCGGGGTATGGGGCGGCGGGCGGGGCGGCGGGCGGGGCGGCGGGCGCGGCGGGGGCGGCGGGCGGGGCGGCGGGCGCGGCGGGGGCGGCGGGCGCGGCGGGCGCGGCGGGGGCGGATGGCGGATGAGTGCTGGCGTGCCGACGGTTGGGTTAGGTAGTGGGGGTGTGGAAGAAGTTTGAAGTTGGGAGTTGGCCAGTTGCGACAGGACAGTGAGCGACATGAGTGTGCTTTAAACAGGTAAAGCACGATTTATGCGATTGATGAGTGAGTGGGGTGGTTCAGTAGTTGTGGCGCTGTGGAGTGTGTGTTGGAGAGCACAAGGAAAATCGACAACAAAGACCGTGCGTGTGGAGTGTGCATGTGTAATTCAAACCGAACCGAACCAATGCGCGTGCATCAGTGCATATGTACAAGAGCGCGGAGGAGAGGGGGTGGGTGTGTCCGCCGTCTGGTTGGATATCGAAAGTTGGCAGTGAGCGAGAGGATTGCAGGGGGGGAAGTGTCAGGTGCGTGGACCAGCTGAAGCAGGAAAAGCACGACTGTGGGGAGTGGAGGATGCCAGGACCGGTGGCAGTGGAGAATCATGCATGTTCGGTGTAAGTGGAGTTGAAGAGCCGTTGAGACTTGAGAGCCGTTGTGCATGTTGCCAACTGCGAGTGCTCCCTGCAGCACATGAGCCTCCCGTTCAGTTGCTCTTGCGGGCCGCTGATCGCGCCGGGATTAACCCCTTACACCTTGCGATGAGGCAATGGACGGTGGAGCAACCAGGAAGGCCAGTGAAGGCACGGGTAGCTAGCCTCTGTGGCCTGTGCTGGTAAGCGTTTCGCCTGCTCTTCTCTGCTCTTTCCTCTGCGCATCCTCCTTCCGTCTAGGCAGCAGCTTCAAGCACACAACCGCTGCCCCCGCGGGCCGCGAGTAACAGCACATAAGCTTATGGCTCTCCGGTCCCCTAGTCCCCCGACTCGCACAATATGGCAGTTGGCGCAACATGTCATAAGTTCACACGGTTCACACAGGCCACCGTATTTCTTTTCTCTATCCTCAAGCCATGCACGGCCCAGCACACGCCCGGGCGTGCTGGGCTCCGGGACACGGCCCCGGCGCCGCGAACGTGTCCGCCGCTACTCGCAGCAACTGGCCATGCACCGTCGCCGCATGCGAACCCCGAATGCCACTCGACTTATACAAGTCAAAATGTGCCCAGCATGCTAATCGCGTCACCTCCGAGTACCGGTCATTTCATGCGTGCCCTGCACCCTTCGCTCACTTGCCCAGAACTCACCCGCACCTACACACCTCCGCGCTGCATCTGTGTAACCTTCCACCCCACCCATCACAGCAACCCTTATACGGTACCTCGCTCTCGCGCTGGGCACCATAAGCACCGCCGCATCGAACACGGGGCTTTCATCACAGCGCGCCCGCGTCCTCCAGCTGCTTCAGGTTTGCGAAGTTGAAGGGCATGAACTTGTAGCCGTCGCCGCGGTAGAACTTGCCCTGGTACTCCACCTGGGGGAAGCGCAAGATGAAGGAAGTTGAAGATAGTTAGGTACAGTGTGATTGCAGCGGGTACAGCGGTTAGGGGGGAGGGAGGGGGGAGCAGGGCCGAGCAGCCGTCCATGCGAAGGGGGGTGGCCGGGCGGATGGGGGTGAGCCGATATCCGTTAGCAGCCAGCTAGCGCTGTGCCCCAGTTTGACCGACCGACCCACGCAATCCATTCCCTGTGCCTGACCCCGACCTCCCTTGGAGCATCCCACTTCGCCACCACCCACCCACTCTCGCGGCCACAGCAATACATCCCCCTGCCCCCATCCCGCCACCACCCCAGCCCGCCACCACCACCAGAAGAACGCGGCAACGCAGCGAACACAGCAACGCAACGCAGCAGCGAACGCACCCAGTGCAGGCGCAGCGCGTGCAGGAAGGCGGACAGGCTCTCCATCACCATCAGCACGCCCAGCGTGGCGCAGGCGAACACAAAGAAGCCGATGATCATGGCACCCACGTTGTTGGAGGCGATGGCGGCCATGAGCACGCGGTCGTAGAACACGCCCGCCAGCTGCGAGTGCGCCAGCGACAGCGCCCACAGGCGCAGGTAGGAGGCGGTGTTGGACACGGCGTTGAGCACGAACTCGATGGTGTGGATCATCTGTGGTTGGGGTTGGGGGTGGTGGGGTGGTGGGGGAGGGGAGGGGTTGAGGGGTGTTGGGGTGCGGAGGGGAGGGAGGGAGGAGGGGAGAGAGGAGAAGGGAGAAGGGAGAAGGGAGAAGGAGGGAGTGGAGCGGTTTGTGCGGCGGGACCCACACGCGCCACGCACACACGCCACGTGACGTCGCACCTGGTGCACCATGATCTCGCCGAAATCAAAGTGGCCGTCGTGGCCGTGGCCACCGCCGCCGTGTCCGTCCCCGCCGCCGCCGCCGTCGCCGTGCGCCGCGCCCGCCGCCGCGCCGCCACCGCCGCCGCGGCCGCCGCCCGGGCGGTGCTGGCCGGCGCTGTCCTCCTCGTCAGCGGACAGCAGCGCGCCGTAGTTTTGAGTGAGCTCCACACCGGCGACGCTGGCGTTCTGGCGTGCATCGATATAGGCGGGACGCAGGGATCGATTAGGTAAATTACTCATGGATGGGATACACGGGAGCACGGGGAGCACACGTGCTTGCACGTGCGCATGCGTGGAAGGGGATCGGCCGGAGTACAGATCGAGACGCGATCGGCATGGGCGCGGATGCGGGAGGTTGCACCAGTGCCACACATGTGCTTGCAGGGGCGGCCGCGCACCTGTGTGGCGGCCTGCAGCGCCTCGTGCCGCTTCTTGAGGATGAGCGGCTTGGGCAGCAGCATCCAGGGCACCGCCACGAAGGCGATCAGCAGCAGGAACACCTGTGCGTGCGTGTGCGTGTGCGTGTGAGTGCAGAGGAAAGGGGCAGCAGGGGTGGGGTGCAAGGATGATTGGGGCAAGGGGTGGGGTGGGGGTGAAGACAAGCCGAGTCGCAGTGAACGGGTGGGGTTGGCGTGGGATGGGCTGCAGAGGGAATGGGCGCCCCCCGCTGTACCACCGGCCACCGGCACTTCAAATGCAACACAAAACCGTTCGTATTGCGGCTTGACCCTCCCCAATGGTTGATTTGGGAACTGGAAAAGACTCACCCACCACCACACACACGCACGCAACGAGGGCAACATCGCCAACGCGGAGCTCGGTAACCGGCGTAGGTATTGGTACGTAACTGCGCGCGCGTGATCGGCGGGTTTTGTTGTCCGTCATGCTGCTGCTGTCATTAACACACGCACGCACCTGCAGGCCCGGCTGGCCGGGGATGAGGATCTGGGAGGGGTCGTCGAAGCCGCCGCCTGTGGATGGGTGGGGGTGGGGGTCGGGTTAGTACAGGCCGCCCATGGGCGTTGACACATGGCCAGGTATAAAGCATGCGGCACGAGGCGTGTCCCCGGGCACTGGCACCCACTGGCCCTGCGGTGGACCTGCACACGGCGCATATTTGCCCGCCGCATCCAATTCCCTGCCGCCACTACCAAAGCTGCCCACCACCCGCCATCAAGACAGTTGCGATGGCCCAACTCATCGGCTGCCAGACGCGCAGATGCACGCACGCGCGCACGCACGCACCCACATCCGCCCACCCATCCACACACTTCGTTTCGTTTGTTTCTCCAACACCCACCCACATCCACGCCCACAATCACATACCGCTCGCTCACCGGGCGACACGAGCATGTAGATCATGACACGTGCCCATACACACACGCCCACACAATACCCTCCCTCCCCTCCCCTCCCCCCTCCCCCTCCTCCTCCGCCCCCTCACCGGGCGACAGGAACATGTAGATCATGACACGTTGCCCATACACACACGCCCACACAATACCCTCCCTCACCCTCCCCCCTTGACCCTCCCTCACCCGCCCCCCTTGACCCTCCCCCCCTCCTCCTCCCCCACCCCACCCCGCGGCCTCACCGGGCGACAGGAACATGTAGATCATGACGTGGTACAGGTCGGTCAGCTTGCCGCTGCACCACTTGATGACGATGAGCACGCACAGGTAGCCGAAGATGCTGTTGAGGAAGATCATCTGCGGCACAAACTCGGCCCAGATGGACAGGTAGTCCCTGTGCCGGTGCAATAGCGGCAAAGCTAGCACCATCATTACAGGTCTAGGATAAGGGTATCGGTATAACATATGTGCGGCTACGGGTCTAGCAGCCTTTGGGTATGGGAGGCTGCAAGCGCCTGGCTTGGCGCGGCAGCGCGTGGCGCCGCGTTGGTTTAGCGGCACACGTAAACAGTTAACACACCTGAAGAATATGTTGTTGTAGAGCGAGTTGAGGATGCCGAAGTTCATGTGCGTCACGCCGATCAGGATGGACATCTTCATCTTGATCGAGTTGAAGTACGACAGCTGTGCACATGTGCGGGGCCGGCGGGGTTCCAAAGTTAAGAAGTCGATGATGGTGGATCAGCGAGTAGTTTATTCCAGAACCCGAAGCAACCGATCAAGTGGGCCCGAACCAACCGCCCAGAGCACGGAAGGGGGTGGGGAGCGGGGCGGGCGCGGCCGCAGCATGGCGATTCCGCAAGAATATATAGCGCCGCTTACCCAGCCTACCCAGCACTGCACCATAAAAAGACTGCCAGCGTAACTGCTACAGTGGGACACCGTTGTTGGACAGAACACACGGTTACGTTGGCACGCGGTCCCCATGACACGTTTCGCACGCGGTCCCACACGTGGGTAGGTCGCACCTCGGTCTTGCGACCGTGCCAGATGGGGTCCATTCCGAACACCACCGGGGCGCTGCCCGCGGGCATCTTGAGGACGCCGCTGCAGATAGGCGGCGGAAGCAAGCACACGCAAATCAACAGGCATTGTCGTTTGGTGTTCGCGTTTCAACCTGAATCTACGGACACGGACTGTCCCCCGCGGTGGGACTGTGGCGGCAAGGTCTGCCACAGCCCACAGGTCCCCGCCCGCCCTGTGTCGCGTGCAGCCGCCGCAACTGCCGCTATTGCGCGACGCACAAAACCGCCCCCAGCCTTTTATGCACAGTTCCATACCGCCGCGCCAAGCCACGAACTCACTGGTACACCATCTGGCAGTCGCGCGGGTCGATGCTGCCGCTGATGGGCTGGCCAGCCTCGTCCAGGATCTCGGAGCCGTCGGCGTGGAAGCACTTGAACTTGGTGCGGCCGAATATGATGACGGGCATGGAGAAGAACTCGTTGTAGATGAGGCCGAGATAAAAGGAGAATATGCCCATCATGAGGATGATGTAGCGGCCGCCGTACAGCATGGCCAGGATGTCGCCCAGCACCTGCGTGTGTATGACGAGCAGGCGGGGGCGCGGGCGGTGGGCGGGGGTGCAGGCAGGGGCGCAGGCAGGGGCGCAGGCGGGGGCGCAAGGAGCGGTGAGTCGCAGGCAAGGGCGCAGGCGGGGGCGCGGACGACGTTGATGCACACCGTGTAATGCAAGTTGACGGATGGGACACCGCCTAACCCCACGTTGCACTGCGTCTGTCCTGGCCTCGAAGGCGTTCACACCCCCACCGCTCACGCCACAGCACGCCCGCGCCCCCCACCCCCGATTGATTTGGGCATTGGAAAAGGCTGTACCCCTCCCCTACACCCGCACCCGCACCGCACCTGCTTGCCCAACTGCTTCTCCTTGATGACCAGCACCGCCGCGAAGGCGATCATGAGGATGGCGTGGCCGAAGTCGCCGAACATGACCGCGAACAGGAAGGGGAAGGTCATGAGCGTCAGCACCGCGGGGTTCACCTCGCGGTAGCGCGCGATGCCGTACGCCTCCACGATGCCCTGATGGGGCGGGATGGGATGTGATGTGATGGGAGGAAAGGAATGAGTGGAGACGGCGGCGGGGTGCGGAGACAGAGTGAGAAAGGAGAGGCGGAGCGGGCAGACGGAAGAGCGTGGTTGGCGAGCATGTTTGCCATTATTTAAGGACGTTTGCGCTGGTGCCCCGCGCGGGGCCTGCAGTCGAACGCCTGGTGTGCTTGCGGTCCAGTAGCATTCAATGCAGACTACAGCTCCAGCCGCTCCCGGCCCATTGGAATGGGGCAGCCCTGGCCGCCGCCGCCGACTCGCCTGGAACGCGGCGCTGAACCGCGAGGTGCGGAAGTAGGTGGGTGGCGTCTCGCGGCTGGTGACGGACTGCATGACCACATGAAGCTGCGGGGGTGCGGGCGGAAAAAGGGGCGGCAAGGGAGGGAGGGTAGCGGCGTGAGGACTGGTGCAGCAGGCAGGCGGGTGCCGGTCGTGCCGGTCGTCAAGTCTGCTCACTCGTTTTGAGGCAGGTGGTGATAGGACCAGGGCATGGGATGAGAGTGGCATGCCCCAGTGGTGACAGATGAATCCCCAAACCCAACGAGCCCTGGCGCGGTAGCAAAGACAGGAGTTGCGGCTGTTCGACGCGGTTACTGCACCGATGCGCGCTGGCTGGCTGTCGCAGCTTGAGGCAGGTGTTGGGGCCAAATGCACACCTGATTCAAACCCGAACCCAACAGGGTCCTGGCTTTTCACGCGCGCCTCTTCAAGTCACCGTGAGCACCTGCGTCCTCCGTGCAGGCTGCCTACCCCATCCCATCTTATCCCACTCCAATGCACCACCGGTGCCACCCGAAGCGCCTCAACCAGCGCCGGCGCCGCTCCTCTCGCTCTCATGCCCCCCGCCCGCACACACCCCCCCCCCACGCCCACAAACACATCCCCACGCGCCCATCCATCCCCACGCCCACACCTGCGTGCTGCTGCTGGCCGCGCTCTCCCTCAGCGCGCGCTGCACCTCGGCCTTCGCCGCCAGCGGCACCCACGCCTCCGCCACCAGCACCTGGGGCGGGGCAGGGGTTGTGTGTGTGTGTTAGTGAGCACAATGGAAAACGACAAGCAAGCAAGAGACTGTGCAGGGTGGCAGGGTGTACGTGTGTTGGGAGTCGGTGGTGACATCCATGACTGCGCGACATGGCCGTGTGCAGTATGGACGTACGGTGTACTGTTGCACGCAGGCAGGCAGCCGCAGCCGCGCCGCATCATGCCCCTGTGTATACCCCTCACTACCCCTCTGCCTGCAGCCGCCCCCCACGCGCCTCGCCATCGCCGCCGCCCACTGCACCCCCACCCCCTTGTTGCTTTGGGTTCTGGAATGAACTACCCCTCCCCAGCACCCCCACCCCGCACCCCAGCGCCCCCACCCCACCTTGGAGGTGACATCCACGTTCATCTTGTTGAGCGTGTGGTACACCGCCTTCTCGCGGCGCACCTGGGTGTGTGGGAGGTGTGTGGTGTGGTGTGGTGTGGTGAGGGAGATGCATCAGAGGGCCACGGGATTGCCTCGCCGGTAGCATGAAGTGGTAGCGTCAAGCACACGTAGAGTGTGAAGCAAGCATGCAGCACAGCAACCCGTACAGCACGACCGAGCTCCAGGCGCGCCGCCCCGCCCCACCCCAGCCCCAGCTCCCGCAACCCCATGCACACCTGCGTCGTCCACTGCTCCAGGTTAGCCGCCAGCGTCTGCAGCAGCGCCCTGCAGAGAGCGGTGCCCCGGGGGTGCCGTGGGCGGGTGCCGCTAGTGAGTGAGTGACGGGTGCAGGAGGCCCTCCGGGGCCGTGCGTGCCACCTGCACCTGCGCCGGCCCATTGCGCCCTGCACGCACCGCATTTGACGGCCGCCCCAAAACCCCTCCATCCGCATGTCTGTTTGCATTCATACTGCAATCCATTGCATTTGCCTGTCCCTGTCTACTTCGGCTGGTTTAGCTTGGGCTGGTCTTCATCCCCCGCCCCCAAACGATGCCCACCCACCCACCCACCCACCCACCCACCCACCCACCCACCCACCCACCCACCCACCCACCCACCCACCCACCCACCCACCCACCCACCCACCCACCTGCGCTGCTTCACGCCCGCCTCCACCGTCATCTGCAGCTCGCGGATGCGGCCGGCCACCTCCACCTTCATGTTGCGCTGCCGCGCGTCGTCGTCCGGGAAGGGGTAGCGGTTGGCGCCGAAGGCCTCGCAGATCTGCGTTTGGTGTTGTGTTTGTGTGTGAGCCTGGGTGACTAGAGTGACAGAGACTAGATAGTGTGTTGCACATCTGTGGTTGGTGTTGCGTTTTGATGTTGTGTGTTAGATGTTGTGTTCGTGTGTAAGTGTGAGTGAGGTAGAGACAGAGTGGGTGGGTGGGTGCCGGATGAGTGGGTGCGGGATGGATTTCGGAGTTGCTGAGGGCCCGGCACAAACTATCGACCGTTCACACTGTACCGTTCACAGCCTAGTTGCGACTACCGGTATGCTCGTGGCACGATGTCGCTCCACGTTGGCAACCGCAGCTGCACACACACCCACACACGCGCCTGCTCTCTAACCACAACGCACCTTCATAATCTTGACGCGCGAGCGGTCGCCCGCAAAGAAGATGACGAACACGTGCTTCTCCACCGTCTCGTTGGTGACCGGGTCCCGCACCGAGCCCACCGAGCCCTGGCCAGGGCCACACGCCACAGGCGGCCGGCCGCAGGGTCAACACACGGCATCCACAGGTGGCACGCGGCGTGCCCTGTGCGCCTACGGTGTGCGCTTCCTGGGGCTTCTAGGTAGGACTCCGGAGTTGCCGTGCACAGGGCACGTCCGTCATGCAGCCGCCCGCACGCCGCTGCATCGATGCCGCATCCCCCCGACCCACCTGGCGCAGGAAGACGTTGCCGCGCGTGGCCCTGAACAGCAGCCGCTCAAAGGCCGGCACCTTGTCGCTGGTCAGCGTGCCCGCCACGAACCCCACACGCGACACCTTGTCCAGCTGCCCCTGCGTGCGTGCGTGTGCGTTGTGTGTGTGGGCGTGGGGATGGGCGTGACAAGAAATGGTGTTACCAGGCGAGCAGGTGCGGGTGCAGGTGCATGGCGGAGGCGGAGGCGGAGGAGGCGGTTGGGTGGCGGTCTGAGCGGCAACGCGGTGTGAACACGGGACGGAGGCATCTGTTCACGCCACATTGTGGCGCTCAGATTCAACCCCTCTCCCCCCCCACACACACGCAAGCACGCACTCACCGCCAGCTCCAGCAGCGGCGCCTCCGGCGCCTCCCGGCTCCGGGCCGCCACGTCCTGGGTCGACTCCGAGGTGCGCACGCTGCCCGCCACCCCGTTCTTCTCAAACAGCCGGCCCGCGTGCTCCAGCACCACCTGAAACGCACATGTTGGGAGCAGGGGCGTAAGTGTCAGGACAGGCTTTCGGCTGAGCACAGCAACACGGCACAAAAGCGCACATGCGACACGCCACGCCGAGAGGGCGCCGCCGCCGCCCGTGCCCTACCGGCTACTGCCATCGCTCCCAGCTGCTGCGCATCGTCACCCGCCCCCCTCCCCCCCCCACACCTGCAGCTCCATCAGCTCATAATAAGTACGGTCAAGTCGCTCGGTGCTCTCGTTCAGGGCCAGCAGCTCCCGCTCCAGCTCCTCCAGCCGGGCCTCCAGGTCGTCTAGCTCGTGCGTGGGGGTGCTGCCCGAGGAGGAGGCTGCGGCGTGCACCGCCGGCGCGAGGCCCTCCTTGGCCACCTGCTCCGCGAAGAATCGCAGCCGTCGCGCCATCTCGTCACAGCGTTTCACCTGCGGCGTGGCAGGTCCGTGGTTGCGTATCAGGGGTGGCGGGAGCCGGGCCGTCTGCACGTGCATGAGCGCCGATGGCGCCGCAACCCGACCATCGGCTCGCAACCCGACCATCTCCCTGATGATGGGACCTGAAGCTCCAGTGCGTGCAGGCCCTTCGCACGCGCGTGACTGGCTCTCGGGCGCTGCGCGAAGCCGCCCGAAATTTCCCAATTTCAACCAACCTGATTGGCAAAAGTCCTCTGGAATGCGCTCTTGTCCGTGTTCAGGTCCTTGAACTGCAGCAAGCCGACCTCCTCGCCAAGTGCAACCACCGTCTCGTGTGCACTCTCTGCCGGGATAAGCAGGCGCACCAGGTCCATCTCCTCGCTGCGCCATAGTTCTATATTTTGAAAGCCGAAATCGAATAGCTTCATGACGAGCACAGCCGATGTATTACGCCCTAAAAAAGGAAGCGTGGCCTCGTTCGGTCAACTAAAAACTCTCTTGTGCCTTTCCTGGCCCCTTTCCCGTTCCTAGCGCGACTGAGGCACTGTTACTGGCACTTCATTGTATGAGCCTCATTAGCAGAACTAGAAATGTAAACAGCACGTGTAAGGCGCGCGCGGAAATAGCACATCCTGACACCGCAGCTCCTCGCAGCGCCCATCCGGGCACCCACGCATCCCCCGAAGCACCCCCCGTGCATGCCTAGGACTCACCTCCCACCGCCACCATCGACGCCGTGGCCATCGGCACACCTCCAAATGCGGCCACCTCCCCAACGCCACCCCCCGCCGCACCTACCGCCATCCCGCTGCCCTGCCCCGCCGTGTCCGCATCTCGGCTCGGCCCGCACGCCTCCCGGACGGACCCTCCCGAAGCCGACGGCTGCCGCCCAATTTCACTCTCACTCGGTAGCACTTCATCTGCCAGCAGATCCGCCCCTGCCAGCGGCCCTGCTGACTCCGCCGTGTCGCTGGGCGCATACGCGCCGGCAGCTGCCGCCGACTCCGCGGTCGACGCCTCCGCCTCCGCAAGCGCCGCAGGCGGGCACACCGCCGCCCCCGCCCCCGCCCCTGCCCCCGCCTGCCCCTCCCCTGCACCCGCAAGCGCCGACGATGACGGCATCGCCTCCATCTGCGGCACACCAGACGACTGCCGCCCCGCCAGCGGCGGCCGCGCTGCCTCCGGCGCCGCCGCCGCAGGCGCCTTGCCGGCTCCCGAGGTCCGCCCCGCTCTGCGCGCTTTGAACGCATCCGCCAACGACTGCGGCTGAGCCGCTGCCTCGTCTGCCGCTGCCGCGGCGCCGGCGCCGCTGGCGCTGCGCTGCCGCGCAGAGGTAGCGCCCTCGGAGCCGGACGCCCGCCGGCCGCTGCCGCCGCCGCCGCCGATCGTGGCGCCTGATGATGAGGAGGCTGCCGGCGCTGCGCCCGAGCTGCTGGCGCCGCCCGCGCCCGAGCCGCGCTTGGCCCGGGAGTTGGAGCCGAGCTTGAGGGTAACCTCCTGTCGGTTCGGTCAGGAAGTGTGTGGGGCCGCGCGTGTCGAGTGCAGGAAGGTCGCTCGTAACGTCGTGTGTGGGTGACGGAAACGCGCGAAACAGCCGTGCCAAGCACCCTGATGTACGTGCGTGGCGTGGCGGGCAGCCGCAAGCGGGGGGCACGTGGCCCTTACCCCCGCCACCGATTACCCCGCCGCCACTGCCTACCGATGATGCACCCCCCCACCCACACGCACCCATCCACCCACCCACTCACACTGACGCACGCCCCCACCCCGCCCACCCACCCGCAGGTGCGCCTCCCAGGCCTCGCTGTAGCTGCGCTCGCGCAGGGGCGCCCAGTACTGCCGCTGCACTTCGTACACCTGCAGGGGAGGTGCAGGTCCGGGGAACATTGTGAACACCAGGCCACTCGCGCCCTTCTAGGTGGCCATACGGTAACCTCCGAAGCCGAGCGCTCTTTGAGGTGTTGTTTGCAATGCGCCTCCCCTTTCCTCCCCCCCTCAGGAGCCCAGGCGCCCCCGCCTCACCCGCTTGAGGCTGTCATGCGACTCGGCCGGCCACAGGTGCTCCTTGTCGCGCGGCAGGGGTGGCGAGGCGGCGCCCTCCAGCAGCGCGCGCACACACGCCGCCGCGCACCAAGCCGTCACCCTGGGGGGTGGCGGAATTCCATGCACGATTGATGAATGGGGCGGGGATGGGTTGTGAGTACCAGCCCAAGCTAAACCATTCGGGTGGGGTTCCAATGTTCCATGCACGACCAACTATGCGGCAGAAGTCGGCACCTCGCTGTAGGCGCGCTGGTGCGACACAGGCGGGCACAGGCGGGCGACGGCGTGTGCGACGCATGAGAACGAGCTTGAGGCGGTAGAGGCATCTCTGCCACCTTTCGTGAGACCTTGTAGACTGCTATTCCCCAGCAGCCCCACCTGTTGTTATATCCGCCCTCCAGCGCCAGAATCAACTTGCCCCCCGCAAACTGCAGCAGCCGCTCCGTCATCCAGCCGTAGCCCTCGGGGCTAACCTGCGCGCGCAAAAGATTGTGAGCATCCTGAAATTGAGAGCTGACAAGTGAGAATCCCGGGTGCGTGGCTGCGTGGCTGCGTGACACCAAGGTGCACACACCATAGCCGACACGGCGCCACGCAACACACAGCAGGCTCTCGGCGGAGGGCAGCAGGCACACCAGACCAACTAGCAGGCACACCAGACCACACCAGACCACACCAGACATTGGACCAGACATGACCGCCCGGACACTGCCCACCTTGCATCCGCCCAGGGGGTCGCCGTCCGCGGCGTCGAAGCCCGCCGCCACCAGCACCAGGTCGGGCTGGTAGGCGCGGAGCACCGGCTCCACCACCAGGCTGAACGCGGCCTGCGGGGGGGGGGGGGGGCAGGAGGAGCAGCAGGGGCGGCGGCAGGAGGACGGCCTCAGGAACGTGGCGAGGTCCGAAGGTACGAGGGGAGAAGGTGGGCAGCCAGAACAATGCACAGCGGTAGTGGTGGCGTCGTTGCGCAGCACAGCACGTGTAAGACGCCCGCATACCGGTCCTGGCTAGCCCCGGCTCCCTGAGCTCTCCCGAGACATGCGTCACATCAGCACACACACAACCCAAACCCATGCACAGTCTCTGGTTGTTTTTCTTTGTGCTCTTTGTGCTTTTTCTTTGTGCACTTCTAACACAACCCAAACCGCCACACCAAACCGCCACCACCGCCATCGCGACCCCCACCCCCACCCCCACCGCCAACACCGTCACCGCCGCAACCACCACCACCAGGACGGCCGGCAAGCGAAACTGGGCCCTGCTGCGAGATTCCGGCAAAAAATCATGGAGCGAAAAGCGAGGCGAAAATAGGGTCTTTTTGCCTCCATCCCTGGCCGCCGCCACCACCGCCACCCGCGGCTCACCACGTAGTCGCCGTCTCCCATGCCCTTCTTGAGCCAGGGCACGTTGACGTTGAAGCCCTCGCCGGGCCCTGACCCCGCCTCCGCCGCGAAGCCGCTGGTGAAGGGGTAGAAGCGCTTGGGGTCGCGGTGCAGGGACAGGTACAGCGCGTCCGGCCGCTGCAGCAGGATGTTCTGTTTGGCAGGGGCGCAACGAGCAAGGCAAGGCGGATGATGTTGGATGTTGGGTTCCGTTCATGGATGTTTATTATCCGCATGAGGAGGGGGTTCCATGCAGGTTTTGGTTTAGAGCCAAACAGAGCCAAACCCCAAGCAGGTCGCGAAAGAGAGGGGCTGCGGTGGGTACCGTATATGGGGCGGGACTCATTCCAAAATCAACATCAACAACTTCCCCACGCCGCACACCTGTATCCCGTTGCCGTGGTGGATGTCCCAGTCCAGCACCGCCACACGCTTCACGCCTGCACGGCGGCAGGCGGCGAACCGGACGGAAACGCATTGGGCGTTGTGGACGTCATGGGCGTGGTGGGCGCCGTGGAGGCACCGTAGATGTGCACCCACCACATGAGAGCTCGAGAGCGCACACGCGCTTGCGCGCGCGCGGATACACAACGTCACACCAAGTCCAAGGCCCCGACCACACACAAGCACAAGCACACGCACACGTGATGCTCACCCGGGTGCTGCAGCGCCGCCAGCGCCGCCACCGCTACATTGTTGAAGAAGCAGAAGCCCTGCGCGCGCTCGCACTCGGCGTGGTGGCCCGGCGGCCGCACCACCGCCAGCGCGCGGCTTACGGCGCCGCTGAGCACCTGGTTCACGGCCTGTGCGTGCGTGCGTGTGTGAGAAGGCGCCTTTGCTGTCCCGCGAGTGCCTCGCGAGGTCATGAGCGTTTTGAGTCGCAACCCTCACAAGAAGCGCGCTCTGGTCCGGTCGCTGGCCCAAACAAACATCCACAGTCGCGCTCCGGCCACACCCGCTGGCACGCTCGCATCCACTCCCGCTGCCTAACCTGCTGCATTTCTCTTACCAACCTTGCAACACCCCCCGCCCCCGCTCACCTCCACACAACACCCGGTCGCCATGCGTGCCGCCGACGCCGTGTCGTTGCACACATACACATCCCCCTTCTCCGAGCCCGCCGGCTCGGCAAAGCAGTAGCTGGCACCCGCCAGCGACTCGGGGCGGGCGGGGTAGGCGGTGTCAAACAATGCGTCGACCTGCGCACGTGGGATGCTGGTGGTTGGCAGGTGGCGGGTACGGGATTTGTGCCGCGTGCCCTCCCGCCACCCTTACACGCGCCTCACACACACGCACCTTGCGGATGTGCTCCTCCGTGTGCCCCAACAGCAGCTCGGCGTCCGTCGCCTGTGCCAAAGGCAACGGCGCAGTGCACTTAAACCGCAGTTGAAATGTCGCCTGCTTCAAGTCCAGCAATACCATATAAAACACGGCGCACAGCCAGCCAGCCAGCCAGCCAGCCAGCCAGCCAGCCAGCCAGCCTCGCAGCCTGACAAACCTAGGAATGGGAGGACTGTGCTTCAGCGGTCCACACCGCCCCCACACCTTGCCCCCACACACTAGCACGCCGCCCTTACTACACTACACCCCCTCCTTGCTCCATGAATCGGTCGCACCTGCCGCGGCACCAGCTGCCAGCACCGCTCCATCAGCTGCTGCTCCTGCAGCACCTGATGCACCGCGATGATGCGAGCCGGCCGCTCGTAGTGATCTGCGGCAGCAGCCGCACGGACAGCAGCAGCGACAGCAGGGGGTGAGCAGAGGCAGCGGGAGGTGAGCGACAAGTGGAAAGAGCCGGGCAAGACAGGCGCGGCCGGTCCGGGGCGAGACGAAGCGAGGGGCAGGCATGCCCCACCAGGGCACGATGCGGGAAGCGACGGACTGGCAGCACCTGCCCCTCCCTCCCTCCTTCCCCACCAGCCGCTCGCACAGCACCGGTCTCTCACCCGGCCCCGTGTGTCGCTCCATGGATTTGTCGTACAGCAAGCCCACACGCGCGTCGCCGGGGGCGGGGGAGGCGGGCTCGAGCACGTGCCGGGGCCCCGCTCGCTCCCCTCCGTCGTCGTCTTCGGCTGCGACGCCGTTGCCTGAAGCCGCCGGTTGCACGTCGTCCAAGGCCTGCGTCTGCGTGGGAGGCGGGGCGGCTGAGGTGGAGACGCCGGGACTGACTGGGTCGTCGGCTGTGGTGGAGGACGTCGCCTGCTGTGCCTCGGTCGGCGCGGACACGCTGCAGGCAGGCAGGAGAAACCGGGCCGCCGGGTGCCCCCGCGTTTATAAACTGTGCGAGATGAGCCGTCTGAAATTGCGTCACTCGTAGCGGGTGCAGCGCGCCAGTGGTGTTTGGGCGACACCGGGCGACTCGAAGCCGTCGAGGGGGGCATTCAAACATGCGCTCGCGCGCGCTGTCAAGGCGCGCACTGGCGAGCCCACGCGATGAATTCGATACCTTTTGCGTTCATAAATGCCTTACCTCAATCGCTGCAGCTCCAAGGAAAGCGCCTCTGTCTGCGGCATCGCTGAGCTCGCGTGCAGGGGCGTCGCGCTCGCGCCCGCGGTATTCCCTTGCGCGTTATCCATGGTTTGACGATTGGCCCCGCCCGTCGGAGCTGTAGAGGACTGCGCAGCGGCCGCTGCAGCTTGCCCACCCTGGTTGACGGAGGCAGCGCAACCCATCTAGTGGAGTGTCATACTGTCATGACGACAGTGCTTAGGGGCTGGAAAGCTGCAGAGCTAGTGGCTATTGCTGTGGGCGCGAGGGGCATGCGTGAAGCGCTCTAGGACGGCCGGGGGTAAATGTGGGAATGGGGATCACACGATGCTGCCGGCACGTGTCGGCGGGATGGGGGGGGGGCGGCGGGATGACTGCGAACGGGTGATTTGGAGGCGGTGCGTGGCCAATTGGGGAGGCACGGCACGGCACAGCAGTCTGTGAGGAGAACCGGCAGACATGAGTACGGGCAGACACGAGGGGACAGCCTGACGCGTGCTAGGACGCCAGGATCCTGCTAAGGAGTGCATGGAGGAGAAGTGGGGAACTATGGCAACGGCTGGCAACGGTGGCGCACGAGGGGGCGCAGTGGCGCACGGAGGCACGCTGCTGCTTCCGCACGTGTACGCTGTACGGCAGGTCATGCCGCGCTGCAGCCTTGGCAGCAGCGGGGGCCACGGGGCCGGCCACAAACGTGACGCCCGCCCGCCCACGCCTGATTGTCGTGCGTGCTCCGGTGCAGGCTCTGTTGGGATTTGGGAGGTTTTCAGTGCTGCATGCCTGCACCCTTCCTGGCAAGTCCCTCGCTTGCACAGTAGACAGGAGCCCTGCCATGAACGCGGGGACGGCTACGCTGATAAGACATGTAAGTCTGCTGAGCGCCTGCGCGCCGCGCTGCTCGATGCACTGAGTCGCTGTCTCGTTGACCTCGCCTGCGGGCAAGTGCTGCTGAGACGACAGCAGCTGTAAGATGCATGGCCCCGCGGTTCAGCTTGGGCTGGTGGTCACGTCCCCCGTGTCACCCTCCCTGTGGCACGCAGCTGCCCCACCCGGCGCCCCCGCCCCCCCCCCACCCTCCCACGACAGCTTTGGTGCCCGCGGGGACACAATCGCGGACGCGCCCACCCTGACCTTGGAACGCGAGCGCATCCTGGGCACGTCGGCACGAGCCATGATCCTGCCACTCTGCATTTACACACGCATGCTGACAGCATGTCTGTCATCGCACCGCCCTGCCGCACGCAGCGCCCGTGCCCCACAGCCCAACCCGGCGCACACGTCACAGTTCTCTACTCCTCCCAACAAACGCAGCAGCAACGTTCTCTACGTGTTGCGTTCTACTCGTCACACACTCGTGCCGTCATGTGCGTGCACTGCAGACCGCTCCGCCGTGTCCCTACACGCACACGCACTCGCACCGCGCCGCGCAACGCAGCGCTCATTAGCTGCCTAGCCGCACACACGTCCGATAAGCTACATCCTATCTCCAGCTCCCAGCAGTACTACAGCACCGAGCACAGCCGTGCACTCGATCCGGCCGGTGGTTGACCGCCAGCGGCCAGGCGCTGCACTCGGCACGGCGCCCTCGCTGCTTGAGCTGGCATGCCAGCTCCGCCTGCCCCATTCCTACCCTATGTCACAAGCTGCAACATCATAAGCCGATCATGAGCCTCCATGCAGCCCAATGGCAAGGCTGCGGTCGCCGCGCCTAGCCGCCGTGGCGAGTGAGAGCACGGCCCCCCACGCCGTGGAACCAGCGCGCGCAACATCCCCACTCCACGCGCCAGCGCTGTTCCCAACGCCGGCTCCGGCTGCTGCTCCCGGGTCCAGCTCCCATTGCTACTGCCCCTCCTGCTCCTGAGGTGCTGCCAGCTAGCTCGTGAGCCGGCTGCTTACGACTTCTGGTCCAGCGCCGCGTCCAGGGCGGCGTAGAGCTCAAGCGCCGCGCGGTTCGCGGCCTGGTCGTAGTCGTCGCCCGTGCCCTGCGCCGAGTTGGCGGCAGCCAGTGCCGACTTGACGGCAGCAGGGTCGAACTGGTCTAGCGTGCCAGCCTCCAGCGCGCAAATGTCCGCGACACCATTGGGGTGCACAAAGGCAAAGCCCCCCGAGATGAAGAACTTCTCCGTATCCGCGCCGCTAGAGAGCTCCACAATTCCAGGCCGCAGCTGAGCGATGACGGGAACGTGGTTGGCCTTCACACCGAAGTAGCCATCAACGCCCGGCAGCGTGACTCCGTCCTTCTTCACGCCGTCCGCCAGCACGCTGCTGGGCGTGTAGAAGTTCACGGGAAACAGATCTCCCTGAGTCTGGTTGTCCGTGCTGACGTTCGTGAAGTTTGAGGGCAGCTCGGGCACAACCAGCTGAGAGGGCGCCTTCTTGTTCCAGGCCTCGGTGAACTCCTTGGGGCCGGCCGGCACAGCCACCTCCTCCATGGTCATCGCGGACGTGCTAATACCGCGCTGGCCCACGGCCATGAGCCGCCTAGCAGCGTTGCGGAGCATGGTGTCGCGCGACAATCAGAACGGCCAACGCGGGCCCCTAAACTCCTAAGCTAAGCGAGGCTATCACAGTATTGCAATGCAGCAAACTTTCCTTCACCGTGAGCATCGCATGGTGCAAACTCGGGGGCATGCCGGAACGCATCGGCACAGCTTGTCGATCGGTGTTTTCGCTCCATTCCGCCTCCGCTATAGCAGGCTCACATAGTCAAATGCATTGTCAATGTAAAACGACATTCAGGCATCCGCCATGCGCTGAACCGTGTAGAGACATCATGTTTCTGATCGATGCCTTGGCCGCCTCTTGGCGTTTCGCGCGGGCACACAAATATTGCCCAATGTTGACGTAAGGCGGCGTCCAGACATGCTCCCAGCGGAGGGGATTAGGCCGACCCAGCACGGCAAGTCGCCGGGAGGATGGTGCCACAGAAGGCTGGAGTCGGGGGGACGTGGAGCAGGGGGGCGTGGCGATTAAGGCCGAAAGCAGACGTCAGCGGTTTGGGAGGCAAACGTGGGCTGTTGGTCGCAGGCTCAGGTAACCGCAGTGGCCGTTCTTTAGGAGGAACCTCCGAGGGACAGGCTGCAAGCCGCCGCGTTCCACAGCCGACCATGGCCCCCCGACACGGGCCGAATACGTGTGCGGAGTTGAACACCGGGAACGGCAGGCCAGGGTAACTGCTGGGGCCGCCTGGCGGCGTGGACAGGGGTTGCAATGACCTGGGCGGCGGGGCTGGAACGGGCACCCAGCAAGCTTTCTACCTCAGTCTACCACTGTCCGCCAAGTCTGCCTGGGCTGTGGCCTGGCGGGGGTCGGGTGGGGGTAGGGGCACGGGGTAGGGGGGATAGCCGTTCATGTGACGGAGGGGGGTGGGGGGGGGGCGTAACGCGGGGCGCACTTATCGTCTGTGTATGAATGCGAATTTGTCGACCTTGCCCTCTTGACAGCGCCATCAGAAATGGGCAAGGTTGACGAAGTTTGCATCCACACACACAAGACCAGCGCGCCCCGCACTCGCTGCCGCACGCCACCACCCTCTGCGGCTCTGCCTCAACACCGTGATGCTCTGGAGTCTGGACTGCGGTAGCGGCGGTACCCAGGGGTGCGGTGGCTCAAAGTGCATGGGGTGAGGTGCAGGTCGGACGCCACTCACTCTACGCTCTGCGGTGCAGCGGCAGCAATGTGCCCATGTCGGTGGTAGGACCAGGGCAAGGGACGCGAGTGGTGACAGATAAACATCCCGGACCCAGCAACTCAGCAAGCCGTTGCGCGACAACAAAGCTCCATCTGGGAGCATAGAAGTAGGGAAGTCCCCCTTGCAAGGGGAGAACAATAAATAGGACAATCATGCACTGGCGTTATAAGGGTCACCCCGGCCCGGGCCTCCGGTTTACACGCAGCAGGAAGGCACGCAAGAACGTGCGCACCACTCTGTAACCACACACACAGAAAAACAAAGACAGGAGTTGTGGCTATGCGACGCGGTTACTGTACCGAAGCGCGCTCAGTGAGCGAAGTGCTTTCATGCCGGTATCATGTAGATGGCTTTTGGCCCCCGGCGTCTACAGAGCGTAGATGACCCCTCCCGCGCCATCTACGCCCCGAAACATTTTCCTAGGGGCACGCCCCCAAAAACCCCAAACCGTCTACGCTCTCTGTCTAAACTACCGCCAAATCCGCCCAAAACGTCTACGCTCCGTAGATGCGCGGCCCCAAACCCAAAATTTTTTCTCCGCCTTCGGCGGATTTGGGGCAAATTTCTACAGCGTAGATGGAAGATACGAGCACTGCGCGCTGGCTGGCTGCCGCAGCAATTGCAGACACGCAGTCCTCACGCTCCGGGCGCCCGTGCCGGTGTTAGCGATGTGCTTGCGAACGGTGGTTGGGACATTACGCATTCGCATTCTCTATTTCTCTAGCAAACACTTTGCTCTATTACGGTACGGTAATGTTGGTACCGCCGTACCGGTGTCAGACCTGGCCTTGGCGCAGGCGGGCTTGGCGGTCAGCAGCATCCGCTGTTACATCCGTTGGCAATCTTGGGCATGAGCCCAGCCTGTGCTGTTTGTCCTTGACACCAGCCACACCTCGCCGCCTCATCGCCACCCCTCGCAAGTTCCAACGCCCCGTCCTCGGCGCATTCCCCAACACTAAGCTCTTGAAGCCGTCCATCCGCAAGCCTGCTTGCACACGAGCATGATGTCCACTCCGCATGACTCCCAGGGAAGTCGTGGAGGCCCGCACACAGCCGCCCAGGGCCCGACCTGGAGGGTTCTGCACAATATGGGACTTCGCCACATGCCCCGCTTGCACTGTTCCATCGAGCCCAGGGCCCGACCTGTCCCGGGCAAAGCCCACGAGACAGGCCCCACCCAAACCCCACAGCACAAAGTGTCCCTAAAATGCGAGGGTTCAGAGTTTTGGGTTCGCCTGACCCCACCCGCCCTTCGCATGGACGCCTACCCCACCCAGGCGCCCCTCCCCCCCGAAACCATACGACCGGGACCGGGGAACAACCGGCGGGAATGACCACCTCCCTCCCAAAACGCCTCAACCTGCTCGCGGGCCGGAGGCGCTGTTCAGTCATCGCCCCCCGGACACGCCTGCCCTAAACCTGCTCGCTCCACACACACCACACACCGCCATCCCCATTCTCCCAAGGCAAGCCGTCAAATCATCTTTATAACGCTCATCACGCCAGCACGCCCGGCAGCAGGCTGGAGCCGCTGGGGCTGACGGCCAGGTAGATGGCCCACAGCGCGGCGTTGGCCCACATGAAGTTGCGCACCGGCGGCGCGTGCTTGGCCAGCACCTGCAGCGAGACGCAGATAGAAAAGCGCGGGGCGCACACATGAGGCGCACTTGGGCACTTGGGGGCGCTTGGGCGGCCCACGCCTGGCGGGAGCTGGCCCGGCTGCGCCCCAGACCAGCCGCCGTTACGGTGCGCGCCATGCCTCCCTGGTACCACCCCCCTTCCACGAGCACCAGCCGCCGCCCGATCGCAACCCTCCCGACCACCATACAGACAGCGACACCCATAGGCCACGGCACACGATCGCCATGCCACGGGGGTTCCATGCATGATTAATTAAGACGAGATGATGGGGGCGGCTCGCACCTGGTCGATGGTCTTGCCTGCCAGGAAGACCCAGTACAGGTAGACGCGGTCCACCGCCGCCAGCCCCAGCAGCGCCACCCACTTGGTCAGGCTGAGCGTGTTGCGCGCCCAGCTGACCGCCACAGCCGCCAGCAGCTGCGGGCCGATGGGTGTGATTGTCCCGTGGGTGCACGTGGTCAGCAGGGGCAGCAGTGTGTGTATGTGAGTGTGTCGAGAGAGCACAGGGACAAAACACTAAAAGACTGTGCCGATGCCGCGTGGGCACGCACCCGTGCGCACGCACGGGCATGTACGGGCAGCAGGTGGGCAGCGTGGGCACGCACGGGCAGCAGGGGGGCAGCGCGCCGCACACGGCAAGCGCAACCCGGGCCCACGTCATCCCATGCCCATCCATCCCCAGCATACCCCAAACACCCGTACACACACCTGCGGCTGTACGGCGTACAGCGCCGCGGACACGGCCGCCAGGAAGGCGAGGTACACGGCGCCCACGACCGCCTGAGGTGGTGGTGGGGGTGATGGGGGTGGGTGCAAGATTGGATTAAGAAGCTGAAGAACACGCAACGCCGGGGTACCTGCCCGGCACACGGGTTCTGCCCCCTTTCTTCGTCCCCCCCCTCAGTGCTCGGGTTCCTTCGTGTTGATACTTAGTTTGGGTCGGCCCCCTAGTTTGGGTCGGCCCCCCCCCCTCGGGCCGGGCGGACGCGGCGGAGCCAACGATACGACGCGCTACCCGGCTGTACCCGCTGCGCCTCTGGACACGGGCCCTTCACCAACCTCCAGCCGCCAACCACCAACCACCAACCACCCCACCTGCACGGCCATGTCGGTGCGGCCCAGCGTGAAGCGCGCGATGCCGCGGTGCAGCCAGTAGGCGGGCACGTCGGGGTCCACGGCGGGCGTGAGGCAGCCGGGCCGGAACACGAACGTGCCGTCCTGCCACACCCAGCGCGGCAGCTCGCGGCCGTAGTGCAGGTCCATCTCCACAGCCTGGCGGGGCGGGGGCGGGGCGGGCGGGCGACGAGTTTTAGGGGGGTTCATGCATGATTGCTTAACGAAGGGGAACAGCAATCATTGTCGACTGGACCGCCACCCGCAGCCTGCCCCCGAGACACATCACCCGGCCCAGGAGACATTCCTCCCGAACCCCCTTTGAGTTTGGAATGTACATCTTACCCAGCCCAGCCCACCCCACCCCAACCCATTCCATCACCAATCCAACCCAGCCCCAACCCAGCCCATCCCGAACCCACACCAAATGACCAAACCCAATCCAGCCCGGCGGCATCCGGCCGTACGCCCGCCCACAACCTCCCCCCTGCTCACGTAGTACTCTTCCCGCGGGAACGGCGACATGAGCCGCGCCAGAGGGTTGGTGCCGCCGCCGGCGCCCGACTCGGGCACGCGCAGCGGCGTGAGGCGCGTGCGCTGCGCGATGGCGTTGGGCAGCGTGAAGCTGCCGTCGGGCGCCGGGCCCTTCCAGTACGTGTCGGCGGGGTGGGGGCCGGCGGGGTCGAGCTGGGGGCAGGCAGGGGCAGGGAGGGGAGGGGAGGGCGCAAAGAGAGGGAGGGGAGGGGAGGGGACAGGGCGTGAGAGCGCGGAGCGGGAGGGGGAGGGGGAGGATGGATGGACGGATACGGAGGGGAGAGTGTGGGATTGGAGGCTGGCGGGGTGCAGCCCGTCCAATAGGGCTTGGTGACGTGCCCGTGCCGCCGCAGACCGCACACCAGCACCCAATGACCCAGCAATGTGCAGCCGCTGCACCAGCTCTAGCATGTTCAGTCTCCTCCTTGTCCGCGGCTGCTCGCGGTTGCAACCCGGCCCTCCTCCTGGGCCGCCTGCTTCCCAGCACTGCCGTGTTGGATCTGCACCGCCCCCCCCTCTCCACCCTCGGCCCTAGCCGAGGCCCCTTCCTTGGCGCCACACGCGCTCAGGGGGGCCTGGTGGAGAAAGGCTCACCTCCACGTAGGGCCCCGCGTCCATCAGCCCTGCTTCAGCACCCGCTGGCCGGTTGGCGGGGGCAGGGCTGACTTCAAGGGGCTGAGAGAAGTTGTATTCCAGCGGAATATTTGACTTGGTTGGGTCGAATTGCATGTTGAAATTGCGCGTCTGCGTAGAGCCCGCGACCACGCTGCGACGCCGGATGCTCGGCACGAGCTGGGGCGCCAAGCGGCCCGAGAAACCGCAGCCGCAGGGCCCCATGGATGTTTGAAGCGAAGTGGAAGCGTTCATGACTCTCCCTTGCATGCTTGCGCGAGCAACTCACGGCGTGCGCAAGCGAAAGCGCACGCCGCCGAATTCAAAAGAGAATATGATTTGTTTGATATCTTTCTAATGTGAATGTAATTTGGGTCGATTCAGAATCAGCGCTAGGCAAGCTGGGGAGAAATTCCTTCTGCGCCGAGAGCAGCTTGCGTGCCGGCTTGAGCAAAGATCTGACTGTAGCCTGTAAGTATCAGGTCACAGATAAATAGCTGACTTGAAGTCCGATCGCGGTGCCGGGCGGCAGCATGCCCCATCCCGAGCTGCCCCCGCCCCCAAGCTGTCACGGCCGACCTGAGCACCGTGTTCCGAGGTGCACACGCATCTTTCGTGGCGGCAGCTGCTCTAAAAGCCGTAACTTGCTCTGCACCGTGCCTGGGCCGCCTGGGTGACACTTACAGGGGGCGGCCACTATCTCCCCTGGCCACTATGCGCCCCACTCTTGCCACAGCTTGCCACGGCGTCTTGCATTCGCATTCACTAGCAATCCTCCGCATTCTCCCAACTACTCCTCAGTGCTGGCGTGAGGACATCAAGTGAAGATCCACCCACACCGTGCAGTTCGCATGGCGTGGCTTCTTGTGCCTTGCAACACCACATGACGTGCTGCAGAGATCAATCTGTCCACTCGCCTCCCCCTCCCCCAGCTTTCCTCCCAGAACCCAGCGTGAGCGGAAAGCTCCATTTCCCGAACGCAAGGCCGTTCACACTTTGTACCAAAGCCACGCCTACCCATACCTGTGCACCAAATCCATAACCAACTGCCTAAACCTTCGCCATCGGCGCACTAACTCCAGCAGTCATGTTGCCGCTCACGCGATCCTGATTGCAGGAGCTGCAGTGGCATTAATAATTATCCGTCCGTTGTCCAAGGCACGTGCGCAAGTGGCTGCCCCTGATTGCAGGGGGCTCGCAGTGACGATGCACGCGGTCACAAGTGGTCCGAGTTGGGCTCCGGGCTGCCCCTGTCCCGCAGCTCTGGGTTGGGAATGGTTCCACGACCCCAACCCGGCCCCAACCCAGCCTTACCCAGCCTTCACGCGTCTAGCACCTGCTAGAAGCACGCTACCTCATAAGCCCGTAAGCCGCCACCAGGACTGTTGGCGCGCACGGTAGTCCCGGCGGCATCATCCGCCTGTGCCCAGCCAGCCGTGCAGGCCGCGCCCTCAGGCATTCAAACTCTTTGGCGGAAACGCTCACCGCTCCTGCATGTGTGTCAGGAGTGGCGTGATGCAGCCATCCGCGTCCGGGCTGCCGTATTTGACGCTGCTGGCATGTCCAAACGGCATCCTAGTTGTTGCCGTTCTTGTTCACAGCCCAGTTGGCGGGGCGTGGACGCAGGTAAGGCACCCGGCGGGGAGGTGGTTGAGAGGTCCGGGAGGTGGTGGTTGAGGTGCCTGCACACGTGGCACCGGAGCGGGTGAGAGGACGGCTGGTCAGACATGGCCGAGGGGAGGGCGGCAGAGGGCCTCGCGCCAAGGTCCTAGATCGGACCGTAGTAGTGCGCAGTCCGTCTCAAGAGCCTGAGATCCGCCCCTGCCATCCAACCGCCACGGGGCCTGCGGAGATGCTTGCTCCAGGTACACTCTGGCCGGAGGCCATCCCGCCCCCCCCCGCCTTTCGGTGACCCTTGTCTGGTTATGTTGGCTTAGTTTGGGCAGGTATTCACCCCCCACCCCCACCCCCACCCCCACCCCCAAGCGAACGAACTGCCCGTAAGGCCGAGGACACCAGCACTGCCCTTCTGGGGACACCAGCACTGCCCTTCTGGGGACACCAGGCCGTACATCAGTCCGTGGAGCTGAAACCGGTGGCCCAGGCCTTCCGTGGAGCCCCCGGAACCGCTGGGCTCGGGCCCCCCGTGTACCATATTCCGTCCTAGGCAAGCCCCAGCCTCTCTGCATGAGCCCAGAGACCCAAGCACGCCACTTACCGGTAGGCTTGGGCTTGGGTGCCTCCTTCGGTGCCTGGGGACTGGGCGGCCGCAGGCTGGGCGGGTTGGGGCTGGGCGAGTGGGGGCTGGGTGGACGGGGGCTGGACGGACGGGGGCTGGGCGGTTGTGGGCTGGGTGAGCGGGGGCTGGGCGGATGAGGGCTGGGTTGACGGGGGCTGGGCGGTTGTGGGCTGGGTTGGCGGGGGCTGGGCGGTTGTGGGCTGGGAGAGGTGGGGCTGGGCGGGTGGGGGCTGGGAGGTGGCAGGCTGGGAGGTGGCAGGCTGGGAGGTGACAGGCTGGGGGGGAGCGTTGGCGGCGGCGGCGCCTCCCCACCAACCGGCGGCTCTACTCCGGGTGGCTCAGCCGTGGGTGGGCTGTCATAGTCGCTGTTGAAGGGCGGGGGCTGCACGGGCAGAGAGCACGGCACAGAAAGAGCAGGGGGCGGGAGCGGGCGGGAGTCGATGGAGCAGTGTTGACAGAGCCAGCAGCAGTGACTAAATGCAGCTATGTGCTAGAATGCGTAGATAAGCGGCGTTGCTGCTGGCTGTCGCGGTCGCCGCGGCCGAGAACACCTAGGATTCACAGGTTGCTGCTGACTCTCAGAGCGGCTGTGGCGGGCGCCCCGCTATAAACTGGCGCATTGCATAAAGAATGGCTGACTATTTCCGAACCCAATTGTAGACTTGCAGGAAGTCCGCCCGCCGCGAAGCTGCAGCAGAGCTAGCGCAATTATCGTAGACAGCTTTCGCCGCTTCGCCGAGAAGACGCGACCCCCAGTTGCTACGCCAAAATAGTGACGTACCGCTTCAGCAGGCGGCGGAGACTTGCCCTTCTTTCGCTGTGCTTGCGCAGAGTTCACCGCGAGCAGGATGACCAGCGCAGCGACCGCCAGTCTGAGCCCGCCTTGTTGCCGTGATACCCCCATTTTCATAGCTATGTTGTTAGGCTTCGACAGGGCTGGTAACGTACAGCGACAGCAGGGACCTTGACTGCGACGCAGAGGTAGTAATCAACGCCGGGTGGTATCAACGCCGGGCGGCAACGCGTCGCTGTGTGAGTGTGTATCTCCTGTGTGTCGTTGTTACGTACAGCGCTGTGAGAAGTACTGGAGCAGGATGCGCTTAACCGGTTTACCCCTCGCTCTCGACCCATTTCTCGTCATGTGGGGCGGTTGGTGGCTTTCCTGATGGCTGAGCCTCCCAGCAGCGCGGGGATGTTATACTTCAGGTAAGAAACATATATGCACTATAGCTAGCACGCGATGAACGTCGCGGTGTGGACGAGTGTGGCACGGAGTGTGGCTGCTTTCAGTAGGAGTGCCCGATGTCGGGCGGGTTTGGGCAAGGGTTTGGGTTGCGTCTAGGGTTCAGTCCCTTTGCGCTGGCGGGTTGAGAGTGCGCGTTTGGGCGTAGGCTCGACAATGCTAACACGGCACGAGAGGGCAGCTCACGACGGCCCATCGCACGCATTCTACCAGAACGAGCGCTTGCTGTGTGTCCTGGGTTGGTGCGTGATGTGGCTAGGGTTTTGCGTGCACGCGTGTGGCTGCAGGAGCCCTCTTGCGTGTTCCTGGCATGAAGCGCATCAAGCGACAAAGGCGCATGGAATGATCCAGACCACGGGGCACTACCTGCACCGGAATGTGCGAAACTGTGCAGAGCAGAGCCAAGCGTGCCGGGGGAGTAGTGGCAAGCAGCACGCTCGCCATCGAACGTCGATGGGGGGGGGGCTGGCTCGAGATTAGGTGTACACACGAGGGGCTTGCACGTGCTGAGATGTGTGGTAGAAACCCAAGTGCTGAGATGTGTGTGGTAGGCTGGTAGGTAGCCATCGCGTCGGCCGCACAGTTGGCAATCCTGGCATGGTGGGGCCGTGGGGGGCCCCGAGCGTAAATGGTGTTAGGACCAGGGCATGGGATGAGAGTGGCATGCCCCAGTGGTGACAGATGAGTTCCCTGACCCAGCGAGCCCTGGCGCGGTAGCAAAGACAGGAGTTGCGACTGTGCGACGCGGTTACTTTTTTTAGGCGCGCTGGCTGGCTGCCGCAGTTTGTTGACACGTGGTCCTCCCCCGAGCGTGGACGCGTCAAACCATGCGGTACACGTTAGTACGTTACACAAGCTCGTCAGCGCTCTCCCAGCCTTTTAACTTCTGGTCTACCTAGGTCCCTACAGTGCCCCCTCCACGGGCGCGACATGCCCCCACGGTATTAGGGCCATCCATGGCTCTCGCCACCGTGCGGAACCTGCCTACCTGCCTACCCACTCACCAGCCTCCGCCAAGTTTGCACTAACCTCCTGGTTGAAGCAATTGCCCTCGCGCAACACGCTATTGCCTCCGGCAACGCCCGGCTCTCACCAGCTTTCCTTGCACCGCTGCCGCCGCCATATTCGTGTGCGCAATCATCACACCACAGCCACAACAAGTGCGTAGAATCAATGTAAAATCGACGTTGAATCAACGGGTAATCAAGCAACACTCTCCTGCCACATAGTTGAGCTAGCTAGGCTCTGGATGCCGCAAAGCCGGCCCCGCACGCCTGTGTCCCCTGCGGCCATTCATAGTATAACCATTGTCACGCGCGCACAGCACACAGTCCACGTCACACGGTTAGCAGTTCATAATCAATCGTCCATAACCGCAACGTAGTGTGTCACTAGCGTAATGCCACCAAACCACCTGTCACACGCCTGCCTAAGCACTAAGCACTCCTGTTCACTCCTCCAGTCACGTCGAATCGGCCCTGCCTAGCCCGTAGCCGCACCCATCCGGTCTGCGTGCCATTCTAGTGTCGCACATGCACGTCAGGACTTGGTAGTTCCAGAGGGTTTCCACACTCCAGCGCCGGCAGTGCCACACGACAACAGCACTCGGGCGCGCGCGCCGCACGCCGCCGCACGCCGCAGCGCATCTCAGCGCTCGGCGCCCAAGCGGGCTGCAACTCACAGCGCCGTGCCGTGCTGTGCTGTGATGCAAACCGCTGCATCGCCGATTCGTTAGTGCGCTAAAATTAAATGCGCAGCATCCGGCGGCTCGTGCGGCCACTAGAGCGCTCCTCTGCCGCCGCCAGCTCCGCGTCAACCAGGTCAACGGCGTCGCCCGACTGCTGGCCCGCGTCCCAGGTGGGGACGTCCAGCATAAGGCGGCGCCAGTCCGACGTGGGGTCCTCCCCATCGCTGTAACCGTATCCGCCGTACGAGCCGTATCCGCCGTAACCGCCATCATCGCCGTACGGCGAAGGCGAGGGGCTGCTGCCGTACGCGGGCACGCTGGGGCTGGGGCCGTTGCCGTAGCCACCATACGGAGACGGGGCGGGGGAGGCGCCGTAGTAAGGCGCAGGCGAAGGAGTCTCGGGGCCTGAAGGGGGAGGAAATTTGAGGGCGGGCGCGGCGTCAGGGGTCGGGCGACGGGCGAGGCTTATGCGGTGTGGAGAAAGGTTGGGTAGGGTGCGTGGCAATGGTCGACATGGTGCGTTGCTCGTGCCACCGTAACCTGGTATGCGGTTACCACGTGCGCATTCATTCTCCCACCTTTCTCTTCTGTTGGCTGCCACTATTCCCATACCCACAGCCGTCCGCACAGCACGCTGCACCCGGGTGGCACAACCCAACCCCAACGCCAATTGGCAGTTGTCCACACAGCCCACGCAGCCCAGCGCTCGCTGACTCACTAGGAACAGGCTCGGGCGATGACTCTGGTTCAGGGGACTGGCCCTCGGGTTCGAGCTCTGGGGAGGGAGACTCCTCCTCCTGCTGCGGCTCCGGCGCGGGAGACGGGGACTCCGTCTCCGGCTCAGGAGCGGGCGCGGGTGACTCAGCAGGCTCAGACTCAGGCTCGGGAGACGGGGAAGGCGACTCATCGTCAACCTCGGGCGAGGGAGACGGGGAATCATCCTCAACCTCAGGCGAGGGAGATGGGGACTCAACCTCAGGCTCGGGCGAGGGAGACGGGGACTCATCCTCAACCTCAGGCGAGGGAGATGGGGACTCAACCTCCCGTGCAGGCGAGGGGGAAGGCGAAGGCGACTCCTTAGGGCTCGGGGACGGCGAGTCCTCAGACTCAGGCGAGGGCGTGGGCTTGTCACGGTTACCCAGGATGCCTGGCAATGGCGACGGCGACGGCGATGGCGACGGCGTCTTGCCGTGGTGGCCGTGGTCCTCCTCCACTGGCGGCGGCCACGTCACCCAGTCCGTGGGCGGCGGGACGTTGCCCTCCGGTGGCGGCTGTGGGGGAAGGGAGGGTGGCAGATCGGGGGGGGGGGGGGTCAGGCGCGGGGGAGTGGTGGGTTTAGGCTGGGCGCTTTCGCCGGCTTCCGGGGGGCATGTGTATGTGCGTGTGCGTGTGTGCGGCAGGACGGGGGTGCAAGGGAGCTAGCCCCGGACGACGCTGCCCGGGGCAAACAGCTGGGACTAGCCAGGTCTGATTGGGCTTTAGAGTTCCGTTGCAAGTCTTATACACATAGCTTGGACCCCCGCTGGTTCGGACTGGACTGGGTCGCGCTCATTGTGAGGAGGCGGCCTCGTCCTCGGGCGACACACGAACCCGCACCGCGCATAGAGCTGGGACCCCCCCTTTTACCCAGACCAGACACCCGCCCTTGCACTCACTGCATCCGCGGGTGGTGGGGGCGGCTTCTTCGCGGCCCCTGTTGGTACTACTATCGCGAGAACAGCAATGGCCAGCACGGCCAGAACGGCTCGATGGGACCTTTTCATTCTGCCGAATGCACTCAGACTACTGCTCTCAAGGCTGATTATGGCACCGTTGAGAGCTGCAGTTTAACGACCTGCACGGCAACGTAGAAGAGACGCACAGTGGGAAACCTCAGCTACGCAGCAGCGACTCCATCGGCGTTGCTGAACACGCCATGCATCTTCTCGCAAACCCAGGTAAGGGTCTCCTACACATTCACAGCTGAGGTCAGTTTCAGCCCTCGAAAGCGCGGAGGTGGTGCCACACTCCATCGCGACACATCTTTTTTGCCCGCTGCGACCTCGCGTCCCATTGCTTATGCCGAAATGACGATGTATTTACCTTCCACTTAAGCTACTCCTCAGATTGGCTGCTTTTGCGGGCAGTCGCCAGCTGTTCCAGAGCAAATTTCCGAAGACGTCCGCGAGTAGAAGAGAGATAGAGAGAGGGGTCGCGCGGTAACCACTTGCCAATGGGTCAGGCAAGCTGGCTGGTCTAAGGTTTGCGAAAGAACGACGGCTCGAGCGGAGTGGGGTAGGGCCAAGTTTCGTTGCATCGGCGGTTACTTCGTACGGCGAAGGCGGGCCGCTACTGGGCCGCGCTCGTAAGAGCATTATTCCGACAATTTAATAGCTACACGATATGTGCATATTTGCCTCTTAGAATGGCTGCCGAATACGCTTGCCCAGGTTTGCCTTGGCGCACTGCCCATTGCCATGGTAACTCCTGAGGGCGCGGCGCGTTCGCAGACTGTTCGAAATAGCGGCCAATAACGTCGGGCAGATTGCAAAACAAGAATGCTTGCTTGAAAGGCCAAGCCCAGGTTTTCGGAACCTGTTACGTGCAGGACACACCGAGCCCGCAGAGCCCGCAGGATTTGCACACCCCACGCTGCCCTCAGACTGTTGAACTCTCTCTGGCATCCCTCGCATGACCACACTCACTATCACACACAGGCACACGCGCGCTCAACACATCTCTGTCAAACCCACATGGGTAAAAAGACAGCCGCAGCACGCACCCAAGACCCGTTGGTCGCCGACATGTCGCGGCGTCGCAACCTGAACCCCCAATTCCTCTCGACAAGCAAACGCAAGCAGGCCACACAGCCGGCCCAGGCCCTAACCCGGCCCCACATATGTGCAACAGCCTGCTCTGCAAGCGGCGTCCGCCTATGCGTCTTTGAGGAATCCGCATCCAATGGACACGCGCCTGCCTAACCACAACCGCACGCCGCGCCGTCGGCAGCGGCTGCCTGGCCCGCGGCATTCGCTGGGACTGCCGCCAACTCGGCCCGCGGCCCGCTTCGCGTCCGATGTACGGTAGAAATGACGTCAAAAAGCCTGCCTAGCCCGTGGCCCGCCGACAGCACTTCCCGGGCCGTTCACAACATCCTACACGCCGCCGCCGCCGCCGGGCGCGCGCACCCGCTGCTCCTGCGGCGCCGGCAGCGGCTGCTGCGCGGCGCCGTTCGCCCCGCCGGCTCCGTTGCCATTGGCGCCGGCGCCCGCCCACGCCGGGCCGCTGGCACCGCCGCCATTGTCAGCCGCCGCCGCGCCGCTGGCTCCGCTGCCGCCCATCAGCGCGGAGTCGGCCCCCGCCAACCCCGGCACACCCGCCCCTCCGACGAAGTCGTCGCCGGCCCCGAACGCCGCCTCCGCCTCCTCGCCCAGCAGCGGCGCGTAGATGGCGAAGTCGGGCACAAGCAGCTTGTCCAGCACAGCGTCGCTGCGGGTGTGGGGGTGGGAGGGAGAGCGTGAAAGTGTGTGTGGGGAGTGTGGGAAGTGGGGCGAGGGTGAGCGTTATTGAGTTCCATGTGGCAATGGGAACGGGTGGGGCGTGGTGCGAGGGCCACGTATTGCTGTTGGGCACATGCACGCACCGGTAGTTGTCGAGCAGAGCCAGGAAGGCGGCGTTCGCCTCGATCCGGAACTCGGACACCGGGTTGGATCCGTTCGTTGACCGGATGTTGACCGCGTTGCGCAGCCGTGTGGTGTCCTGCGGCCGAGCGCGCGAGAGGGCAAGGGGGTGGCGGCGGGGTTGTGAGCGCCAGCCGGCGGGCTTCACCAAGCCTGACTATAAGCGAGCTCCAGCTTGTGCCCCTTACCCCGGTCTTCGAACCACCGCCTCATCCCAGTCTTCGACCCGTTCCATCACCCCAATGCCCTCCGCGCACGCCCCGATCCGCACAACCCCCGATTGCATTTGCCTGTCCCTTGCCTAGTTAGGTTGGCGCTGCTTGGGCTGGTATTCACAACCCCTTTGGATTAGCTTGGGCTGGTGTTTACAACCCCAACCCCCTACCTCCAGGAAGCAGCTCCACAGTGCATCCATCCACAGCAGCATGGTCTGCTGCTCCACGCCGCACACCTGCGGGCAGTGGCGACGGCGGCGGCGGCGGCGGCGGCGGCGGCACGCATGAGCGGGCTAGCTAATTGAGACACACGGGGAGAGGGGTTTGCAAGGTATGGTGCACGATGTGCGCCGTGTGGCGTGTCGGCGCCGTTTGCGCTTTCCAATTGCGCAAACGTGCGCACAGGCGGCACGCCCCGTCAACCCGCACCAGTGTCACACCCATCACACGCGCTGCTCTCGCGCTGCCTCGAACACCTCACGCGTGTCGCACTTCAGCTTCTTGCGCTTGTAAACGCGGTGGTCACCTCTGTGACCCTTGCGTCCACAAGTGCACGAAGCCGAAGTGCGACACGCGTGAGGTGTTCGAGGCAGCGCTAGAGCAGGGCGTGTGACGTGGGAGATGGCCCCAAACCACAAACCGGTACTGTGTCACACAATCACAAGTTTACAACATAGACAAGACTCTCAATTAAAGCAATTTACGCACCTGCTGGTCGGCGTCAATGTCGGTGAAGCCCAGCGAGGGGCTGGCCGTGAAGGTCAGCCGCGCCGCCAGCCGCCGCGCCTCGTAGCAGCAGATCACCAGCTCGCCCAGGTAGTTGCGCAGCACGCCCACCTGAGGCAGGCAGGCAGGTAGGTAGGTAGCGGTTGTTCGGTGTGGCGGTTGCAGTTGTTGGGTGGAGGTTGTTGGGTGGGTGGCGATCGGGCGCCCAGCGCTAGTGCTGGTGACGGGCAGTTTGGCAACAAACGGTTTCCGGCTCGGGGACGGGCGCGCAGCCCCGCAACCCGCAGCCGCTCCAGCATCAGCCCGCAACCCCCTCTGCGTCAGCCCCCGCGGCGGCCCCTCCCCTCTCACCTTCTCCGCGAACGGCCCCTCCAGCGGCGGCCGCTGCATGAGCCCCGGCAGCCGCGAGAACTGCATGCGCGCCGCCGCGCCCGCCGCCGCCCGCCCGGCGGAGGTCGCAGGGTCGCCGCCGCCCACCACCGCCGCCACGTCCGCGCCGTCGGAGCCGCCGTAGCCGAACAGCCTAGGAGAGGGTGGGGTGGGATTGGGATTGGGGAAAGGTGGAGTTGCCAGGATGGTTGGGGTGGGGTGGGGTGGGGCTGCAAGCACGGTTGGGAGGGGGTGGATAACGGATTGGACGATGGCAGGTGCGGGAGGGGGCGGAGGTGCCAAATTAGGTCGGCACACACGCGCACACATCGTTTCTGTTTGGTTTGTCAACACAAGCGTGCGGTGCGTGCGGTGCGCCCCCACCCTCACCTGCGGTGCGTGAGCAGCTGCAGCTGCAGCCGGAAGTTGCCGGCAATCTCACGCTGCGGCGGTACCGGCCACTGCAGCGGCCCGGTGCCGGCGATGTAGGCGGCCAGGTTGGCGATCTGTGTGCGTCGGGGGGGTTACATTCATCAGTAGTTAAGGAAGTGGTAGACGTGTGTGTCGGGGGTGGTGGTGCAAAGATGGTACAAAGAGAGAGTGAGGGGGGGGGAACGGTGTGGTGGGTGTGGAGGTAGGGAGGAGGGCGTGGAAGGCGTGGAGGGCGTGGAGGGCGTGGAGGGCGGCGTGGAAGGCAGGCTGGGGGTTCTTGGCTTTGCCCCACGCCCCGTCGCACTGGCTGGTCACAGACAGCGCACGTGGCCCGCAGCCCACCTGGTCGGGCGACAGCACCTCCAGCTCCTCCACCTGCGGGCCGAGGGGGGCGGGTGGGGTATGCTGGTCGTGCGCGTGCGGTGGCGACACGTGGCATGCTGGCAGTGATCACAGACGTGTGTGAAGCTCAAGGGGAGAGCTGCGGCTTGCGGGAAGTTTGGTTGTGTCTGATCCGTCTGACCCGTCGAGTGTTTGCAAGGTGTAGTCGTTGGATTGGGCTGCTGACGAACGGCCGCCATCCCTAAACACTGACACCCACGCGCCCCACCTGCATGTACACGGGCAGGGAGGACGGCTGACCCGAGCCCTCGCCGCCCCTGGTCACGCCTGTGGAATGCAAAACATGAAATGTCAAATGTCATAGCTGCTGCCGAGCACGGTGTTGCCCAGGACCGCTGCACACGTGGCCTTGAACAGCAACGCTGCACACGTGGCCGTGCCTGCTCACCGAACAGCTCCAGCGTCTTTCGCACGGTGGGGTCGGTGGCGGCGGCGGAGGTGACCGCCGAGAAGTCCACAAAGGTCTTGGTGGTGCGGCCGGGCGGGTTGACCAGCACCCGCAGGCAGTGCAGCACCGCCTGCACGCGGGGAAAGGCGGCGGGGGGCGGTTGGGAAAAGGTCGTCACCGGGTCCGCCCCACGACCTGCTACTCGCTGTTCCGGCCCCTTGCTCCCCACCCCCTTGCCCTGGGACCCCCGCCCGCCGCCCTCCCTTGGACCTGCCCACACGCACAACACACGACACGCACCTGCAGCGGGCTGACCAACACGGGCGGCACCACGCCCAGCGCCTGCTGCGTGCGCAGGCTCTGCGGCGGCGCCACGCCTGCATCACATGCACGGATGAGGGGCGTGACGCTCATGCTAACGCCAACATATTGCTAACATATTGCTATCATGGTGCTAGGCTGCTAGCAAAAGCTGCTTCATTCGCGAGGTGAGAAGGGGCGGGGTCGGGTACAGCTGAATCCACTCCTGACGCCTGGCCCAGTCCAGCCGTGGGGCTCGCTGCCGGCCTCACACCTCCTCCCACGGCCCCCCCCTCCCCCCGCTCACCCGGCAGCAGCTGGCAGGCGGGCAGCACGTCCGCCCGCACCGACTCCTCCAGCCAGCGCTGCGGCGGGCTGTGCGCGTCCAGGTGCCGCCCCACCAACTCATCCACGTAGCGCTGCGGGTGCAGGGGCGGTGGGGTGGCGATGGTGCGGTGAGGGGCGTTGCGGGGCGTTCAGGGTGAGGCAGCGGTGAGGTGAGGTGAGGTGATTGGGGTGATTGGGGTGCGGTGAGTACCGGTATTGGGCACACAAGCACACACGCACCGGCACGCAGTCGCCCACCTGGATCAGCACGTACGCGATCTGCCCGCGCTGCATGTCGCCGCCCGCCAGCACCAGCCGCCGCAGCGTGTACAGGTTGCGGCGGTACTCCTCCATGACCGCGTCGTACTTCTGGGTCTGTACGGCAGCGGCGGGGCGTGTGCAGTGCGGTACGGGTGTGCCGTACGGGACATGGTGGGTGGATGGGTGGATGGGTGGATGGATGGGTGGGAGGGAGGGAAAGATGCCGCAGGAACCCGTGTTGCATTCGGTCGGAGGTCGGGGCCGGGCCCGCCCCCACCCTGCACGCCACGCCCTGCCCTCCCCTACCCCGCCCTCCTCCCCCTACCCCTCCAGCCCCCTGCCCCACCTCCAGCCTCATGTTCTTGCTCATGGACTCGTGCCAGCGCACCACGTAGTTGACCAGGTACTCTACCACGCCGCCGTCCAGGTAGTCGGGGCCGGTCTGGGCGGGAGTGAGGGGGAGAGGGGGAGTTCCATGCATGATTAATTAAGATAGGATGGGGGAGAGGGAAAAGGGGCCGAGGAGGAGGAGCCGCGGTGGAGGAGTGAGGTCGGTGGCGGCGAGGGGGGAGAAGCGGGCAAAGGCACGGACAAAGGGTCGGATGCACGAACAAGAGCACCACAGAATCAGGCAAAGGTTCAGAGCAGGTCGGGCCCGGCCACGGCCCGGTGAGGTCGGGCTGAATGAGCTCGGGCACAGGCACCGAGACACATGCACTTGCACGCACACGTTTGCACACCCACACACCCACACCTGCAGCTGCGAGCCCATCTGGTTGAGCAGGGCCGACACCTTGTCCATGCCTGGGGTGGGCACGCGGGAGCGGGGGTTGCAAGGATGTGGGAGAGGGAGAGGGAGCCAGAAAGGTGGAAGCAGACAAGCCGGGTCGGCCTGTGGCAATGACCCATTGTGCGCCTTGTGGTCGCGCCGGCCAGGCACGACACACCGTACGACACACTGTACGACACACACGTGCTGCTACTACGCTACTCACCGAACACCACCATGAGCGGGTCGGTGCAGTCCAGCAGCATCTTGCTCTCGCCGGGGTCGCCCTGCGCGGGCGGCCGTGGCGTGTGTGTGTTAGAGACCACAAGGGAGAACGACAGCAAAGACTGTGCGTGCGGTGCATGCGTGTGTGTGCATGCGTGTGAGTGAGTGTGGGTGCGTGCCCAGGCCCTCACACCCGCATCGCCGTGCAGTCCAAGCCCAACCAGGGCCCCCCACACACAGCTACACCCGCATACACACACGGTACACGCGTTGAGGCGTGGCGAGGCCAAGGGCAAGCCAAGCGCCGCACCTGGCGCCCGGCGCGGCCGCGCAGCTGCAGCTCGATGCGCGGTGACTCGTTGAGCGAGGTGCCCAGCACCAGCAGCCCGCCCGCCGCCCGCACCTCCTCACGGTGCCGCGCGCACTCCTGTGCAGCGGGGGCGGCCAGGAGCGGGCGCGTGCGAGTGTGTGTGAGAGGGCAGGAGCGAGTGCGTGTGAGGCCAGGACGCCCCCGAGGACAAAACGCACACGTGCTGCCCGGCCCTCAAGGACAGCCGTCATCACACGCCGCATGCGACACGCCGTACGCAGGTCCAGATGCCGGCCCCGCCCCCATAAACTGCCGCAACAGCATCTTGTCATGCCGCAATTATTAGCACTGTATGAATGCAGTCCCCACAGCCGGGCGGACCGGCAGGTTCACTCCAGGCCAGGCCAGCGGGCGGGGCCCTCACCTGGTCGAACCATAGCCACAGGTACAGCGCCGCCCGCAGCGCCAGCACCTGCGCCACCGGCTCCTCGCCCGCGTCCTCGTCCTCGTCCGCCAGGCCGCTCACGCCGCCCGCCAGCCCGCTGCCGCCCGCCACCGTCGCCACGGCCGCGGCCGCCGCGGTCGCCTGCAATGTTAAACCGGGTTGCGATAAGCTTTGAGGTAGAGCTAGCCACCCCTGGCGAGGCCGAGTAGACCACCTCTGGCGAGGCCGAATAGACCAGCCAAATGGGTGTCTTCAGAAACAAGCTCAACAAACAAAACTTGACTATCAAAAGCTCGCACCTCGTCGTCGTCGGTGAAGCTGCTGCCGGAGCCCACCACAGGCGAGTCCCGCCCCGCCGACGCCGCGGCCGCCGACGCCACCGCCGCCGCGGTCGCTGCAGCCGCAGGGTCTTGCGGCTGCTGCTGCTGCGCCGCGCGGACCTGGGAGCGACAAGCGGCAGGGGGCGGGGTTCGAAGAACGAGCAGGCGAAGAGGAACGCAGGTAGCAGCAGCCGAAACGGCTTTGGTGACCACGCGCCCTACCCGCCACGTCACACAGCACACTCACACACATGGCACCAACAAGACACACCCGCCAAACCCCGCATCAGTCATATGCTCACAGTACACATGATCACAGTACACATGCATGCACACACCACACACGACCTCAAGACTTAAATGCGCGCTGCCATGTGTACCCGCCACAACACACAATGTTCGCGCCCACCCACCTGCTTGCTGAGGCGCTCCTGCTCCCGCGCCGCCAGCACCGCCGCCGCCACGGGCGCCACGCATACCGTGAAGTTGAGGCACTCCAGGCCGCCGGCGTGGGAGCGGTAGGTGCGCCGCAGCTGGCCGCGGACCTGTCCGAGGGCGGGGAGGGGCGCAGCGTCAGCATCGGGCGGGAGCAATCGCGGAAGTTAACGGGTTCAAAGCAGTCTAAACAAGTGCATTGACGCAGCCCCCTCCCCCTGTCCCGCTCACCTTGCGTCGGAGCACCTCGGCTCGGTCCATCACCCAGGCCAGCAGGTCCGCCGTCTGGCTGTAGCTCATGCCGGCGGTAGCGGCTGCCAGCGCCGCCGCCGCGTCGGCAGCAGCCGCCGCCGCGCCGTTGCCGTTACCGTTGGCACCGTTAGAACCGTTGCCGTTACCCAGGATGGCGTTCATGAGGTCGACGCTGCTCAGCGAGGCCGAGGTGGTTGAGCCGTTGGCGGCGCCGCCGCCGCCGGCGCCGCCCGCGCCGCCGGCGGGCGAGAGCGCGATGGATGTGAGGATGGCTGTAGCCAGGGCCTCGTGCAGCGGGCGCGGCAGGCCCGCGTGCGGCGCGTCGGGCGTGGCGAATGGGATGCTGCGCGGACGAGGCGCGGATGGAAGGTATAAGGCATATACAGGTGCCGCACATCGTAAGCGCACAGGGTCCGTCGGTCGCGGGGGCGATGTCAGGTACCGGGGCCAGAAATGGGCTCGCCGCGTCAAGCTCGCTGAACCAATAGCATCTCCTCAGCTAGCGCTAGCACTCATCATAGCTTTGTTTACAGTCACAATCAGCTCTCTACAAGGTGAGCAAGCCAATGCTATTAGTGCTATTAGTCAAGGCACATAATTAGCGCACCTGGTGATGGCGGTGAAGTCGTCGGTGTCGTAGGGGTCCAGGGGCGGCAGCGGCACCGCCGGCAGCGTCTCGCGCTCGTCGGCTGCTCGGCAGGCAGGCAGGCGGGCAGGGCAGTGGCGGGCGGGCGGTCAGGATCAGCAGCGGGCGGCGAGAGGCGTCAGACGAGGCAGGCGCAGCGACAGCGGGCAGCGGGATGGATGGCCCGGCAGCCGCGTCGCGCCATAAGACCCATCCGCCCCGCCTCCCAGCTCGCTGGCTCCCTTCCTGCCTGGACGCGCTCGCCTGCCTGCCTGCCCCACGCCCCCACGCCCGCTCGCCCCCCCTCGCCCCTCGCCCCTCGCCCCTCGCCCCCCCACTCACCCTTGAGCAGGCGGCGGTACACCAGGCGCATGAGCGCCAGCTTGGTGAGGCCCTCGGGGTTGCCGCCCAGGATGATGTCCGTGCCGCGGCCGGCCATATTGGTGGCGATGGTGACCGCGCCGGGCAGGCCGGCCTGGGGGCGGGGTGGTGGAGGGTTGGGGTGAGGTTGCAATGAGGGTACATAGACGTGAAGCAGCGTAGATAGCAGGGGGATGGGGGTGGGTGGGGGGGTTGGGTTGGGTGGGAATGGATTGGGTTGTGGGGTTGATGGATTTGGGGTGTTGTGGGGTTTGCGGGTTGGGGGGTCACAACCCGCACACGGCGCCGCGCGCGGGCACGCACGCACCTGCGCGATGACCTGCGCCTCCACCCGCACCAGCTCCGGCTTGGCGTTCAGCAGCGTCACGCGCGGCTGCAGCAGCCCCCGCGTGCCGCCCGCCCCGGCGGCGCTGCTGCTGCTGCTACTGCCGCTGCCGCCGCTGCTGCTGCTACTGCCGTTGCGGCCGTTCTTTGAGGCGGAGAGGAGGATGGTGTGGTTCAGGTAGTTGAGCACCAGCTCCGACTCCTGCACGCTCGTGGTGCCGATCAGGACCGGCCTGCGAGCAAAGGAAACAGCAGGTGCGAAAAAGGGGAGGTGATTGAACGTGCCGCGGCATCGGCACTGGCAACGACAGCACGCGTTGGCGCAGTTGCGCGGTGACGGTTCATGGCTTGGGCTGGTGTTTCCAACCCCCGCACGCTGTGCGCCCACCTGTGCTGCGCCACCGCGGCGTCCACCTCCTCCGCCAGCGCGTGCATTTTGAGCGCCTTGTCGTAGTAGAGCCGCGCCTGTGACGGGTTTGTGTGTGACGGACTTGTGTGTGACGGATTTGTGTGTGCGGGTTTGTGTGTGCGGGTTTGTGTGTGCGGGTTTGTGTGTGTGAGAGCACCCGGGAAACAAGCGCTTGTGTGTTTGTGTGTTTATGTGTGCCGAAAAACAGCGAACTGACGAAAGCTGCCAGCAACGCGCAGAGACTGTGCGTGCAGAGACGGGCAGTGTGTGCATAGGGTTGTGTGCGCGCGCAGTCGGGCCGCGCACCTGGTGGTCGATGCGGCGCGAGGGGCGGTTGGTGGGCACCGGCACGACCTTGATGTTGTACAGCTCAAACAGCTCGGCGGCGGCGGGCTGGGCCGTGCCCTGTTGCGGCGCGGCGGAGTGCGGGAGAGGCAGGGGAAGGGGCAGGGGAGGGGAGGGGAGGGGGAATGCAAGAGGTTAAGGAGATGGGGCGGGTGGGGGAGGGGGCAGCGGGGAAGGGCGGGCAGGGTGCGGATGGGGATTTGGGACGCTGGACTTGTTTCTGCCCCCAATCCCCAATCCCCTGTCTGATTAGCTTGGTTTACCTTGGGCTGGTATTCACGAAACCCCCAAGACCGCCCCCGCCCCCACCCCGGCCCGGCCGCCCTCACCGTCATGCCCGCCAGCCAGGCGTACTGCCTGAAGAACAGCTGGAAGGTGATGGTGGCGGTCACCAGGTTCTCGGCCTGGATGGGCAGCCCCTCCTTGGCCTCCACGGCCTGGGGTACCAGCCGAGCGACGGAAACCAAAGGAGACGAGACGATGTTGACGGGTGGAGCGGGCCGGAGGGCGGGCGCGGCCGGCCATGTACCGTGTCCGTGCCCGTGCCATCAGGCGCCAGCGGTGTCGCAAGGTGAGCCGCCAACGAGGCCAAACAACGCCGGAGCGGTGCGAACACGCGACCCACACCCACCCACTCCCAACACACCCACCCTCTCCACACCCCGCCTCCCCGGCCCCCCCCCACACACACCGCACCTGGTGTATGCCGCCCTGCCAGCGCGTGTTGGCTTTGAGCCGGCCCGTGGACTGGTCCACGATCACCACCTCGCCCTCGCGCACGATGTAGTCGCGGCCGTTGATGTACAGCTCGTAGGCCTAAAGGGGGGTTGCAATGATGGTACATGGACGTGTAGCAACGTAGGGGGGGGGCGGGTGGGGGTTGGGGTGGTGGGGGGTACATCCATGATGACTTAAGAAGGTGATGGCGTGGCCGCCCATCGACGGCGTGCATAAAGTGTGAGCACTCGCCTGCCCACCAAGCTCACCAAACCCCAGTCCCCACCAACCCTGTCATCCGCCCACTGCCGCTCATTGCCACCCACTGCCCACTGCTGCGCACTGCCGCCCGCAATGCCGCCCACAGTGCCGCCCGCACTGCCGCCCACACTGTCGCCCCCACTGCGCCCGCGCTCACCGACATAGCTGTTGTGGACAGGCGGCCCCAGGGCACCTCCTCCTCCCACAGGCAGTGCACGTCGGGGTAGGGGTCGCTGAAGCGCGCGCCCTGCTCCACTGCGGGGGGGAAGGGGAGGGGGGAAGGGGTGGGGGGGGGGGGGGGGTTGCAAGGATGTGTGGAAAGGCGGCACAGGATGCACGGGGGGCGTTGTTTGCGTTGTGGCAGCGGGTAAAGGGCGGAGAGGGCAAGGCTGCGGCTAAGCATGGTGATGCAGCGGTCGAGCGCCCCCGTCCCCATCCCGTCACCTCCATGGCTCCACCACATGCGACAAACATCCCTAGCACCCTAGCCGTGCATGCTGCCTCCAACACGCACAACCCAGTGCCAGCGCCCACCCCACCCCATCCACACCCGCCCACACCACACCACACCACACCGCACCGCACCGCACCACACCGCACCACACCACCGCCCAACCACAGCCCACACCACACCCACACCACAGCTCAGTCGGCACTCACGCAGGTTGAGGAACACCAGGTAGGTGCCGGCCTCTGTGTACGACACGGTGCGCGTCTTCTCGTCCACGATGTAGTACCTGGGGGGGGGGCGAGGGAGGATGGGGAGTTGCAAGGATGGGGGGAGGGGTTTCCGCGCGTGATTAATTGTGACGAGATGATGATGACGATGACGGGGCGTTGCAACAGAGCAGGGGGAGGCAAGCATGGGACCGCGCCCCTGGCAGAGTGCTTCTGTGGGGGCGCGGTGCTGAGCGCGCCCCTGACAGCAGCAATCAACCCACATGGTATCGCCGTGATACGGTACTCCACACACAGCCCCCGCCCCCCGCCCCCTGACGCACCTGCCCTTTACCGCCTTCTCGATCTCGCGCCGCCGCGTGTCCGACAGCGACGCGGCCGGCTCCGCCGCCAGCGCCGACTCCAGCTCGTTGCCAACCGCCACCCACAGCTTACGCACGGCCTGTGCGTTTTGCGCGCGCACAGGGGGGGAGGCACGCTTTGAGCCACCGCCACCGCCCCAGCCTCCACCTTCCGTCGATCCTCCTCCCCACCGCAACTAGTGCCCCGGCGGGACCCGGCGGGACCCGGCGGGACCCCCACACGCGGGACCCCCCACCATTGGGTTCTGGAATCAACTAACCCTCCCACCTCCCCCCCCCCGGCAGACACCCCCCCCCAGCACAGCTCACCACGTCCACGGTGTTGACCACGGCGGTGTCGCAGGCGCCGCGCGAGGATATGATCATTGGGTTGCGGGACTCGTCGATGAGGATGGAGTCCACCTCGTCCACGATGGCGAAGTGGAAGCCGCTGTCGCGCAGGCACTGCGGGCGGGGAGGTACGGCAGGGCGGCAGGGCGGCAGGGCAAGGTAGGCAGGAAGGTAGGAAGGCGGGAGAGGGCGAGGCAGAACTTGAGGTGGGGCAGTTTTTAAGCCGTACATGACATGCACACGCTGATCCAGTGCATACCCAGCGACGCAGCTCCATGCAGCGACCCTGCCCAGCCGCCGGCCGGCCCCTTGACTGGTAGCCGGGGTTGGCCGTGATCGCCCCCAGCCCCCAAAGGCCCCCGCCACCCAACCCCCACCCACCCCCACCATCTTTGCAACCACCCTTGCACCCCACCCCACCCCCACCAGCCACCCCCATCCCCATCCCCCCAACCACCCCACCACCCACCAGGTCCGCCGGGCTGAGCGCGGTGTTGTCCTTCAGGTAGGAGAAGCACAGCTCCTGGCCCGTGACGTAGGTCACGTCGCAGGCGAAGGCGGCGCGCGCGGTGGCCACGGGGCAGTTGGACTGCACCGCGGCGCAGGTCAGGCCGAGGAAGCGGTACAGCTTGCCCATCCTGTACGGCGGTGTACGGCACGGCAGGGGTTACGGCAGGGGTGGTGGTGTACGCCAGGGGGGTTACACGGCAGGGGGGCGGGGTTGTGAATACCAGCCCAAGCTAATTCAAACCGGGGCCCAAGCTAAAACGGGGACAGCCCCGCGTCCGACCCAACCGCCGCCAGCACCCTCGACACACCCTCCCCACACCATCCCCACAACCTCCCCACACCCTCCCACCCCACACCACCCACCACGCCGCGTCTCTCGCCGCCAGGTAGTCGTTGACGGTGACCACGTGCACGCCGCGCCCCGTCAGCGCACCCAGGTAGCCGGGCAGCGTGGCCACCAGCGTCTTGCCCTCGCCCGTGGCCATCTCCGCCACCTGGCCCTCCGCCAGCACCATGCCGCCCACCTGCGCGGCCGGCGGGGGAGCAGCGGCGGGCGCGGGCCAGGGGGTTAATGGCACGGTCAGGGAGGCGTAGGGTGTGGAGCGCCGCGCGTGTGTGTGTGTGTGTGTGTGTGTGTGTGTGTGTGTGTGTGTGTGTATGTGTGTGTGTGTGTGTGTGTGTATGTGTGGAAACTGGGGGGACCGGGCGACGGCGGCCCTTGTGCCGAGTTGACGAGCACGGCCGGATCCGCCCCACTCTGCCGCAATGCCCCGATGCGGCCATGAAAGACCGTACTACTACGCCCCTGCGCCACTTCAAGACTTGCACCCAACGGTTGCACCCCGGCCCGCCCCGCCCCCCAAAGGCCCACCCCCCCGAGCGGACGCACCATCGGTCATCGGTACGAACGCCTCCACGCCTGCTGTCTACGCCACTACGCTTCTATATACCATCTTTGCAACCCCCCCGGGCGAGGGGCCCCCCTTTGCCAACCGTCCTTGCAAGTTGCAACCCCCTCCCCCCGGCCCAGGCCCCGGCCCCGCTCAAGGCCCCCCCAAAAGGCTCCCGCCACCCACCAGCTGGCAGTCGTAGTGCCTCATGCCCAGCACGCGGCGGCTGGCCTCGCGCACCACCGCGAACGCCTCCACGCGCAGCGAGGCCAGTGCCGCGCCCTCCGCCAGCCGCTGCCGGAACTCGTCTGCGCGGTGGGGTGGGAGGGGGCGGGGGTAGGTTTGTGGGTGTGCGGGGTGGGTGGGTGTGGGGTTATGGATGTATGGTGTGGTGTGGCGCGCCCCGCCTTCGCTCAGCGCGCCCAGCCTTCACCCCTGACCTCACGTGCGTGAGCCCGGTACCCAGCAGCCCACTCCGCTGCCCCTCCCCCGTTGGGCTGGTGTCCACCCCCTCCCCAGACACATGCACCGGCCCCTCGGACACGTGCCCTCACGTGGCGTCCCTACAGCTACCCCCACTTCGGCTGGTATTCACCCCGCCCCCTTTGCACACAAGACCCCCCGCCACGCACTCGTCTTGTTGCGCAGCTGGGCGTTGTTGAGTCCGCGCATGGCGGGCTCCAGGTCGTTGATGGCGATCACGTCGGCGTAGTAGCTGCGCGGCGGGGCGGGCGGACGTGTGAATACCATCCCAAGGGGAGTGAGAAAGGACAAGAACGACAGTGTGCGTGCGCATGTGCGGTGCTTGCAGGAGGGCGGGAGGTGCAGACAAGCGTGGCATCGGTGTTGGCATCGGTGTTGCGCGCCCCATCCCATGACAGTGCACGACGGCCCCCCGCCTTCGCTCCTGCCCGCGCCCGCGCCAGCAGCCCCCGGCCCCGCCCCGGGTCCCCGGACCTTGCGCTGCCGCCTGAGAGCAACACGGGGCGGCGACCGACCTCCCCTGTCCCGAACCCCTGTCCCTGCCCCTGCAACACCTCTTCCCCCACCTCCCCCATTGCGACAGTGTCCCACCTTGCCGGCCGCCCTTCCCCGACCGCATTTCCGAAACCAATTTTGAATGTAGCCCCCTCCACTCCTGCAGCCCCCGGACCCCGGCCCCGGCGCCCTCACCGCTGCAGCACGCGCTTGCGCCCCAGCGGCGCCTTCGCCATCTGGTCCTGCCAGTGCGCGGGCAGCTGGTACGACTCGGCATTGCTACTGCCGCCGCCGCCGCCCGCCGCCGCCCCGGCACGGGCAGTAGCAGTGGCCGTGGCAGCCGCGCCGGCGGCCGTCGAGCGCGCTGCTATTGACCTAGCCGCCGCCCTGCCCGACACGCCGCGTGACGGCGCCGCCGACACGCCCGCTACACTCCGCCCCGTGCTGCTGCTACTGCTGCTGCTGTGTAGAGACGAGGCCCAACCGCCAACCAAGCCACTCCGCCCCCGGACTCCCCTGACGTCCCTGCTGCTACTGCCGCCGCTGCTACCGGCACTAATACTGCTACTGCCGCTGCTGCTGGGCCCTAGCCCTGCGTCAGGGCAGCTGCACCGCGGCGCGGCAGCCAGGGCGGCTTCCGGCGGCGCCGCCACCTGCGGTGCCGCCTGCAGCACCTCGGGCCTCGCCGCACGATCCCAGCCGGCACCCCTTGCCGCCCCTGGCTCAGTAGCACCCACGCGCGCAGCCGCAGAGCCCATCGCAGCCGCCCCCAGCAGCGGTAGCAGCTGTGGCGCGCCGCCTGCTGCTACAGCTGCCTGCCTGCGGCTGGCCGCCGCGGGCGGCAGTAGCACTGCTGGTGCTGGTGCTGGCGTTGCCGTTCCATCCTGTGTGATGCAGCGGGCGAGTAAGTGATTGCGCGATTCGGTGCCGAAGCAACAGGGAAGGGCCGTGGGGCCGTGAGGGCCAGGCCAGTCGGCCAATCGTGTGTGCCGCGGCAGGGCAGCGCCTGTGGCGGCGAGACCGCAGCTGGCCGCCCCTGACCGCGCCGCTGACACCACAGCGCCGTTCTACTGCCCGCGCAGAACAAGCGAATGCACCCATTGCATCCGATAGCACCCAACTGCAGCTGCGCGGCAGCTACCGCCAGTAAGAGGCCGCGCGTGCGGACAGGTCGGCGTCGGGGGACCGGCACGGTGCCGAGAGGCAGTTGCGCACGGGCCAAGGAACACGCACGGCCGCTCCAATTGCTGCAATTGCGCCCTAACAACGGCCGGAAGCAGCAGTGCGTGCGCGGGCAGCCGCGCCGGGCGCAAGGCAGCCTCCCGCCCATCGAACACACAATCGATTACTTGTCCACCGCGCGCAAACACCCACCGTCTGCGCACCCACCTGCCGCCCGGTCGCTGGGGCGATCGCTTCTATGCAAATATGGCGATTGGCGCCCTGGCGCGGACACGCCGGAGCTGGAACGCCGCGAGAGGGAGCCGCCGAGGCTGACAGAAGCGCCACCGAGCGCATTTTATTTACTGACGATATATGCTTACAGTAATAATCGCCCGAAAGACGTCGGCCCCATCGGTCGAGGCCGGGGCGTGCGTGTTTCTCTGAGACAGGTAGGCAGCGTGCCTCCCACGCTATTTTGGTGTCACGTCAACTTGAGGAAACAAATTTAAAATCGGAGGAACTGTCGGCAAGCGAAGAATCAGACTCCCCAACCATGAACGGACCGAATGGACGCGGTGCACCCGAAAGCACAGCGGGCTGCGCCGGGGTGCGAGTGATCAGGGCAAAGCTAAACACGATGACTGCATAGGCCACAATAAGACGGGGTCCCGCTTTCAGGTGGAACCAAAAGCCAAGTTTGTCTAGAAGCCCTTGCCGAGCGGGGGTTTCGTATGCTGGTGTCTTGCCCTGGATGCTAATAGATTGTAGCACACTACGGAAAATACAGGCGGCCCTTGTTGGGCAGCTTGCGTGCGTTTCACCGCTGCGCAGCCCCGCAAAGCATAACGGCGGTGGCTTATTGATATAAGTGGACAAAAGCATGTCCACTGCACGGTGAGTACATGGAGGGGCGGGCAGAACCCGGCAGGTCAGCAACACGCCAAATAAATCGTTTTGAACCCGCGGCGCTGAGAGCCACGTCGCGGACCACGCACAAGGGTACACGAGGCGACATACGTGATCCACAGCCTGGCATGATACTCCCGGGGCTGAGCTGTGCAATATGGTGACTCCAAGCTGACAATTGCGCGCGCGACTGCAGGCTGTACGCCCCGCCGGCGTGTTGCAGCTTGGTGCCAGGGCGATCCGCGTCAACGGTACTGCTCGGTCACCGGCTGCTAGGTGAGACGAGGGGGCGTGGCAGGCGGCGGCGCGGCCGTTAGCAGAGGGGGCCGGAGGGTGTTGTGCCGACGCTGGGTTCGGGCGCGGCTGACAGGCAGGGCAGGGCCGGCACACGCCGGGCTTTCACGAGCTCGACCTGTCGGCTCCAGCTCTGCACGTGTGGCTGGAGTTTGACCGCGAGGGCACCGAGCGGGGAGGGGGTCCATGTGGGGAGGGAGGGAGGGCGCCGAACAGGCGTTGGGGGATGGCACGGTCAAAAGTGGCGGTGGGGCGGCCTCCCACAGCGCCCGCGCCTGCCTCACAATGACGGAGTGGGGCGGGCACAAAGGCCAACAGCCGCCAGGCACACCAGTGCCGCCCGCAGGCTCTTTCCGAAACCACTACAGCCGCTGCGACCGAAACCGGGCCGAAAAGCAGCCAGCACACCCACAGCTCGGCGACGGCTGACAGGCGTCTGCTTCTTTCTTTTGCAACGCCCGCTCACAGGCATGCGTGGACGCGCTGCTCTGGGCTGCAGACAGCTGCACTTGACGGCAGCGCCGGGCGGCGTCTGCCGCTCACCGACCGCCCTCGGCGGGCTGGCGCTACTGCGGCGGCCGACGCCGGCTGTAGCAGTAGCAGCCTGCGCGGCGGCAGCCGGCGGCTGTAGCAGCTCCGTTGCCGGCGGCAGCAGCAGCGCCGGTGCTAGCACCAGCAGCATCAGCAGCCGGATTGCCAGTGGAGGCGGCTGCAGCAGCAGCAGCAGCAGCTGCAGCAGCTGCGGCGGGTACGGCTCGGCGGGACTCGTAGCTGGGGGGAGGGCGGCCCGGCGCGTTGGCAGGGCACGGGGGCTGTGGGTGGCGCTTGCGGGGGGTGACGCCGCAGCAGCAGCCGGTGGCGATGGTGCCGCTGGCGGCGGCGGCGGCGGCGGCGGGGTCACGACGGCGCAAGCCAGCATGAACGGCGCAGGTGCGTGTCCGCAAACGTCATGTTGCGGGCGGTTCGGGTTGAAGGGTGGGGGGATGCCTTGCATGTTCAGTTATGACGAGAGGACGTTGACAGTGGGGAGTGGGGACAGGGGAGTGTGCCCCACAACGGCTCCCGAACTGTTGCCTGTTTGTCGGTTGCGCTCGCAAGGTCGGTACCCCGTTGCCATGTGCCCCCTTTTCCCGCACTCACCCTGCGCTCGCTCCCCACACAAGCAGGCGCGGCCGCGTCGAACGGCGGCGGCGCGGCGCCGTCGCCGTCTTCTTCGCTGCCGCGGCCCGCCTCGACGCTGTGCCGCTTCGTGGTGCCTTCGGACCCGCCCGCGCCGCTGCCGCACCCCAGCAGCAGCACCGCTGCCGGCGCCTCCGCCGCGGACCTGCTGCTGCTGGTCGGCAGCTGTCCGGAGTTGGGCGAATGGGACCCGGGCCGGGCGCTGCGGCTGGTGGCGGTGGCGGGCGGCGGCTGGGCGGCGGAGGCGCGGCTGGAGCTGGAGAGCGAGGTGGCGGCCAAGGTGGGTGGGTGGGGAGTTGCGGCTAGCGTGGGGGGCGGGCGGCTAGGTGGGGGTGCTAGGGGGGCCGGTAGGTGCGGGGGTTGCAATGTTTGTATGGGTGTGTATAAGTACCTGCCCTGTCTGAACCAGGGGGGCCAAAGGGATTCACGACAACCAAACCCTCCTGTAACTGCGCAACTGCCACGCCCGCAGCTGCTCATCCTGCGCGAGGGCAAGAAGATGGAGTGGGAGCTGGGCCCCAACCGCCTGCTGCGCGGCGCGCTCACCGCCGCCGCACAGCCCGCCGCCGGCGCGCCGCCGCCGCGCGCGCTGCTGTTCAGCTGCCCCTGGAACCAGCCCGACAACACCACCCGCATTGAGCTGGAGGCGGCGCAGCTGCCGCCGCTGCAGCCGGCGCCGCCGGCGCCGCCGCCGCCAAAGGCAGCGGTGGCGGCGCCGCCAGCGGCGGCGCCAGCCGGCGGCGGCGCCGGCGCCGCCTTCAGCGGCGGCGCCGGCGTGCAGGTGAACACGACGGAGCTGCGCAAGCTGCAGCAGAAGCTCACGGCGCAGATTGCGGACCTGCAGCAGTCGGGCGCCGCCGGCGCCGCGGGCAGGCAGCAGGCCGCCGCGGCGGCCGCCGCGGCTGCGGCGGCTGGCGCGGCGGCTGGGGCGGCGGCTGGGGCGGGCGCGGGTGGGGCCGGGGTGGCGGCGGGGGCGGGGGTGGCGGCGGCGCTGGCGGCGGACGGGGAGCTGCAGCGGCTGACGGCGCAGCTGCAGAGCGTCAGCGCGCAGCTGGAGGTGAGCGATGTGGTTGACGGACGGGCCGGGCGGTTGACAGTCAGACGGCGCACCCGTGCCCGGACCCGGCGCATGTTTGTTGCTTTGTTTGCGGGACGGGGCTCCCGCTTTGTTGCCTGTCGCTTTTGTAACGCGATGCCACACACGCGCGCCCCCCCCCACACACACGCCCCCACACGCGCCCATCACACGCGCCCATCACACGCGCCGCCACACGCGCCGATCACACGCGCCCATCACACGCTGACGCAGACCACGATGGCTGAGATGGCCTCTGCGCGCGCCGCGGTGGTGGCCAAGGAGCGGGCCATGGCCGAGCTGGAGGAGCGGCTGGCGGCGGCGGCGGCGCGCGACACGGAGCGCAAGCAGGAGCTGCAGGTGCGGGGCGGGTGTGTGTCAGGTGGTGGTGGGGGGTGGGGGGTGGGGCTGGGGTGCGGCCGTATGTGTGGGGTGTACTGGCTTCTGTTGGCAGGTGTTGTTGGCTTCAGGCACGGGGCTGGTCTCCTGCACCACCCTTGGGCTGGTACCCTCCCCCACGGCCCCACGGCCCGCCCCCGTGGACGTCGGCACTTCAAATCATTTGCAAAAACATCGCCACGTGGACGGCTCCCCCCCTCGCAGACGGTGCGCTCGCAGCTGGCGGACGCGGTGGCGCGCACCAGCGCCGCCGCGGACGCCTCCGCCACCGCCGACACGCTGGCCTCCAAGACGGCGGCGGCGCTGCAGAGCGAGCTGGTGGCCACCAAGCAGGTGGGCGGCGGCGGCGGCGGCGGCGGGCGGTGGGGGGTGGGGTATTGGGGATGGGATTGGGGCATGGGGGGTTACATGTGCAGATATCGTAAAGAGGTGCGGCCGGCGGACCCAGACGTCGCCTGCCGCACCGCCGCCTCACATGACCGGTCATAGACAAACAACAAAACACGCATGCCGGACACACACACAGAGGCGCGAATGGCGGCGTTGTTCCGTTTGTTTTTGTTTAACACCTTCGCGGACAGAACACTCAGGCGCACGCACGCTCACACACTCACACTCGCCATTCACAAACGCTCGCGCCGCCGCCGCACAGATGTACGAGGCCACGCTGGCGGAGCTGGCCGAGGCCAATTCCATCAACGCCAACAGCCGCGCGCTGCTGAGTCAGCTGGAGGAGAACTTCGGCGCCGCCAGCGCGCAGTACGAGGCCACGCTGCAGGTGCGGCGTGTGTGTTAGATAAGAGAGGGGTGTGTGTGTGTGGGGGGGGGGGGGGTAGTTTTCTCCAATTCCCAAATCGACCGGGGGGCGGGAAGGCTGCGGCGGCCGAGCATACAAGGAGTGTGTGTGTGTGGGGGGGGGTCAGTGATGCTACACTTCTCTTACCATCCTTGCAAGCCCCCTTCGCTCTACCACTTTGCCACCCTATCCCGCCCCGGCGTTTCGTATTCTTCAGCTTCTTAATCATCTTGCAAACCCCCTCCCTCATTGCCCGCAGCTGTTCGACTCGCGCGTGACGGAGCTGACGCGGCAGCTGGAGGCGGCGGAGCGGGCGCGCAGCGAGGAGGTGAGCTACCGCCGCCGTACGGTTACCGTATCGCTGTGTTTCCCTTCAGTGCTCGCACGTGGTGTGTCCTGCACCGCACCAGCTACAGTTACTCCCCCGCGATCCAGCCCCCGCCCTCGCCCCCCTACGCCCTCACTTCTTAAGCAATTACGCATGCAACCCACAACCCCCGCCCCCCACCTGCTGTCTACGCTGCTACACTTCGCTGTATGCATGGAGCCCCCCGCTCCCTGGCTGCGCCTTCACTTCTTTAACCATCATAAACGCAACCCCCCGCACCGCCCGCCACCGCCATACGCCCCCTCCGCCAGGTGTCGGCGCTGGAGGCGGCTCTGGCCTCCACCCGCAGCGGGCAGCAGGAGGTGCTGGGCCAGATCCAGGAGAACTTCCTGGCGGCCAGTGCGCAGTACGAGACCACGCTCACGGTACGGGGGTGGTTGGAGGGTGGGATGTGGGGTGTAAGGATGGGGTTGGGGTGGGGTGGGGGGTTGCACGGAAGCGGGGTGACGGTTTGGGGTGGAGTTGGGATGGGGGGTGGCGCGGGGTGGCGCTGCAAGGTTGGTTGGAAAAGCGGTACAGCAGGCGCTGAAGGGGGCATTCTTCAACGTCTTAGCCTTGAACACCTCCCACCTCCTCCCCCTGTCATCATCATCTCGTCTTTGTTAATCATGCATGGAACTTCCGCACACCGCCTGCCTCGCGCAGCTGTACGACACTCGGGTGGTGGAGCTGGAGGCGGCGCTGGAGGGCGCCGAGTCGCGGCGGCTGGAGGACGTGGCGCTGCTGGAGGGCGAGCTGGAGGCGGCGCGGCAGGTGCGGGGGCGTGTGGGTTTGTGGTGTGGGCGTGTCGGCATGGGGGCACGTGCGTACGGCCCGCGCAAGGCCCACGGCGCCAGCCTCGTGACCCCGGCTGCCCCCTTCATGCGTCGGCCCCGCCCCACTCCCCGCTCTCCGCACTCGCCTCTTGATTACCGGCAATCATGCATGCAGCGCCCCTTGCGTGGACCCCTTCCCACTCCCACACTCTCCTCCTCCCGCCGCTGCCTGCCCCCCGCCGCCCGCAGGCCCAGGCCAGCCTGCTGGGGGAGCTGGAGGAGTCGCTCACCGCCACCAGCGCGCAGTACGAGGCCACGTTGAAGGTGCGGACCGGCGGGGGGGGGGGACGGGGCGGATATATGGCGGGGCGGCATGGGGACAGAGCGGGAGGGATGGGGGTTGTGAATACCAGCCCAAGCGAAATTGAGGGTGCATCAGGGTGCGGCACGAGGGTGCGGCCATCCACTCCTGGCAACCCCACCCACGCCACCTCACCTCCCCACAACCAGCCCACGCCGCCCACGCCCCCCACCACGCCACCCCAATCCACCTCCCCACAACCAACCCACACACCCCGCCACGCCGCACACACGCAGCTATACGAGGAGAAGATCGACGAGCTGAACGCGCAGCTGGAGGCGGTGCAGGCCGACTACAGCAGCCGCATCGGGCAGCTCAACACCAGCATCTCCGGCGAGCAGGTGGGCGGGCTGGCGGGCTGTGTGTGGGGCGTAAGGGGGTTGCGATTAGGTAATCCACACCAAACCAACGGGGTGTGGCTAGGCAATGTGTCTCCCCTCCAGCTCCCATCAGCACTCATTTCACACCCGAACCCAGCCCCCGTTGCATGTACTACAACATCTTAACCTTGCAACCCCCAACCCCCAACCCCAACTAATTTATTTGCCCCCCGCAGGCCAGCCAGCGCAAGGCGGCCGAGGAGTTCAGCGCGCAGCTGGCGGACCTCACGCAGCAGCTGCGCGGCGCGGCGGAGCGCGAGGAGCAGCTCACGCAGCGCCTGGCGACCGTGGAGGCGGAGGCGGCGGAGGCGCGGGTGGGTGTGGGGTTCAGGGGGTGGGTGGGCACGGTGGGTGGGTTGACGGGGAAGTTGATTGATGGGGCGGGTAGCAGTCCACGTTGGGCGGTTTGTTGCACATGGTGAAGTATGGAGGGCGGGGGCGCGATGGGTGGAATCGTGAGCGATCGCCAACGGGGCCCCGCAACCCTGTCGTTTGTTGCTTGCTTGCTGCTGCTCATCGCTACCGCTGTCCCGCCGCCCTCGCAGGCCTCGCTGCAGAGCGAGCTGGACTCGCTGCGCAAGGACGGCAGCGCCAAGCAGAGCGCGCTGCAGCAGCAGCTGGCGCAGGTGCAGGTGAGCGCGCGGGACGAGGGTGGGGTTGCAGAAATGGTACATAGAAGTGTAGCAGGGCAGACAGGGGCAGGGGGTCAGCTGTGAACCAATCCCGTGAGGAAATAGAAGGGGGAGGGGGTTACATTCATCATTAGCTAAGACATGGGGGGGTGTTGTAAACACCAGCCCAATCTAAACCCAAGCGAAACTAGACAAGGGACAGGCAGGTGCAGTTTGCGGAGGGGGGGGTTATGAAACCAGCCCAAGCTAAACCAACCAAACTAGACAAGGGACAGGCAGGGGGAGAGGGGCGGGAGGCGGATTGCAAAGATGCTACAGAGAAGCGTAGCAGCGTAGACGGCAGGCGTGGAGGCAACGGGAAAGGAAATCCCGACGCACTGTCTCAGCCTCCTGACACCTGAATACACACATCACACAAGACACACGCTCATAACTCTACAACACAAAACGCACCCCCATGCAGGACACGGCCACCCAGTTTGAGCAGCTGGCTCGCGACCAGGCGGCCAGTCTGGCCAACGCGCAGGAGCGGCAGGGCGAGCTGGTGGCGCAGGTGGGGTGGGGCCGGGGGTCGTGTGCGTGCACGTGTGTGCGTGCGTGTAGCTGTGGGTGCGTGCACGTGTGGATGAGTGTGCGTGTGCGTGTGCGTATGGGTGCGTGAGCGTGCGTGTTGGCGGGTGCGGGTACGTGAGTGGGCGGTCAAGTTGCTCGAGCTCGCCCCGCGTCCGCTGCGTCGACAAGGCACACGGGCCCCACACGAACCCCTCGTGTCGTTCCCGTTTCCTTTCGGTGTCGCCGCAGGTGCTGGCGTTGCAGCAGGAGACGTCGGCGCGGGAGGCGGAGCTGCGGGTGGGTGACAAGGGCATCTGCTCGGGTGGGCTCGGACAACCAGGGAGCGGCCACAGCACAGCATCCGCATCCGCACCCACCACCCTCGAACTGTTTGCCAACGCAAAGCTCTTCACCATCATGCCCGCCGTTAACACTAACGTCAACACTCCTTTATGTTTCTCTTATTTAAAAACAGTCCACCACCGCCAAGTACGAGGAGCTGGCTCGCGAGCAGGCCGCGGGTCTGGCCACCAGCCAGGAGCGGCAGGCGGAGCTGGTGGCGCAGGTGGGCGGGCAGTGGCGGGAGGGGGCGTGTGTAGGTAGGGGGTCGGTTAGCGTTTGGGTGCTTCCGACGGCCTTGTGTGTTCCTCCGCCTGACACTAGCACTGCGCCTGCGCCTGCTCCTGCGCCGCAGCTGCTGGCGCTGCAACAGGAAAGCCAAGCGAAGGAGTCCGAGCTGCGGGTGAGAAGGGGTGTGTGTTGTCCCCGCCCATGCGAACGGTTTCGTGTCGTACCGCATTTGGGGTGCCCACGGCGCCCTCAACTGCAACACCTTATTGGTTTTACACGCGTGCGTGCTGACACATGAGCAGCCGGTAGTAGCTGCCTCAACACTCCCTCGAGCCCGCTCCCCATACACACCCGAACGAACCCTTCCATCCGCCTGCGCACTTCTATGTACCATCTTTGCAACCCCACATCACCACCACCATCAATACCACGCACACCACCACCATGCCCACACCCACCTCCACAGACGGCTCTGGCGGTGGAGCGGCAGGCCAACGAGAAGAGCTCCATCCTGCTGCGCGAGCGCGGCGCGGCGCTGGACTCGAGCCTGGCGGCGCAGCAGCGGCTGCAGATGGAGCTGCGGGAGCTGCAGGCGCGTGCCGTACAGGGGGGGCGCGGGGGGGAGGGCTGGGAGTGTACGGCAGCACGGCACGCTGCCGGCGGAGCCCACTGGATATCCCGCACCCCTGCTGTCCACCCTGCTGCACTTCTCTTACCATCTTGGCAACGCCCTGTCCACAACTGTAGTCATAAATCATTCATGCACTGCGCCGCGCCCCACACACAGGACTCGCTGGGCTCGCGCGAGGCTGCGGCGGAGCAGGCCAAGGCCGAGGTGCTGGAGGCGGCGGCGGCCGCGGAGGCGGCGCTCACGACGCAGCTCAAGGAGGCGCGCGAGACGGCGGAGAAGAGGTGCGGCGGTCGCGTGTGTGGAGTGAGGGCCGAACACCAGCCAAGCATAACCAAACCTGGCTGGATCATGCGCCCGACCACCGTCCTTTCACTCTTCGGTCGCGCGCGTGCGTACGGGGCGGGAGCGAAGTCTATTGCACGTCCCAAATCAATTGGTGAAGTGCGACGCATGCTGCGTTCGTGTCACTGAGCACTACAATCGCAATAAAGTTGCAGAACAGTCGTGTGTGACCGTGTCGCCTGAGTCCTCACACGACACGCCCCCGGCCGGCCGCAGGGAGTCGGCGCTGCTGCGGGAGGTGGACGAGCTGCGGTACGCGGCCAGCGAGGCGGCGGCCAAGCTCAAGGAGCAGGTGTGTGACGTGTGACTGACTGGGGGGGCGTAGCGGGCGTGTTGTTTGTGTTGGAGGCCGGCAATGCGCGGCGACAGTAGCGGCAGCAGTAGCAGCAGCAACACGCAAGCAGCTGCAGGAGCGCGTTCTGCGACCCGGCACGCCCGGCCGCCAGCGCCGTGCATTCCCTCCCCCTGGGTACTATCAACTTCACGGAGGGCCTATCAGCTTCACGGAGGCACAGCGAGCTGGAACGCGGCCGCCCGGACGGCCGCTCACTTCGGTAACGTACCGAACCGAACTTCAAGACGCAGTCTTCAGTGCATCCTGTACCGCTTTTCCATATCCTTGCAACCCCCCTCCTCCCCTCCCCTGTCTATTCAAGTTCGTTTAGCTTGGGCTGGTGCTTACAGCCCTCCCCGCAACATGAACGCTCCCGCGCGCAGAAGTCTCAGTCTGAGGAGCTGGCGGCGGCGCTGTCGGCGGCCCAGGCGCGGGCGGCGCGGGAGCTGGAGGACGCCAAGGCCGCCGCGGCGGAGGCGCGCGCGGCGGCGGCCAAGGCGCAGGAGGCAGCCAAGGCCAAGGAGCGCGAGCTTGGGGAGGTGGCCGAGTGAGTCGGGTGCCTCAGGAGGAGGGCGTGCGGGGCATTCCCGTCGAGTCCGTTGCGACCAGAACGTGTATGCGTGCATTGTGTGGGGGGAACGACCGGGTGCAGGCCGGTGGGGCGACTGGGCTGGCGTCGAGCTGTGGTTGGGCGTGCCGCCGCTCCCGTGACTACTGAACACTCCTTTGCAACCTGGCGTATGCGCCGTGACGTCTACACTCCTTCGTGATGCTGCTCCGCTGTGATGCTCAACATGCGGCTAACCACATCATGCGGGTTACCGTGTCACTTCCCATGCGGCTTGCTATGTGGCTTGCCATGCGGCTGACCATATCATGCGGCCCCCACTGTAAATGTACGCAGCGCCGCGCGCGCCGAGGCGGAGCGCATGGCGGCCAAGCTGGCGGAGGCGGAGGCGGAGGCCGCGGGCGCCGCCGGCCGCGAGCGCGACCTGGCGGAGCAGGTGCGGGCGGGCGGGTTGGGTGGCGGCGGGTGGGCTGGGGGGCCGGCGGATGGACTGGGCTGGCGGGCAGGCGGCGTGTGGGCTGGCGGGCGGGAGGTGCGGGTGGGATGGCTGGCGAGCTGGCAGCGGGCACACTGGGTTTGGTTTGGGGCGGGACGCCTGTAGATCTTGCACCGTGACACGTGGGTCGGAGGGCATGGGGTGTGTGGGGGGTAGCCCATGCGGGCGTGTGTTATTCTTGAGAGGTGCGGGCGCCCAAGTCGGTGTGGCGCGGTCCGCACTGCCGTGCTGCTGCTGGCTGTGACGCTGGCCGGTGCTGATTCTGTTGGCGGTGCGGGTGCAGGTGGCCAAGAAGGAGGAGGCGCTGGCGGCGGCGCGCGCGGAGGTGGCGGCGGCGCGGCGGCAGCTGGACGAGGTGCAGCAGCAGGTGGGCGTGTGCGAGTGCTTGTGGTGGTGGCGGGGGTGGTGAGGTGCGGGCCAGTGGGCCAGCGTCCCAACGCGGGGTGGAAGCCTCCTCCAGGACGGGTGCACGGCAGCGCACCTGCCGATGTGTGCTGCATGCACGTGTACCGTACCCGCTGTCCACGCCGGTCCGCCACCAGCGATCTCCTTCCGCCACCAGCGATGCCGTTCCACCATCCATATTACAAATTGTATGGTTATTACGGTGAGATTGCAACCCCCTGCCTTCTCCCCCCCCCGCCACACACACGCACACACGCCACGCCAGCTGGCCGACCGCGACATCCAGCTGGCCGAGCTGCCCGACCTGCAGCAGCGCCTGGGCCTCATGGACGAGCTGTCCTCGGAGCTGGCGGAGCTGGCGGAGGCGCACGCCGGCGCGCAGGAGCGGCTGGCGGCGCTGGGCGAGGAGGCGGAGGCGGCGCAGGTGGGGGGCGGGGGCGGGGGGTGGGGGCGGGGGCGGGGGCGGGGCAGGGCGGGGGCGGGTTGGTGGTGGGGCGGGGTGGGGTGGGGGTTGCAAAGATGGTCATAGAAGTGTAGCAGCGTGGGGGTGGGGTGGACGTTGCCAAGGTGGGGCGCGCGCATGCAGTCTGGTGTTAGCCCTGCTCCGGCTGCGGGTGGTGGTGCGCGCGTGGGCGCTGCGACGCGCACCGGGATGTTCATTGAAGTATACGTTTCAGGATTGGAGGAGTGCGCACCCCGCCACCCCCCTCCCCCTGAAGCCGCCGCAAGCTCCCAAGCGCCCGCCCTGGCTCTCGCCCATTCATGCTCGTCTGAAGTAATCATGCATGGACCCCCCCCCCCCCGACACCGCATCCGCGCCTCGGCACCCTGCAGGCCAAGCTGCGGGCGGTGCAGTCCGACTACGCGGCGGCGCAGGCTAAGCTGACGGAGCTGGGCGGCAGCTATGCGGCCCTCAAGGCCGAGACCCAGGAGCAGGTGGGTGTATGTGTTAAAGAGCACAAGGGAAAACGATAAATAAGGAGAGACCGTGCGTGCGGTGCGGCAAACAGGGACGCTCGCGTTGGGTGTATGTGTGTGCGGCTACATTCATCATCACTCGTGAAGCGGGGGGTTTGTGGCAGGCGCTGTGGAGCGCACAGCCAAGCTTTGACTTGGGCATGGCCCTCTTCACACCATGCCACACACAACCACACAATGACTTGAACGAACAGGGCGCGCAGTGGGACGCGGCCGAGGAGGAGCTGCTTGCGGAGATCGCCGAGCTGCAGGTGCGTGGGCGCGGCCGGACCCCGTGCGCCGCCACCAACACCACCCACCCTCGCGTCCATCAATCCGCCTAAGCTTAGAGAACCTTGCAGCCCTCTTCGATACCGCTGTTGGGTGCGGCGCATGGGTGTTGCCGTCTGCGGCTGGCGGGGCATGGGGGCCCGCGGTCGGGTCCGCCCCTACACCTGCCCCCCGCATCACATCCACCACCCAATCCACCAATTCACCAACCACCACAGGAGGCGGTGGTCAAGTACCGCGAAACCATCTCGGACCTCAACTCGGACCTGGCGCAGCTAAACGAGCGGTACACCACCCTGCTGCAGGTGTGGCGTGTGTTGTTGTGTGTTTGTGTTTGTGTATTTGGGGGATAGCTGCCCACGTGGACGGCACTTTGTTTGGTAACGCTGACACTCCGCCCCTCCTGTTACTTCCTCCACACGCGTGCGACTGCCCCCGCCTCCGCGCCCGCCTCTGACACACTCTCTGACACTCACGCACAGGACCGGCAGCGCGTGAGCGAGGACGGCGGCAAGCGGTCGGAGGAGCTGAGCGCCGCGCAGTCGCGGCAGGCGCAGCTGCAGGAGCAGCTCAAGGTGGGGGTGCTGTTGGGGCGGGGGGGGGGTACTGTGAACCAATCCCGAGAGGAAACAGAAGCGCTGCAAGCAGAAACTGAAACTGCAGATGGGGGGGCGGGGGCGCCCGGCCGGGCCACAGCTGTGGGTAGATGTGCATGTGAACGGCGTGTGGGTGGTGGGGACACGGGGCGCGGGAGAGGAGACGGGTCCGCCCTCACGCACCGCCCCCTGCCTCTTGATTGGGCATCCAAACAAACAAACAACCCCACTCGCAGCGCTCCGAGAGCCGTGTGGAGCGGCTGGCGGCACAGCTGCAGGACGAGCAGGCGGCGCGGCAGCGGGACGCCGACGTGGCGGCGGCGCAGCGCGAGGCGCTGGCGGCGGAGCTGAAGAAGGTGAGGCGTGGGGATGGGGGTGGGGGCTGGAGGGGCAGGAGGAGGGGGAGGGGAGCAGGAGGAGGAGCATGCAGAGAGGAGGAATGGAGTGGGGCGCCGGCAAGTTGTGTGGCGGGACGTGACCCAACTCAACTATGCATGTCGGCGCCATGGCTTACGACCGCGCTGCCGCGTCCGCCGGCCCCTCCCTCCTCTACAGGCCGCGGTGGTGAGCGCGGCCGCCAGCGCGGGCGCGGGCGCGGGCGCGCAGGCGGCTGCGGCGCAGGTGACTGAGCTGCAGGTGGCGCTGCAGCAGAGCGAGGCGGTGCGGCTGGCGCAGGTGTCGGAGCTGCAGGAGCGCCTGTCCAAGGCCAACCAGGTGCGGGCGGGGTGGCTGGGTGGCTGGGTGTGTAAAGCTGTTTTCTGTGTGTGGGGCAGGGTGTTAGTAAGGATGGAATGCGAGGTGTGGCAGTCAGGTGCCTCCTTTTTGCCAGCCCAGCGGCACAGGGGGGCGCGCACACCAGCTGGCTCGGTGCTCCCGTGTTGCCTGCCGCTGCGGCAACTTGACGCTTCATACACCCACACACCACACCCACACTCACACTCACACACACACACACACACACACACACACACACACACACACACACGCACGCACGCAGGCGATGGCCCAGATGCGCGCGCAGCTGTCGGGCGAGTCGCCGCGCGGCAGCCCCGGCCCCGCCGCGCCGGCCGGGCTGGAGGCGGCGCGGCTGCGGGCCGAGCTGGAGGGCCGGATGGCGAGCATGGTCAAGGAGTACGGGTGAGCGAGGAGGAAGTTCAGACGACAACTGATTGTTCGCATTTAAGCAATGCTGTTAAGCCTTGCTGCAGAGTGGACAATCGTGTGTCGCCCGTGCGACACATGCCCCTGAATCCCTGAATCCCTGAATCCCTGAATCCCAACCAACCGCTTGCTCTTTGCCTTCTCACCACTCCCTCACACACACACACACACACTCACATCGCCGCCACCGCTGCCGCCACCACCACCACCCCAACGCAGCTCCCGCTCCAACGCCAGCCGCTCCGCGCTGCGCACGCTGCGGCAGAGCCTGACGCTCATCCGGCGCGGCGGCGTGGCGGCGCAGAACGCGCAGGAGCGGCTAATGGATGAGCTGCGGGTGAGGAGGAGAAGCGGCGTAGACGCGGCGGCTTTTGGGGGTTGCAAAGATGGTACATAGAAGTGTAGCAGGGAAGACAGCAAGGGGGGTGGGAGGAGGGGTAATACGCCGTCCGGTGTTGGGGGGGGCCGGGGTTGGAGAGGGGGAAGAGGGAACGGGGGCGGAGGGAAATGGCACGGGATGGGGATGAGGGGATTCATGCATCTGACACCGCTGCCTCCCCACGCCGCGCTCGCCGCCCGGCCCGCAGGCCGCCGAGATGGAGATGGACGCGATGGCCGCGCTGGGCGCCAAATACGCCCTGCCCGCGCCCGCCTCCTCCCGCGGCTACCTCGAGGCCTCCTCCCCCGACACCGCCGCCGCCGCGACGGCCAGCGACCAGGACGCGGCGGCCGCCGCGCAGCGGCAGCGCCGGCCGGCGGCGAACCCCGCGGCGGCGGAGTATGATGCGGCTGCGGCGGGCAACAACGACGGAATGTTCACCCGCCCTCGCACCAGCACCGGCAGTAGCAGCAGCAGTAGCGGCAGCAGCGGCAGTAGCAGCAGCAGCGGCAGCAGCGGCAGTAGCAAGGCCGGCTCGAAGCCGGAGATCAAGCGCTCCGCCAGCGCGGACTGGCGGAGGCTGGTGTCGGGAGGCGATGCGGCGGCGAAGGATGGCGACGGCGGCGGCCGCGACGTCGGGGAGAGCCCCACCCGCCGCAATTTCGGGGACTGGCGCAAGAACCTTTGATGCGCTGGCGCTCGAACGGGGTAGGAGTTAGATGACCCAGATGAGGGAATCGTTCGCACCGTCGGCATTTGGCTAGCTAGCTTTGGTTGCGGGCCAACAGGCTCGACGCAGTTTTGGGCGCGAAGCGAAGGCGATATGCGGCACTGTGGTCGTGGGGGAATAGTGAGTGGGCGGGTGGGGAGATGGCAGAGCAGGCGATTACGTGGGCTTGCAAATAACGATGGGGGTGGGCAACCAGCGTTGAGGCGGGGTGAGGCTGCCGCTTGAGGGTGCGTGCGTGCCGGGTTGCGGCACCGGGGAGGAGGATTCAGGCGTTTGCTCGGCAGGTGCGCGGTGCGGTGCCAGACGCACGCACCGATGCACGCCGCGGCGGCGGCGGGCGGCGGCGGCGATGGCCTATAAGGCAGAAAAATTCACTATCAGAGGGCGGGGTGGGTCTGCGGCCCTCGATTGGCGCGCCACATGTTGGGCGCGCGGCATTCCGAAGGTTGCGCGGCGCCGGATTGAGCGCCACATTCGGGCACTTTATTCCCTTTCCTAGGGGTGGCCGGGAAAAAACATTGTAGGGCCGGGGAGACCTGTCCCCCATGCTGATGTGGTGCTGTCAATATCAGACCTCTGGAGTTACCGTAGTCGGGTCGTGTTTGCAGGTACGGTATGTGGTGGGCAGGCGTGGCCCTGGGCAGCGGCAGACGCCCTGGAGGGCCGCGGCTGGGCAATGAAACACACATGGTAATCTGCCGCACTGCCAATCATTCGCCAACTGTCAGAGACAAGGTTTGCGGGCTCACAGTACACACAAGGGGCCCTCCCCTGGCGCAAGCTCTCTTGGCACTCGACAACCGTCATACGCATGCCGCGGGAGCCGGACATGGAGCCGGATTCAAGTCCACCTTGCGAGCACGCTCGCGCAAATCAGCAGCGTGAGCAGCTAATAATGGCAGCCATTCATGTCGCGGTGCGCTAGGGGTGCCCGTGCTTCAAGTTCGAGGAGCGCCCATCCGGAAGGTCGCGAGAGGCTGGTCCGGCCCTCGCCGTGTGTCGTCCACCACCTGCTGGCAGTTGAAGCCGTCCTGACTCCTGAGCAAGGCGTGAAAGTTGATGATGTCTTCTGTATCGCTGTAATTGTATTGTGCAGCGGAGCAAGAGCCGAACCGCCCAGCGATGGGGCGTGTTCGTCCTGGCGGTTTCATCGGCGACCGGCGCGCGAAGCTGCCCGTTGCGGGATTCCGTGTCCCAACTGGATGTCACTTGACGCAACTAGCTCGTTGCTGTTCAAGCACTACTAAAAGTGCCTTGTCTGCAGACAAGCGGTGGGCGGCAATTTCTACAAATACAAAGCTGAGGTGCCGGCCATGAATGCGTAAATTGCTGCCATAAAGTTTTAAACGGTTGCATTGGCAATGGAGGACAAGGCGCTGCGCTGGGCGAACGAGCCTCGCGAGAAAATCCCAAACTTTCTGCAGCTGCTCCACGCCGTGGATATCTTTCCCAGAGGTGGGGGGGCCGCAGCTTGAGCACAGCCACTGCTATTGATATCTCAGCAGCCGTGCTGTTTTGCGCGCTCGCGAAAGTCGTGCCCCGGCCATCTTGGACTGTCCACGCATAATGGCCGACACCCCGACCTGGCTTCCCCCGGATTCCACCCTGGCTCAGGCGGCCTATACTCGGGCTATTACGCGGCCCAGGCGGCGCTGCGTTATGAGAAGCACTGGTGCAAGCTCTTGGCAGCCCCCAACGGCCGGCGCACTGCGCTGCCGCCGCTAGATGTCGCGTACGCGTGGTGGGTTCCATTGTGGCGATGCGGACTTGGGAGTTGCGCAGGCAACAAGGTCTCGCGATTGCGCTTCGCATAGTGGAGCCCAAACCTCAGCATCGACGCTGCAGGCTTGCCTCGTGCCCAGACCGGTTACGCTCGCGTGCTCGAGCGGTTGACACACGGCGTTTTGCGCGGGACGCCTCGCACTCAACCGGCGCGCGGCACAACTGTCCGGACCTCCCCCCCCCCCCGAACACACACTCAAACAAACGCAGCACAACACACTGCACCACGGCATGCACGCAGGCTGGTCCACCGGCAGCACCCCTCCGCCTACAAGGTCGACACCGCGGCGCGGGGCGTGGTGCGGCGGCACCCGCTGAAGACGCAGGTAGGTCCGTGGCGCAGGCATACGGTACAGTTGGGACGGATGAGGGGTCAGACACGACCCCTCATCAGCGGATCGTCCCTGATCTTTGTACGCTGCATCCATACGGTGCACGCAAAAGCCAAAGCCATACAACCGCATACATGCAGCGCCTTGCCTAACTTTCCTGCGGCTGCCTCCATCCTTGCGCCGACATCTTTCCTCCCCGCCAACCTGTCTTTGGCCCTATCCCGCCTCCCGCCTCCCGACCACCGCCCTCTCGCCGCTCCCCACACCCCCGACAAACACACACTCACACAAACACGCACATACACGCACACAACGCAACACGGCAACACACGCTACACGCACCGCCACACGCAGGCGTTTGGGTTCTCAGTGGATGCGGTGGACCGCACCGCCTGGCAGCGCGTGGCGGGGTCGGGCGCCGCCATGTGGCCGCCGCCCGCGCCCGGCTCCGCCCACGACGTCGCCGCCGAGCTGGCGGCGGACGCGGCAGACGCGGCAGCGGCAGCTGCCGCTGGATCTGGATCTGTCGAGGGGGGCGGCGGCAGCAGTGGCAAGGCGGGGTTCGAGGGCGGAGGCGGAGGCGGCGGCAGCAGGGCGCAGTTTGTGGAGTACATGGTGGGTGCCTGCCGCGGGGCGGGGCTCGCCGGCACGAGTAGGTGGAGGGTGACGGCAGGCACGTGCCGCACGTGGCGCCGCTGTGCCCGCCCCCATTGCTAGTCATTCCGCACAACACCCCACCCCGCACACCCCGCCCGCCTCCACCCACCACGCACCACCCTCTTGGCGGCGTGCCCCGCAGGTGTGTGCGCTGCCGCGCCTGTCCTGGCAGCTGCACACCTGGCTGCGGCCGCAATTCCTGGACCCCGCGTTCCTGCAGCGCGCGGCGCGGCGGTGAGCGGGCGGCTGTTTTGTTTTGGGGGGGCTGCAGCCGTCCATGACTGAGCGAGTGGTGGACGTCTCCGTGGCGCGGTATAGGGCAATAATCTAGCGGTTGGGCAGGCTCGATGGCGGGTTCAAGTACCGTAAGGTCCAAAGGCCCCTTGATTATCCGCAAACGACCCTTTACCTCGACGAAACCCTTTCCATGTTGGTTGACCGATCTCCTCCCGTGTTGTGGCTGCTGGCGCCACGCCTGGTCGGTCAACAGGTACGCGCGCTTCCTGGCGTTGCACGCGGCCCACCCCGAGGTCCTGCTGGTGCCGGCGGCCGACGTCGCGCTGCTGTGGCACACGCACCTGGGCCTCAGCGACAAGTACGAGGAGATGTGCGACAAGCTCTTTGGCGGCCGCAACACCGCTGCGGCCGGTGGCGGCGCTTCGTCTTCCGCCGCGGCAGCCGAAGAGCCGCTGTGGCGGCTGCTGCTCTGGGGGCCGACCAGCCCGACCGGCAGCAGCCCTGGCGGCGGCGGCGGCGGCGGCGGCGCTGCGGGCCAGGCGGCGGCGCCGGCGGCGGCATCGGCAGTGGCGCCCGTCGCAAGTGAAAAGGCGGCGGCGGCGGCGACGACTGCTGACGCCAAGCTGGAGCGCCAGCAGCAGCAGTCGAAGCCATCCCAGCAGCTGCCGCCGCTGGCCGCAACAGCAGCGGCAGCTTCCTCCTCGCGGCCCGCCGCCGCCACGCCCCCGGCGACGGCGGCGGATTCGGTGCTGTTCAACCCAGACTATCTGGCGCTGTCGCCCGCCAAGCGAGCCGAGGCGTACGGCAAAACCGCGGCGCTGTACACCGAGATGTACGGCGAGCCGTACGATGACGCGGACACGGCCTGGATCGGGCCCGAGGTGCCGTACCCGCTGGCGGCGCCGTACAGCCCCATTGCGCCGCTGCTGCGCGCGCTGGACGACAACCCGCAGCAGGCGGAGCAGCAGGGCGCCATGGAGGCCGCGGCCAAGCAGCTGGGGGTGCGCTTCCCGGCGCCGCACGCGCAGGTGGGGTGGGCGGGCGGGCGGGCCGGGTGTTGGTGTTGGTGTTGGACTGTTGGTGTTGGTGTTGGTGTTGGTGTTGGTGTTGGTGTTGGTGTTGGTGTTGGTGTTGGTGTTGGTGTTGGTGTTGGTGTTGGTGTTGGTGTTGGTGTTGGTGTGGTGGTGTGTGCGCACAGCAGCGCGCGTATCCTTGGATCATGTCTCACGCCTTCACACACGTGCCGTACACACACGTGCCGTACACACACACGTGCCGTACACACACGTGCCGTACACACACGTGCCGTACACACACACGTGCCGTACACACACAGGTCCAGCGCAGCGGCGCGCACGCGCTGTACGTCGCCTGGCTGGCCGGCCGCCGCGCAGACGAGGTACGGCAGGTGTAGGGGACGTGAGATTACCCCACACAGCCACAGTTGCTGGTTTGGTTCATGGTGCCTGGCTGACAGTGTGGTCCTCAGCCTCACCTTGTCGCCCCTTGATGCTCTCACCCACCCGACCCTGCTCTCCCTCCTCCCACCCCGCCCCGCTCCACCCCCCGCTCCCCGTCTCCCCGCTCCCCGCCGCCCGCCTGCAGTGCTTCAACAGCTCCACGTGCGGCGGCCGCTGCATGGCCTCCAGCTCGCGGACGCACAGCCACACCATCTCGTGAGTCTGACTCGTCGGAGCACACACTCTACACACTGCGCACAGTTGCGTGTCGTCGTCAGACACATACCGGTCGTACGTCTACATTCTTGCTAGTTACCCCGCAGCCGCGGCACCGGGCGGCACCGGGCGGCACCGGGCGGCACCGGGCGTGCCACGCTGTCGTACCCGTGCTGTGCAGGCCGTACCTGTCGTACCTCGCCCCGCCCCTCGCTGCTTGCATGCCTCCATGTGTGCGGCGGCTGCGCTTCGCTGCGCTCATCTTCGTGCTTGCTTGGCTGCGCGCCTCTTCCCCCATTCCCGCTGCAGACACGCTGTGGCGGCGGTGGTGTCGTGCGCCTTCTTCCTGGACCTGCCCGTCAGCCTGCAGGTGTGTGTGCGTGTGTTGGGTGGGGGAACCGGGGTGCGTGCGTGTGTGTGTAGGGTGGGTGGGTAGGTCACCTGGGTGGGTGGGCACGGTGGGTGGGTGGGCGCAAGAATGAACCAGGACCACTGGGCTGCACTGCACACGGGCTGACGGACGCGCGCGCGGGAGAGGGTTGGGATGTTAGGTGGTGGGCGGGTCGGAGGGCGCGGCTGCTGTTGCATGTGTGGGGGGCGGTTGGGCGCTGGCACGACCTGAGGGCAGTGGCACGCGCACACCGCCGTACTGCTGCTGTACATCTATTGCCGGTATGTTGCGCTTGCCACCTTGTCCATGATTGCCCTGCCGCCGTTTCCACCCCTGTTGCCTGCTGTATCGCTCGCTTTCCGACCATACCGTACATCCTTGCACCCCGCTCCCGTACATCAGCACCCCTACATCCGGAGCATCAAGCTCAACCACGGCGCCTGGCAGCCGCCGCCCATCGGTGAGCACCCGGCCGCACGCCCATGAATCGTGCGTACACACGCACGCCGTACGACACGGCGCTGTGCTGCCTGTCCGCCGTGCGCCACTGCTGCGCCCAACCATGCATGCCATGCCACGCCTCATACCATACCTGTTGCCCGTCCCGACCTCCCTTTAACACAGCGTCCCGACCGCCTCTCCCTCCCTCCCCCCCTCCCTCACTCCCTCCTTTTCTTCAGGCCCCATGGCGGCGGTGTCGATGCCGGCGGCGGCGGCGGCGGCGCTCGGCTACAGCTCCGCTGACCCCTGGCTACTGCTGGCGCCCGCCCAGCGCTACCCGCTGGATGGGCTACAGCTCCTGCTGGATGCCTGCGAGGCGGCGGCTAGAGCAGCATTCACAGCGGCCGCAGCAGGATCCACAGCTGCTACTGCTACTGCCACCGCCACCGTCTCTCGGAAGCAGTCCTTCCAGCGCGCCAGCAGCAGCGCCATGACAGGCGGCAGTAGCAGCAAGGACGGCGGCGGCGGCGGCAGCAGCAGCAGCAAGGGCGGCGCGGATGCGGGCGACGGCAAGCGTCGGTGGTCGTGGCGATTCAACAGCAGCCTCAGCAGCAGCTTCGGCGGCGGGGCCCCACGCGATCGCCGGCCAAGCGATGGCGGCGCCAGCAGCGACCGGAGCAGCAACAGCGGCGGAGCGCTCATCAAAGGCGGCGGCGGCGGCGGCGGCAGTAGCATGGCAGGCAGGGTGGCGGCGGCGAACGTGCTGGCGGCGGCGGCGGCGCGGCTGGATCCAGAGCTGGTGAACCCGCTGTGGGCCATCCTGCTCACCCGGCCCGGCATGGCGGCGGAGATGCAGGTGGGTGGGTGGGCGGTGGGTGCAGGGTTCGTGTAAGTGGGCAGGGATCGGGGGCCACATTGGTTGGGGTTGGGTTGGGGTGGGGCGAGACTTGGATGCATACGAACCCGCAATGATGGAATGCTGGAACGGGCCTTGTGCTGTGGGTGCTGAGTGTGGTGCAGGGCGCGTGTGGGTCGGCGGGGGGACAGATTGTTCGGGGGTTGGGTGGATGGGTGGGTGGGTGGGGGGCGACAGATGAGCTCGCAATAATGCTGGAGCGGCCTTGCTCCACCTTGCGCTTTAGCCCTCCCCCCCCCACCGCCGCCCCATCCCATTGCACTGCGCCATCCCTGCACGGCCGCGCCCCATCCCATCCATCCACGCCCCACGCACCCGCGCGCACCCACGCGCACCCGCGCGCACCCACGCGCACCCGCGCGCACCCACGCGCACCCACGCGCACCCACGCGCACCCGCGCGCACCCGCGCGCACCCACGCGCACCCACGCGCACCCACGCGCACCCGCGCTTTCGTCCCGCCGCCATCCACCCACGCGCACCCTCCCGCGCAGTCAACCTTTTACGCGGCCTGGGCGGAGGCGGCGTCGCGCGGCGTGGCGGCCATGCAGCACACGTTCCAGCGCCAGTCGGTGCGGCCGGCGGCGGACGGCGTCGCGTACTACGGCCCCACCGACTACTACGTCACGACGGCGCTGTACTACCAGGGCGCGGGGGTGAGTCACGTTTACGGTGTTAGTCATGCAGTTAGTCACGTGGACGTGGCGGGCATGGTGCTGCGCGTTGGTTTTCACCGCACGCGGCAGGTGCCGCATCAAGTTGCGTGGGCTGCTGCGCACCTGTTGATGCAATGCGGCGGCCCCCAATGCCATAATAATCATCACACGCGCCCCGCTCATTCGCTTGCAATCTGTTGCCGCAGATGTACAATGTCGGGTTCGACACGTGCCATCCCGTGGATGGCGGCTGCGGCGGCGCACAGCACGGCGGGGGCGGGGCCGACGGCGGCGGCTGGGGCTGGTTTGGCGGCGGGGACGGCGGCGGCGGCGCCGGGTGCGGCGGTGCAGCCGGGTGTGGCGGCGGTGGTGGCGGCTGCGGCGGTGGCGGCTGCGGCGGCGCGTGATCGTGATTGTGCGGCCCGCTGAGTTGTTTGGGAGCCTGGATGGAAAGGTCACTGTTAGTAAGAATGGTCGAGACTGACGCTGAATGCTGAATGATCAAACTGAAAGTGTGCGCACGGTTTGTACGGCAAACGAGGGAAGCTGCGAGCGGTATCTGGCGCTGATAGTACGATACCGGGATGTGATGGCCCTCATGCCGTGGGGGCATGTGGCACCCGTGAAGGGTACTGTACATTCCGTAGTATGTATTGGTGATGAGCTTAAGTCCAAAACATGGATACGCGGGGTGCCCCGCTGTGATAACTTGAAGCGTACTTCTACGTGGTGCGCGCGAAGCATGGCGTACCGTGCCTAACTATGATTGGACTCTGCAGGACGCCGTTGTATGAAGGCGGTAAGCCAGGGCTCAGGAGCGCTGACGGGAGCGTGGGAACAGAAGGCGTGTAGGCGTTGTCACGTGCTGGTGGCTACGTGTGTGTACAATACATTTCTGTGACGACAGCTTCTTCTGGAGTGTGCACTCCCGTTTAGGCTTAGGCGTCATATAGGCGTTGTCACGTGCTGGTGGCTACGTGTGTGTACAATACATTTCTGTGACGACAGCTTCTTCTGGAGTGTGCACTCCCGTTTAGGCTTAGGCGTCATATAGGCGTTGTCACGTGCTGGTGGCTACGTGTGTGTACAATACATTTCTGTGACGACAGCTTCTTCTGGAGTGTGCACTCCCGTTTAGGCTTAGGCGTCATAGGCTTAGGCGTCACACTAGCATATTCACATCAGCAATCTTACATTTCTCGGGCCATGCGGGCGTGCATGGGGCCCCCGGACCGGGTCTCGGGTTCCCACAGGGACAGGATTGCACGCCACGTTGTGCTCAGTTGTGCTCGCCACCTTCTAACTATACACATTACACATGCACGAATTTTGCACGTGTGTTGTCTGTGACGCGTGCGTGCAGCGTGGCCGGGCCTGGCGACGACATCTCACCAGCCCAGCTGCGGCGCTGCTCCCGGGAGGCCGGGACGGCCGGACCCCCAAACGCGAGAAAATGGCACTTTTGAGGCTACGAGGCGCCGTGGGAAAGACGGAGGGTGCCTTCCGGGTGACCAGCCGCCCCCACGGATGAGCCCTGGCCGCGAGCAACAGGCACCCCTGCGTGCGCCAGATCCAGCGGTTGACACGAACCGTGACTCCTTTCGCAACGTACACGTGGTGCAATAATATTGAGATCTTATTGTATGAGGGGCATGCGACGACCATCGGTTTTGCCCTTGGTTTTGCCCTTGGTTTTGCCAGCGCGGAAGGCTGGCGGGTGGCCAGGGGTTTGGCGGCAGTGCGCGGGGTTGGTGCCAACACTATGGATGCACTAGTTGGCGCATTAGGATTGACGTCAAGGGATCGGTCGATCGGAGCGTGAGAACGGGTTCATTGTAGAAGGAATGGGCGACTCGACTAACTTTGCCGCGCGGGGCCCGCCACTCTTTCAAAGTCGAGGTGCACTTTATAGCGCTGGATTATAATATTAATGCAGGCTATCTGTGTAAGCGCTCGCGATCGTCAGCGCGCGGGCCCCGCGCTCCCGCGCCCGAGTGGCATCTGCGATTACCGCTGCAAGTATTAAATGATAGTCAGTAGACTCAGCTGAACAACCTGTTAGCGATGGCATCGCCCGCAGAAGATTTAGCGTGGTTCCCTGTGGACAGCATCGCAGACTTTCTGCGCCTGCTGCACGCCGCAGACACGTTCCCACGAGGTTAGTTACATACGGTGGTGCATGACGGGTGCATATGCGAAGTAAAAATGTCCGGGAAGACAGGGAGCCATAGCACCGCGTGCCGGCCCTCTCTCACCGTTCCCTCGCTTTCCCGTCCAGGCGGCCTGTACTCGGGCTATTACGCCATCCAGGCGGCGCTGCGCTATGAGCGCTATTGGGCCGAGGTGCTCAAGACGCAGCCGCTGGGCAAGGGTGGTGCGGCAATCCTGCCGCCGCTGGATGTGGCGTACGCATGGTGAGGGCATGCCGATGCTGCGACCCCACACCCACAGGCTGAATTCCCAGGACCTTCAAAGCTCCTTGGGATACCAAACTGGAGGGGTTATGGTATTCCAACCGCGGGCGGTGGGACGGAAGCTCGCATGCAAGCGGGGAGGGTCGCTGGTGCATGCGAGGTGCACAGCCCTGTTAGCTCACATGGGTCCCCGCCCTCCCTGCTGATCCGCAACAGGCTGGTTCACCGCCAAGACCCGGCCGGCTACAAGGCCGCGATGACGGCTCTGGGCGTCGAGAAGCGGCACCCCGCGAGCTCGGACCAGGCTTTCGGGTTCTCAGTCGACCGCCAGGACCGGGCGGCGTGGAAGGCGGTGGCGGGCGCGCACGAGCAGTGGCCCCCGCCGGCCCCGGGCTCCACGTGCGACGTAGACCGAGAGGTGCTCGCACGCGGCATGCCGCACTACGCCTCGGGCCTGGTGCGTGCGCGCGAGGCAGCATGCCTGCTTCTATGCCTTCATTCGCAGTGCTTCAGGATGGAATTAGTCAAGGGCGCGCTGCTTGCCTTGCGATTGATGGATGCTATATTGATGGATGCTATATGCAACTAAAGATCGATCAGGGACCCACCCTTGCTTTCGCTTTGCCCCTGATTTGCCCGTCTTCGCGCCAACCCGCGCAGGCCAACTCCATGGGCCACTTCTCGCGCCTGCTGCACACCTGGCTGCGGCCGCACTTCCTGGACAGCGCGTTCCTAAAGCGCGCCTGGGGCAGGTGATTGGGGGGTAGCGGCGTGTCCGTTATTCTTCGAGGCAGCGTGCCCCCAAACAAAGGGTTTGCCGCACCCACACATCCAACGCCACGCACACCACCGGCCGCAGGTATAACAAGTTCCTGCGCCTGCACGCGGCACACCCGCAAGAGGTGCTGGTGCCGGCGGCCGACGTCGCGCTGCTGTGGCACACGCACCTGGGCCTCAGCGACAAGTACGAGGAGATGTGCGGGCGCGTGTTCTGCGAGTTGCAGGAGACCCAGCCGCCGGCGCTGTGGCGGCCCGACTACCTGACCCTGTCGCCGGAGCAGCTCTCGGCCGCGTACGGCAAAACCGCGGCGCTGTACACGGCCGCGTGCGGCGAGCCGTACGCGGATCCGGACACGGCCTGGATCGGGCCCGAGGTGCCGTACCCGCTGGCGGCGCCGGGGAGCCCAGTGGCGGCGTTCCTGAGCTCTCTGGACGACAACCCCAAAGCCAGCGAGCAGGCGCCGGCTATCGCGCGGGCGGCGGCCAAGCTCGGCGAGGGGCAGCCGTGGGTCTCCGCTGCGGTAGGTTTGGGTGATTTCGTGGTCCCAAGCTAAACCAAGCCTGGCGGAAGGAATGGGGGTGTTGATAATTATGTGGTGACTGTGAGTGCTGTTGTTGCCGTAGCACGTCGGGGCTTGGGGTCGTCCAGGCGCGCGTGGGGGTCAGCGCGTGGAATGGGCTGCTGATCGCAACTGAGTATGCACACTGTACGGCGCACTGTATGACACTGCTCCCGGCTCCGGTATGAAACTGCTGCGTAGGATCCGCGGCATGCAGCACCTGCAGCACAGGGGGCGTAAGGGCTGCTGCGTGATTCCTACCTGCCCATACCTCGCTCGCATCACCACACACACCACAGCTGCGACTTGCAACCCCCATCCCCACCCCCCACAGGTGCCCCGCGCCGGCGCGCACGCGCTGTACGTCGCCTGGCTCGCGTCACGCCACGCCGAGCACGTGAGCATACACACCTCCTGCCGGGGGTTGCAAATAAAGGGGGATGAATGCTGGCTGCGCCACAGGATGCATGCGGTGGGAGCGACCACGGACAGGGCCTGGAGCGCTCGCTCGCCCGTTGCCGGTCCGCACGGGATGCAGCGAGCAGCTGCCGCATTCCCAGGGCCACACAATGCTTGTTCCCCCATGGGCTGTCGTCCCATGTGCCGTCCCGCCGCAATCTTGCACCCTGACCAATCAACCTGCACGGATGGAGCTCCCCCTTGCCGATGCGTCAGATGCATGCGTAACGGGGTTCCCTTGCTGCGGCTGGTGGCGACAGACCCTCTTCCCAGACTCGCTGCCAACCTGGGCCGCCCCGCGCCCGCCCCTTCCCCTCGCAGTACTACGACGGTGCGACCTGCGGCCGCTGCTGCATGACGTCCAACGCCAGCGTTCACGCCAAGGCGCTTTCGTGAGTGCAGCGCGTGCCGTTGCTGGTTGTCCCGCCGGTGCAAGGCGCGCCACCGCGTTCGTGTGTGTGGGTGTGCGCTGTCTCGTCCTCGCGATCGTCATTGCCCTGACATTCTTTATTCATGGATCCTGGATCCTGATGCGGCCCTCTGCCGCCCTCGTCTCGCTGCTGCTGCAGGACGGGCGTGGCGGCGGTGGTGTCGTGCGCCTACTTCCTGGACCTGCCCGCCACCTCCAAGGTGGGGGCGCTGCTTAACTGTGCTTTTGCTTAAGCAGCAGGGCGCGGCAGGGCGCAGCAGGGCACGGCAGGGCGCAGCAGGGCGCTGCTTCGCCTGCTGCTTTCAGGGGTTGCCACTCGCCTGCAGTGCCCAAGAAACTGCAGCCGCGTCTCAGGGTCGGTTCTATGCTAACCAGCTTGCACACCTCTTGATTGTCTACCTCCTGCGCGCAGCACCCCTACCTCAAGGCCATCCACCTGCGCCACGGCGGGCTGTGGCAGCCCTCGGGTGAGTCGCGACGACGGTCCGAATAAAGCATCCTTCATCCTTCACCACCTTGCCCACCAGCTGCCCCTGCGGCTCGCGCCCTCCTGCCGACCGCCGCACCCCGTTCACATGTGCTCACAACAGGCGCGCCGGCGAACGGCGCCGCGCTGCCGCCGCCGGGATTCTCGCCCACCGACCCCGAGCGCCTGCTGGGGCCCAGCCAGCAGCACCTGCTGGCGGGTGTGGGACAGCTCCTGGGCGCGGCGGCCCCGGCACCGACTGTGGGCGGGGTGGCAGGCGCGCGTGGCGGCGTGGCGCCGCTGTGGAGCATCCTGGGCGCCAAGGGCGGTGTGGAGCGCGCGCAGGTGGGTTCGTGCAAGTATGGGATGGCGGGCGGCGGGCGGTATATTGGGCAACAGCGGGCTTGAAGTGTTTGATCAGCGCGGGCCTAGGCCTGGGTTGCCCTACCTTGACTGTATGTACATGCCCGACCTATGCGCCCATTTTAGCATTCCGTGCACTGCACCCACGCACCACAGCGCGTATCTTGTGTGAAACTGTGCACGCGGTCTCTCCTGATCCCGCTCTTGTGCATGCGCTGCCGGCGTGGGTGACTGCCGCAGACGTACTACAAGAGCGCCCGGACGGTGGCAGCAACCACCAACGTCGGGTATATGCAGCGATCCTACCAGCACCGCCGGCACAACGCACGCGACGACGGCGTGTACTACTACGGCACCACCGATTACTACGCCGCAAACACGCTGTACTACGCCTACGGGGTGAGTGACGCTGGCTCTCGCGCGTCCGAATGGCAATCAGCAGGCGCGCGGTGGATGTGTGTGTACGGCAATCGGCGGCAGCGGGCCGTCCGCTTGCCTGGGCTCGTTCTGGCTCTACGCCCAGCCGGTCGCGCGTTCCAGGTGCTGAGCGCCTGCGCAATAATGCATGGAGTGCTTGGATGCAGTGACTGGATTACTCTGCAGCACGACATGAATCTTGCATTTGCATTCACACTAGCATTTCTATGACACGGATGCCACCGACTGTCGCAACAGCGCCCACACGCTATGACTTCATGTGCCTTTTCCATCCTCTACCTCCTTGAATGCAGGCGGACGCGTACGCCTTCGACGACCCCCGCCGCAATTCGTACAATGGGACGGTTGTGGTCGGCGGTTACGACAGTGGCGGCGGCGGCTGGGGTGGCGGGGACGGTGGCGGCTGGGGTGGCGGGGACGGCGGCGGCGGCGGGGGCGGTTGCGGTGGTGGCGGTGGTGGAGACTAGGCTGGCCAAGGACAGCGATAGTAAGTCACATGTGCTCAGCAAGGCTCGGAAAGGCTCGGAAAGGCTCGGAAAGGCTCGAAAAGGACTGCGATCGAGGGACGAGTAGTCGAGCACTGTTATCTGTATCGTGGCTGCAGCCATACGACTGGCAGCGCTGGCGGCAGTGCTGCATAAGCACGTGGGTCTGTACCTAGACATCAGGTTCAATCGAGTTGAGGGGGCACGGGTACACGGGCACGGGGTTTGCCTAAAACTTGGGGACTGAGAAGCATTTTAGACCACCCTGTCGAGCTGTCCAGGTCGTCGATTACACGTGTCCACAAGTTTTGCTGTCAATTACACGTGTCTACAAGGTTTGCGGTGGGGCTTGGAGTGCGTCAGTGGGGTTGGAGTCAGGACCTGGCTGGCAACGGGCGCCTGCCGCCGGACCCAGGCGCATTCGCGGGATCTCCCCGGAGCGGAGAGCGGGCCCGTTGACGACGATGCAGTATATGTGCGAAGTGCTTTCGAAACGCGAACGCGAATATGCGTAATCAAGTGTCGTTGTAGTCGCTAGCACGCATAGAAGGCCATGTGGCCTTCTGCGTAGCAAGGTATGCACGGTGCCGCCCCATTGGATCCTGTGATTTTCAAAATGGTCCTTCACGCCCAGTCACGCCCATCTGCAGCTTGATCTCAAAAGTATAGTTTGTTGCGCTTGATAATGATTTAAGACGTGATCTGGATCACCAGCGGACAGCGGTGACCACGCCGGACCGCGGTGGCGTGCGCCAGACGTGGCGCCAGATCCAGCGGTTGACACGCCCGCCCCAATTTCTGAGCCAGTCTTTGCCTGCACGTCGGGCAACCGTGACCCCTTTCAGCAAAATATGTGTGAAGCAACAACACTGAGGTCTTATTGTATAAGGTGCATGCGACGACCACCGGTTTTGCCCTCCGGGTTTTGCGAGCGCGAGAAGGCCGGCGGACACGGCAGTTCGCGGGCTTCTCGCCCATAGTATGGAGCGTAAATCAAACTGTTGCGTTGCGTTTGACTTCAACAGTTTTGATGCGTACTTTATAACTCAATCTGCCTTGAAGGGGAATGGGCCGACTCAACTTTGCGCTGCTGGGCGAAGGTGCATTTGTAAAGCTTTAGAGCATATTAATGCAGGCAATCCGACTTGAAGCGCGCGCGGGATTGTCTGCGCGCGGAGCCTGTTGCGCGGGCCCCGCTGACTGGCATCTGCGATTGTCGCTGCAAGTATTTATGCAATTTCTGGACGCAGCTTAAATAATTGTTAGCGATGGCGTCGCCTGCTGAAGATTTAGCTTGGTTCCCGGTGGACACAAGCGTGGCAGACTTTCTGCGCCTGCTGCACGCTGCCGACACGTTCCCGCGAGGTCAGTTATATGCGGTGGTAGATTGCGGGTGCATATGCGAAGTAAAAATGTCCGGGAAGACAGGGAGCCATAGCACCGCGCTCCGGCCCTCTCTCGGTCGCTGTCACCGTTCCCTCGCTTTCCCATCCAGGCGGCCTTTACTCGGGCTATTACGCCATCCAGGCAGCACAGCGCTATGAGCGCTATTGGGCCGAGGTGCTCAAGACGCAGCCGCTGGGCAAGGGTGGTGCGGCAATCCTGCCGCCGCTGGATGTGGCGTACGCATGGTGAGGGCACGCCGATGCTAAGGGCAGAGGTCCCGCGCCCACAGGCTGTATTCCCACGACCTGTAAAGCTGTTTGGGATATCAAACTGGAGGGGTTGCGGGATTCGGGCGTGCAAGCGGGCAGGGCTCCCGAGGTTGGTGCATGCGGGCATGCGAGGTGCACATCAGCTGCGTTAGCTCACTTGGGCCCCGCCCTCCCTGCTGCCCCGCAACAGGCTAGTCCACCGCCAGGACCCAGCTGGCTACAAGGCCGCGATGACGGCCCTGGGCGTCGAGAAGCGGCACCCCGCGAGCTCGGACCAGGCTTTCGGGTTCTCGGTCGATCGCCAGGACCGGGCGGCGTGGAAGGCGGTGGCGGGCGCGCACGAGCAGTGGCCCCCGCCGGCCCCGGGCTCGCTGTACGATGCAGACCGAGAGGTGCTCGCACGCGGCATGCCGCACTACGCCTCAGGCCTGGTGCGTGCGCGCGAGGCAGCATGCCTGCTGACACGCCTTCAATTGCAGTGTCCTAGGATGTATGGGGTCTATCACCAGAGCGCCCAGCCAAGGATCCGGGACACGGATACGGGATCTACGGTACTGTGCTTTCGCTTTGCCCCTGATTTGCCCGTCTTCGCGCCAACCCGCGCAGGCCAACTCCATGGGCCACTTCTCGCGCCTGCTGCACACCTGGCTGCGGCCGCACTTCCTGGACAGCGCGTTCCTAAAGCGCGCCTGGGGCAGGTGATTGGGGGGTAGCGGCGTGTCCGTTATTCTTCGAGGCAGCGTGCCCCCAAACAAAGGGTTTGCCGCACCCGCACATCCAACGCCACGCATACACCACCGGCCGCAGGTTCACCAAGCTCCTGCGCCTGCACGCGGCGCACCCGCAAGAGGTGCTGGTGCCGGCGGCCGACGTCGCGCTGCTGTGGCACACGCACCTGGGCCTCAGCGACAAGTACGAGGAGATGTGCGGGAGCGTGTTCTGCGAGTTGCAGGAGACCCAGCCGGCGCTGTGGCGGCCCGACTACCTGACCCTGTCGCCGGAGCAGCTCTCGGCCGCGTACGGCAAAACCGCGGCGCTGTACACGGCCGCGTACGGCGAGCCGTACGCGGATCCGGACACGGCCTGGATCGGGCCCGAGGTGCCGTACCCGCTGGCGGCGCCGGGGAGCCCAGTGGCGGCGTTCCTGAGCTCTCTGGACGACAACCCCAAAGCCAGCGAGCAGGCGCCGGCTATCGCGCGGGCGGCGGCCACGCTCGGCGAGGGGCAGCCGTGGGTCTCCGCTGCGGTAGGTTTGGGTGATTTCGTGGTCCCAAGCTAAACCAAGCCTTATTGAAGGGATTGAATAGGCAGGTGGACTTGTGTGGTGACTGTGAGTGCTGTTGTTGCCGTAGCACGTCGTGTGCTTGGCTTCGTCCAGGCGCGGGCTGCTGGTCACAATGGAGCATGAGGCATGCGCAATGCACGGCGCCTGCGAGACCCGCGCGTCCGTGCCCCTTACCGGCCCATACGTCGCCTTACCACACTTATCACAGCTGCGACTCGCCCCTCTCCTATCCCGCCGCAGGTGCCCCGCGCCGGCGCGCACGCGCTCTACGTCGCCTGTCTCGCATCGCGCCGCGCCGAGCACGTGAGTAAACACACCTCCTGCCGGGGGTTGCAAATGGGGATGGATGCTGGCTGCACCACAGGATGCCTGCGGTGGGAGCGACCACGGGGAAGCAATCGACCACGGACAGGGCCGGGAGCGCTCGCTTGCTTGTGTGCTCGGGATGCAGCGAGCAGCTGCCGCGTTCCCAGGGACCCACAATACTTGTTCCCTCGTGGGCTGTCGCCCCATGTGCCGTCCCGCCGCAATCTTGCACCCTGACCAATCAAGCCGCACGGATGCATGTGGGCCTCCCCCTTGCCGATGCGTCAGCTTCGTGGCAGAGTTTCCTGATAACTGGGGCTGGTGGCGACACGCACATCCTCGTCCCATACCCGCTGCCAACCTGGGCCGCCCCGCGCCTGCCCCTTCCCCTCGCAGTACTACGAAGACGCCACCTGCGGCCGCTGCTGCATGACGTCCAACGCCGCCGTTCACGCCAAGGCGCTTTCGTGAGTGCAGCGCGTGCCGTTGCTAGTTATCTTATCCCGCCGGTGCAAGGGGCGTCACCGCGTGCGTGTGTGTGGCTGTGCCCTGTCTCTTCCTCATGGCTCATCAATGGCCTGAGCCTCTGTGTTCTTGGGTCCTGGATTCTGGGTGCCTGGGTCATTGCTTCTGGATCCTGATGTGGCAGCTGCCCTCGTATCGCTGCTGCTGCAGGACGGGCGTGGCGGCGGTGGTGTCGTGCGCCTACTTCCTGGACCTGCCCGCCACCTCCAAGGTGGGCGCGTGGCTTGGCTTGGCTTTTGCTTTAGCAGCAGGGCGCGCCTGTACTCAATAAAGTACCGCCGCGTCTCGGGGTCGCTTCTATGCTAACCGACTTGCTACTCCTCGTGATGGCGTATTCTCCCGCGCGCAGCACCCCTACCTCAAGGCCATTCGCGTGTTCAACAGGCTGTGGCAGCCCTCGGGTGAGTCGCGACGGCCCGAACGAAGCGCCCTTGATGACCGCGTTCGTCTGGGTGTGTGCAGCGTTGCGAATGCCCCCCGCCCCGTTTGCTGTGGACGTCCGCCTGCCCTAACCGCCGCCCTCCCGCCGCCCGCCCTTTATATCCGCCCTCCTGCCGACCGCCGCACCCCGTTCACACGTGCTCACAACAGGCGCGCTGGCGAACGGCGCCGCGCTGCCGCCGCCGGGCTTCTTGCCCACCGACCCCGAGCGCCTGCTGGGGCCCAGCCAGCAGCACCTGCTGGCGGGTGTGGGACAGCTCCTGGGCGCGGCGGCCTCGGCACCGACTGCGGGCGGGGTGGCAGGCGCACGTGGCGGCGTGGCGCCGCTGTGGAGCATCCTGGGCGCCAAGGGCGGTGTGGACCGCGCGCAGGTGGGTTCGTGCAAGTGTTGGCTGGCGGGCGGTGGGCGGCGGGCCGCGGGCCAGGGGCTTGGTGTGGTTGGGCGCGGGACTGGGCCTTCGGTTGCCCAACCTATGCGCCCATTGTAGCACGTGTCCGTGCACTGCAGCCAACGCAACGTACGGTGTGTAGTATTGTGCATGCGGCCACTCCTGATCCTGATCCTGTGCGCTGCCGGCGTGGGTGACTGCGGCAGGTGTGTTACAAGAGCGCCTGGACGCTGGCAGCAACCACCAACGTGGGGCGCATGCAGAAGTCCTACCAGCACCGCCGGCACAACGCACGCGACGATGACTGCGTGTACTACTACGGCACCACCGACTACTACGCCGCAAACACGCTGTACTACGCCTACGGGGTGAGTGACGCTGGCTCTCGCGCGTCCGAATGGCGATCAGCAGGCGCGCGGCGGCACGCTGACAGTGGCATGGCTTCTGGTGTGTGTGTACGGCAATCGGCGGCAGCGCGCCGTCCGCTTGCCTGGGCTCGTTCTGGCTCTACGCCCGGCTGGGTGCGCGTCCCGCCGCCTGCTGAGCGCCTGCGCAGTAATGCCTGGAGTGCTTGGATGCGCGGGAGCATACCCAAGCAGTCCTGCAGGCCCCTGGCAGTGACTGGATGACTCTGCAGCACGACAGGAATGTTACCGAGTACCGCAACAACGCCCACACGCCATGACTCATGTGCTTTTCCCATCCTCTACCTCTGAATTCAGGCGGATGCGTACACCTTCGACGACCCCCGCCGCAATTCGTACAACGGGATGATTGCGGTCGGCGGCGGTTACGACAATGGCGGCGGCGGCTGGAGCGGCGGCGACGGCGGCGGCGGCGGCTGGAGTGGTGGGGGCGGCGGCGACGGTGGCGGCTTCAGCAGTGGTGACGGCGGCGGAGGCTTCAGCAGTGGCGACGGTGGCGGGGGTGGCGGCGGCTGTGGCGGAGGCGGAGGCGGGGGCGGTTGCGGTGGTGGTGGCGGGGGTGGCGGAGATTAGGCTGGTTACGTACAAGTGAGCCAAGTGGCCGCGTGTGCTCGCAACGGCTTTGATCGAGAGACGGGTAATGTTATCTGTGTCCTTTGGTGCTACCATGCTGCGTAAATACGGTAGCACTTGGGTCTGAGGGGGCACCGGGTTTGTCTACTTGGGGACGCAGAAGCCATTTAGGGCACCCTGTCGATTACACGTGTTCACAAGTTTTGATGATGACAGCCGTGATACTATCATATGCTAGCGGAGCCTGTGCTGCAGACATTCATGACACGTCAACATTTATTGACTTATTGAGTGACGGGATATATTTCGGGTCACAATCACTCCACCTATATTGCATCACCGAATCAAGCTGTGCAGCGTTGATTAGGGCAGGACGCGGCAGGCGGTTTTGGACATATCGTTGCGGTTGGTGAACAATGCGTGGGAAGCCGAGGCAGAAGGGACACGCGCGCAGCGCACCCACTGGCTCACCTCCTGGCAATTTGAGGACCCAGGCGTCTAGCTCTTCCGTATTCGGACACCGGCGCTTCGGTTACGCGTGCGCGCTTACTTGCTACGCGTTCAACTCACGCGGCGGTTGGTTTCGTCCCCACTGTGCGCAGCGAGCAGCTGGCCAGAATTTGGAACTGGCGAGTGTGCACAGGCCTAACCACGTATAGCATGTAAAGCACAGACATGCTCCTCGTAAGATAAATCACGTTGGTGATGCGCCGAGTGAGTGGCCAGCACCCAACTTTGCGCGCCGGTGGTCGGCGCGAAGTCTTGTAGTCCTGCAACGTATCCCGGAGGCAATTTGCGTATGGTAAATTTTAGGCGATGGAAGCAGTGAGCGAAAGCGAGGATTTAGCGTGGTTCCCAGTGGACACAGGCGTGGCAGACTTTTTGCGCCTGCTGCACGCCGCCGACACGTTCCCGCGAGGTCAGTTATATGCGGTGGTAGATTGCGGGTGCATATGCGAAGTAAAAATGTCCGGGAAGACAGGGAGCCATAGCACCGCGCTCCGGCCCGTCGGCTCGGTCGCCATCACGGTTCTCTCGCATTCCCGTCCAGGCGGCCTTTACTCGGGCTATTACGCCATCCAGGCGGCGCTGCGCTATGAGCGCTATTGGGCCGAGTTGCTCAAGACGCAGCGGCTGGGCAAGGGTGGTGCGGCAATCCTGCCGCCGCTGGATGTGGCGTACGCATGGTGAGGATCAGGGGATGCGTGCCGACATGCGCCACCACTGTACCGGCGCGGGGTTGCTCCCGAGCAGAGTTCTGTGTGCACACACCCGCGATCACTGTCACATGCATGGGGCATGCGTGTGAGCGGCGCTTTTGTTCTGGCGGTTCCATCCTGCTGCGGCGGCCTCAGCAGGATGGAACCGCCTTGCGGCTCCTACCTACTTGCACTCGCTCCGGAGGGGCCTTGATCACTAAGGTTCACATCACCATGCACCTACCGGTGCTCGTCACATCGCAGGCTAGTCCATCGGCAAAACCCAGCTGGCTACAAGGCCGCGATGAGGGCCCTGGGCGTGAAGCAGCCTCACCCCGTGACCTCGGAACAGGCCTTCGGGTTCTCGGTCGACCGCCAGGACCAGGCGGCGTGGAAGGAGGTGGCCCGGGCACGGGCCCAGTGGCCGCCGCCGGCCCCGGGCTCCATCTACGATGTCGAGAACGAGGTGCAAGCATACGGCACGCCCCGCTGTGCCGTTGGCTTGGTGAGGTTCGGCTTCAACCCTTGATTGCGCGGAAACACGTTGCACGCACGCTCGCTACGCTCGCTCGCTGCAAGCATGCATGCTCCTGATCGGCCCGTCTTCGCGCCAACCCGCGCAGGCCAACTCCATGGGCCATTTCTCGCGCCTGCTGCACACCTGGCTGCGGCCGCACTTCCTGGACAGCGCGTTCCTAAAGCGCGCCTGGGGCAGGTGATTGGGGAGGAATGTGTGCACGTGGCGTGATTGTGAGGGACATGATATGCATGGAGATGCCTGTGTCCTCCGTGCGCATACGGTATTCTGGCGCTGCTGACACGTACGCAACTGCTGGCTTGGCGCCGTGACTCGCTAGATAGATTCGCACGATGCCTGAGTCCTGCTTGGGGGCTGTCACTCACAATGCTGTGAACCAGAAGCAGGTGCGAGTGACAGCCCCCAATGGCGCCAGGCAATGACCTCGTACGACCGCACCGGCCGCAGGTTCACCAAGTTCCTGCGCCTGCACGCGGCGCACCCGCAAGAGGTGCTGGTGCCGGCGGCCGACGTCGCGCTGCTTTGGCACACGTACCTAGGCCTCAGCGACAAGTACGAGGAGATGTGCGCGCGCGTGTTTTGCGACCTGCAGAAGGCCCAGCCGCCGGCGCTGTGGCGGCCCGACTACCTGACCCTGTCGCCCGACCAGCTCTCGGTCGCGTACGGCAAAACCGCGGTGCTGTACACGGCCGCGTACGGCGAGCCGTACGCGGATCCGGACACGGCCTGGATCGGGCCCGAGGTGCCGTACCCGCTGGCGGCGCCGGGGAGCCCGGTGGCGGCGTTCCTGGTATGCTTGGATGACATCCCACGACCGAGCGTGCACCAGCCAGCCGTTGCGTGGGCCGAGACACAGCTGGGCTGGGGCCAGGCGTGGTCCGGCTGGAAAGTGAGTCACCGCCGGCGGAGCGGAGACGATTTGCGGTAGCGTGCAAGCCTGCGTTGTTTCTTCCGGCCACTGTAGCCATTTTCGCCATCATATTCCATTCGCTTGCACTGCTAGGCTTACTCTCTAGGCATGCCTGCCGTTGTGGCCTCTCTCCCATCTCACGCGGTACCGTACCGTATGCAAGTGCCACGTCAACCACAACCTCCAGCCATCCGGGATGCTCTACCTCGCGCTGCATGACGCGCAGGTGCCCCGCGCCGGTGCACACGCTCTCTACATCGCCTGGCTCATGTCGCGCCGCGCCGAGCACGTGAGCACACCTGCCTGGGTGGCACATGCCGGCTTGATGCTGCATGCGGCGTTCGTGTGCGTGGGTGCTTACTTCATTTTATGTGGGCTCGTTCTCTGAGTGACGTAAGTCAGCTGCTGGCAGCATGCATACAGAGGGGACAGCGATCACCCATCCTAAAGGTGCTAATTGCCGTTGACGTAGCTAACGTAGCCAGCAGCCGCCGCAACCCGCCCCTTCTTTACCCTTTGATGACGCTATCATCCCATTCGTAGTTCTACGACAATGCGGCTTACCAGCGGTGCTGCTTACCAAACACACTCGTACGCACCAAGGCCATCTCGTGAGTACGCACGGCGGGTGATTACTGGCGGCACCTGCCGTTCACACGTGCACCTGTGTTCTGTGCCGTGCACATTGGGGGAACCATGCCACACCTGCCCAAGGGATGGGGGGCGCCCTCAATCAATGGCCCACGCCCTTTTCGCGCTTTGTGAAGCTAGCGCACCGCCCCTTGTCCATATCCGGCCGCTCGTATGTTTGGCCATGCTTCTGGATCCTGAATCATGATGTGGCTCCCTGCCGCGCCTTCATATCGCTGCTGCTGCAGGACGGGCGTGGCTGCGGTGGTGTCGTGCGCCTACTTCCTGGACCTGCCCGCCACCTCCAAGGTGGGTGCGCCATATGCGGAGGCCCTGTAGGTCCTGCCGATCGATCGGTACAGCTTGCCCTCCTCTTCTTCTTCTTCTGCTGAATGGCCAATGGTCATTACACCCGCAAACCTGCGCCAAACCTGGCCCTGCCCCCAATGCATGTGTGTGTGGTCACAAGGTGGTGGTGGTGGTGGTGGTGGTGGTGGTGCCCACGTTCTTTGCGTTACTTCCTGCCTCGCACTGATCGTGGAAACGTGCCTTGTGGAACTAGTGGAACCCACTCAACCTGCCCGTCGCACGCTGCCGATGAGCGCATGCATGCAGCACCCCTACCTCCGGGCCATCAACGCCTGCAACAGGCGTTGGCAGCCGCCGTCATCATCAGGTACGCAGATATGTTGGTATAGCAGTGCGTGTCTGGGCCACGGAGCGCAGTAAGCTAGGGCATTGCATGCCACCCGCACGCACTACACAACGCCGTCCCCGCCCGCGCACCGCCCACAAGCAAAATGCATCCGCCCTAAATGCATCCGCCCTGTGTTCCAACTAACCCTACCGCGCGCCCCACATGCTCGCAACCTGTGATAATCCACTCGATCGCGACCCTTCCTCAGGCCGCGACTCATCGGGCGCAGCGGCGGCCAACGGCGCAGCGCCACGACAGCAGTCGCAGGAGCCGCAGCCGGAGCCGCAGCCACTGCCGCTGCCGAAGTCCGCCGCCGGCGGTTTCTCACCGCACGATCCGGAGCGCCTCCTGAGCCCCAGCAGCCAAGAGCACTTCATGGCAGGGTTGAGCCAGCTGCTAACGGCGGCGGCGGGCGGCTCGGGTGGCGGCGCAGGCGGCGGCGCAGGCGGCTCGGGAGCGGCGGCGGCAGGGTCTGCTGCGGCACAGGCGGCGGCAGCTGCCGGGGCTGTCAGCAGCAGTGGACACGGCACCACTGCGGTGCTGTGGAGCATCCTGAGCGCTAAGAGTGCCGCCGAGCTCGCGCAGGTGTGTGCTTGCTAACAACGCGGGGCTGGACGAGGGGTGCGTGGGTGGGGTAAGGAGGCAACGGACGCCCTGGCGGCCCGGCGGCAGGGTGGCAGGCAGGGGTTCGGCGGCCTGGTGGTAGGGCGGCGGGGTGGCAGGCCGGCAGGGCGGCAACAATGCTGCAATGCGGCAGAGATTTCGGGAAAAGTGTCTTCCCAAAACTCCAGGTTACCCCACGGGATTGCCCCAAGACCTCTGCATGCAAGTTGGACGACGTGCCCGTAACCGGCTTGCAAATCCCCGCGCGGGCATGTTGTGGGTGGATAAAACCAGCAACCTCGTGCAATCTGGACGTGCATGCGCCCATGCTGTAACGCGGGTACTTCCCGTTCCTGACAACTTCGAAGGGCCTTTTCCCGTCGTTACACATGCATGTTGCACCCGTTCATTCCCTGCTGCAGGCGAAGTACAAGAGCGCGTGGAAAGTGGCGTGCACCAGCGGCGACGTGGGGCGCATGCAGGCGCTCTACCAGTACAAAAAGTACAACGCACGTGATCGTGATCACGTGTACTACTACGGCCGTACTGATTACTACAACGCCGGCACGCTGTGCTACGCTGCCGGGGTGCGTGCGCTGCGTGTGCGTGCGCGTGTGCGCGCGCGTGTGCGCGCGCGTGTGCGCGCGCGTGTGCGTGTGCGTGTGTGGTGCTGGCAAAGGCACATGTGTTGTGCGGATACAAACCATTCGGGCCGTGATGTCATTTCTTGCACTACTTGCGCCACCATCTTCCGCTCTGCTCACTCTGACGCTACGCACTGCCGCAGGCGGATGCGTACGCCTTTGATGAACCTCGGCGCAACGCCTTTGACGGAACCATGGAGGCCGGCGCTGCCGGTGCCGGTGGTGGGGGCGGCGGCGACGGCGGAGGCTGGGGTGGTGGCTGGGGTGGTGAGGGTGGAGGTGGCGGAGCCGCCGGCTGTGGCGGTGGCGGTGGTGGCGGCTGCGGCGGTGGCGGCGGCGGTGGCTAGGCAGGTGCTGGTCACAACAGCTGCATGTGCTTGTAGTCCTTGGCATGCATGCTGCTAGCTCCGGTATTACCACACGCACCAGCAGAGGTAATACCGTATGACATCATATATTTTTTGGGGTGGAATAATGGAATCAAGTAAATCAAGGCTCTGCTACCTCTGCGGCAAATGAATGGCGGGATGCCTGAATCAAAGTTGTGTGCTCAGCGATGGGATGCATTAATCGAAGTTGCGTAACTCCTGGACACCAAGACCATGCACGGCTCATGTCCTTAGTCGGCATGCATGCTGAAAGGGTGCAGGCTCGAAATCTCGAATGTTGAGGGGGCGGCGGGCTAGTTTTCTTTGTGCTGGAGCTGGCGTGTCAGATTGATTGGCGGGTTGCAAAGGGGCACACGAATCGAAGTCACAACTAACTTGCTAACCTTGCTCGTATGGACAACATAACCGTCCGTAAACTCTCATTTAAGTTTGAAGCACTTACGTTGGAAGCCCATGGAGAGCCTTTCTGCGCGTGTCCGGGCACGTGTCGACTTTGGACTGTGGATCCTGCAGACGCAGTCAGCCACGATTATGTGTCACATGATGCCATTTGGGCGGTCTACGGCCTTGGGACTCACGCAGTCCTAAGGACTTGCGAGAATGGCACCCGGGCCTGGGCCCGGGCCCGGAAGTGGCAGACGCAGGCATCGACACCAATCCCAATCGAGGCGTGCGGATACACTGTAACTCAAGCGTCGCACCACGGCCTGCACTGCTACAATATTGCAATACCATTGCATTCATTTTATCTATATAATTAATTTTCAGGCCCCTGAAAATCGCATGCACGAATTCCTGTGCGCAGTGTAGGATGAGTTTTGACTGACACCTTCCTTGACCTGAACGCCATCGTATGTCGTATATTAAACAACACGGGGCGTCGGCGGGGCCAGAGCGGTTTGAGGCCGAGAGCGTCGCTGGATTCCTCCGGTTGCTGCACGCGGCCGACGCCTTCCCCAGAGGCAAGCGAACTAAGCATAATTGCATACTTGTAGGAGCTGGGGAGCTCCTCGCCGGAGCGATGCTGTGAACTGCAGTCGCATTTCCTGGTTCACATGCCGCATGCCCGCATGAACATGCACGCGACCGCGCCCCCGCCGCGCTGCGCGCGTGCAGGCGGCCTTTACACGGGATACTACGCGCTTCAAGCGGCGGTGCGCTATGAGCGCTTCTGGACTACGCTGGTGGGGAGGCAGCGGCAGGGCGTGGCGGGCGCTCCGGTGCTGCCGCCGCTCGACGTGGCTTTCGCATGGTAAGCGCGCGATGAGCCTAGCTAGCCGGGCGCGGGCATGCATGCAGAGCATGCGGCTAAGCGCCCCAGGGATAGAGACGCTGTACAAAGGCAGGGACGCTGGAAGAGCCGGGCGCGTAGTATGCTAGCTTTTCCTAGTAGGCCGCCGCTGGCCGCCGAGCTAGCGGTATCTGCCATACTTCCATCCACACATGCGTACCCGCCGCGCCGTACCTCTCTTGCCCGCGCAGGCTGGTGCACCGCCAAGACCCGGCCGGCTACCAGGCCGCCATGAGGGCCCTGGGCGTGGAGCGGCCGCACCCCGTGAACCCGGACCAGGCCTTTGGGTTCTCCGTGGACCGCCGGGACCGCGCGGCGTGGAAGGAGGTGGCGGGCGCGGCACACGGCATGTGGCCGCCGCCGGCCCCGGGCTCGGCTGCGGACGTGTACAACGTCGTCAACACGCGTGGAAAGCCGGCGGTCGTTTACTATGTTGCAGGGCTGGTGCGTGTCGTGCCTTTTGTGATCGGCCACTCCTTGCGGGTATTATGCGGGAGATGCGTGCGGTCATTAGCCTCGGATGGGCAGGTCGTCGCTCGTGAGAGGTGCCGCTTCGTGCTAATACTTTGATTACTTTGATGCAGGCCAACTCCATGGGCCACTTCTCGCGGCTGCTGCACACCTGGCTGCGGCCGCAGTTCCTGGACACAACCTTCCTGGACCGCGCCTGGGGCAGGTGGGTGGATCTATGGGGGTGCCTTGTGATGAGTCGGTAAAGGAAGGATGGGGCAAACGAGAGCAAGTAAATGAACTCACGGGCACATGCCAGGCGCGTAGGAGCTGGTCATCTCACCGTTTGCCTTCCGCACTGCCGCCGTACTTGCTTGCAGGTACGTCAAGTTCCTGCGCCTGCACGCGGCATACCCGCAAGAGGTGCTGGTGCCGGCGGCCGACGTCGCGCTGCTGTGGCACACGCACCTGGGCCTCAGCGAAAAGTACGAGGAGATGTGCCGTAGCATGTTCAGGGCCCTGCCCTACCAGCAGCAGCTGTGGCCCCCCGGCTACCTGAACCTGCCGCCGCCGCAGCTCTCGGCCGCGTACAGCCGTACGGCGGCGCTGTACACGGCCGCGTACGGCGGGGAGCCGTACGCTGACGCGGACACGGCGTGGCTTGGACACCAGATGCCGTACCCGCTGGCGGCGCCCCACAGCCCGGTGGCTCCGTTCCTGGTGTGCCTGGACGCCAACCCGCAGCAGGCGTCGCAGCAGGCAGCAGTGGCCAGGGCCTACGCGGCTGTGAGGCTGATGGCACCACCCATGCATCCCGCCGGAACCAGCGCGGTGAGGCTTGCTTGCTGACGGTGGCGAGCTGCCCACCTCCATCCCCGCGCATGCACGCCAGCTGCTGACCACCCGCGCACCCGTTACGTTGCGGGCACCGATGCATCCCTGCACGCGTTGATTCTCTTAGTTGCTACCTTCTCTAGCCGTGCGAGTACGGCATGCACTATCTGCTGCTGCCACATGCACACGCCCGCCCGCCGGCCTGCAGGTGCCACGCGCCGGCGCCCACGCGCTGTTCCTCGCCTGGCTGGCGGCGCGACGTGCCGCGCAGGTAGCTAGCTAGATGGGCTGGATAGGCAGATAGGTAGGCGCTCGCGCGGCGCACACATGCCGGTGGCGCCTGGGGGGGGGGGACTGGGAAAGGGCACGTTGAGGGACCATGGAGGCAGCGGCACGTTGGTGGACCAGAGGGGGGACCGGGAGGGGCGCACGGCGGGGCTGGGGAGGGACGAGTGGAGGGGCCGGGGAGGGACCGAGGATGGGTGCCCTGAGAGGAACACATTGGGCATGGACGGGAGGCTTCACAGGAGGGACCACCAGATAGAGGAATGAGAGAAAATCAAAAGGAAGCAGCGATGAACCTTTCCCGTTCTTAGAGTGCTGGCTACGGCCAGGACTGGCCTGGCGCAGCCTGGCGTGCCGCTCCTGCGTACCTGCCGGTAACCCGCATCTTTTTCGTGCGCTGCATCAGTACTGCGAGGGCGGGGCGTGCTGCTGCGCCTCCACTGGCGCCGTGCACAAGAAGGCTGTCTCGTGAGTCGGTCGACTACGGATCGATTGTCTGGTGCACGCGCGTGGTGCTAGCTAGTGCACGGGCCCAGCAGGCACAGCCTCTGCAACCTCCACCGCCTGTGATTATTGGCATTGCTGGTGTTCGTTGCATCTCGTGCTCCTATCGTTTCACGCCCTACACACCTACCCACGCGCGCCCGCACGTTACACGCACGCACAGCACGGCGGTGGCGGCGGTGGTGTCGTGCGCCTACTTTCTGGACCTGCCCGCCACCTCCAAGGTGGGTGGTCGTGCGTGTGCGCGTCAGCGCTTCAGAAAGCATCGGAACGGAAAGAAAAGACATGCCATGCGTGTGTGTGCTATCCAGCACTGCAGGCGGGCGGCGGGCGGGCGGGCGGGCGGGTGGAGAATGTTTGACACTCATTGCAGTGTAAAGCACTCTGCCCTCGCTCTTCCTTACATACGTGTCTGTCTCCCGCGCGCAGCACCCCTACCTCAAAGCCATCTACCCGCGCCACGGCCTCTGGCAGCAGCAGGCGGGCCCGAAGGCCGGCGTCGCGTACGGGGCCGTGACAGTCAACGTCCTGGCCGTGAACGCCCAGCAGCAGCTCGTGTCGTCGTACAACGGCGCCGCCACCACGGCCGCCTTCTCGTCGGCCGACCCCGAGCGCCTGCTGGGGCCCAGCCAGCAGCACCTGCTGGCGGGGCTTGGGCAGCTGCTTGACACAACTGCTGGGGCCGCGACAGCGGCGGCGCCTGGTGTGGGGCGTGGCGGGGCGTCCGTGCTGTGGAGCATACTGGCGTCGCAGAAGCGGAGACAGCAAGCGCAGGTGGGCTGCGTGGGCTGCTGTGACCAGATGCCACGGCCCGGCCCATCCGGCCCGGCCCATCCGGCCCGGCCCGCCCGGCCCGGCCCGCCCGGCATGAAATCTTCATCCATCCCTGTGTGTGAGGCCAACACGGCCCCCGCTGCCCCCGCCCGCTGCCCCCGCCCGCTGCCCATCCACCGCCGCGCAGACGCTCTGCCAGAAAGCGTGGGCACGCGCGCAGTCCAAGGACGTGGGGCGCATGCAGCGGAAGTACCAGCACCGCCGCTTCAACGCCAGCGACGACGGCGTGTACTACTACGGCACCACCGACTACTACAACGCCGGCTGGCTGTACTACGCCAGCGGGGTGAGCGGCCGAGAGCGAGCGCGTGTGGAATCTTGCTGTAGATGGAGAGCCGTGCGCTTAGGACTGGCACGCGTGCGGCAAAGGCTGCACGCCGTTAGTTGTCGGAGTAGTCGGAGCTAGCCGCGGAGGCCCCCATAGGTCCCCATGTGCAGGCCTCATCAGTTCCAGCGGCCGCCGGATCCATTATCCTGATTCTTGTCCAACGTTAACATATAAATAATGGGATTTCAATTCAGTGTCACGTCCATCAATTCTTATCATCAGCACGACCATCACGCCTGCACACACACAAACGCAGGCGGACGGCAGCGCCTTTGATGACCCCGGGCGAGACGCGGCCACTGGTGTCCTCATCGGCGGCGGTGGTGGAGACGGCGGCGGTGGCGGCTGGTTCGGAGGGGGAGACGGCGGTGGCGGCTGGTTTGGAGGGGGTGACGGCGGTGGCGGTGGCGGCGGGTGTGGAGGTGGTGGCGGCGGATGTGGCTGCGGCGGCGGCGGAGGCTGCTGATTGACAGCTAGCGGCGCGTATGTATCAGTAGCTGCGGTACGTAGCCACCTAGTCGTGATGCGCGTCCGCTTTCAGCATGGCCGTGTATCATTACGCATTAGCAGTTACAGTCAGGACTCAGGAATCACAAGTCTTCCCTACAGCAGCTTGCTCAAAACGCAAACGGCCCCAGTCCCGCCTTGCAAAATGCAAACATGTGCGCCCGTGCGGCCCATGCGGGTTGCCTGGGCAAGAGGGGTGCAGCGTTGTGCGCCCTGGCGAATGAATGATGCGGCCCTCAATAGGGACCTGCCACCAGGGGAGGCTGCCTCCCCTGCCTGCTACGTACCTAGCACCCGGAAAAGATGGAAAATCCGCACTTGTGTAAACTCACGAGTATCACGTTACCCTGCATGGCAAACTGCACCTGACTGTCCCTTGTCTACTTTAGCATGGTTTAGCTTGGGCTGGCGTTCACAACCCCCCCCCCACAACACTACATGTGCGGATCGACAAAACGGTTGACGACCGGAAGCCGCGCCACCACACCAGCCACCAATGCTACGCACATACCGCAATGTCGCAAACACGCTCCGGATACTTCCGGGTAGTTCCATGCGTGGTTCTGATGTGCCACACGCCCCCATTGAGATGTGCCTGCTGTGGCCTCAGCGAGCAAGCCAGCGCGCCGCTCAAGACCCCCTCCGAGCACTTGGCTCGAGCGCCAAGCTTTTGGCAAATGGCCCATTCGCATGCATTGCTCCTGAAAAGCAGCCTAGCTTTGAGCCCACTCCTCAGTCCGAGTCATCTGAAGACTCCTCCTCATCGTCGTCATCCTCCTCCTCATCATCCTCGGAGCCACCGCCGCCGCCGCCGCCGCCCCTAGGAGCGACAAAATCCTCATCCTGCTCGTCATCATCCTCGTCATCCTCGTCATCATCATCCTCGTCTTCGCTGCTGCTGCTGCTGCTGTCGCCATCGCTGGAGCGCGCCTCCTGCTTGGCGCCCTCGCCGCCTGCGGCACCACCGTCCCGCTGCCGCCCGTCAGCGCCCTCAATGGCGGTTTGCTTGTCTGCCACCCCGCCAGGCCCCCTCAACCCGACGTCGGCTTCCTGCATCCGCACATCGCCTCCGCCGCCGCTGCCGCGGCCATCGCCTCCGGCGTCCTGCTCGTCGCCGTCCGAGTCCTCCGAGTCCGAGTCCGAATCACCCCCATCTCCATCCTCGTCCTCCTCGTCGTCCTCGTCCTCCTCATACTCATCGTCCTCGTCCTCGTCGTGCTCCTCGTCCTCCGCAGGCTCCCGCTTCACCTCTGTCAGCTCCACGAGCCGAACCATGTGCTTGCTGATGCGCCTGTTGGACGCAGCGCGGGCCGATGGCGAGGCAAGTGAGCACCCCACAGGAGCGGCGCGAGCGAGCGCACCAAACCACAATCTAGCCAACTATCCAGCCGGCACCGCTACGCACACGCTCGGTGGATACATGCACACGACACCGTCGCCATCGATACCCAGTAGATTCAGCATTCAGCACCTCCTCCTGCGAACCGCGTAGGGGCCTTTCCCCGAACCATTATCGACATACAGGCAGCCGGCTCACCTAGAGGGCCGCCGCTCCAGTTGCGCCAGCACCGTCTGACCCGCCTTGTTCGGCGCCCGCAGCAGCGCGCGCGCCGTGGCGGCCGGGTCGGGCGCCGCCGCCGCCGCGCGCACCAGCGCCCGCACGGCGCGCCGCTGCCGCCACTTGACCGCCATATGCAGCGGCGTGTTGAGGAGCTGCGAGGTCGGGGGTGGGGTGGGGTGGGGCGGGGCGGTGGCGGGCGCGGGAGGTGTGCGTGTGTGTGGGCAGCGGCGGGCGTGTGTGAGGGCGGCGGGCGGGCGCGGGAGGTGTATGGGTAGTATGGGCGGAGGGACCGCATGTCAAACGCAGACGGGGAAGGTCAGCGGGTGGACTACACTTTGGCAGCTGGGCAGCGGTGCGCTGTCAACACGCTCACAATCAGCTAGGGCAAAGCACCGCAGCAATCTAGCATCCCAGCGCGCCACGCACGCCACGCACCGGGCCCCAGCCCTGCCCCCGCACACCGCGCTGCGCACTCGCACCTTGCTCACGGCCGTCAGCGAGGCGCCGGCGCCCCCCAGCAGCCGCACGACACGGTGGCGGTCGTTGCGCGCGGCGTGGTGCAGCGGCGTGAGGCGGCCCTGCATACCGGTACGTGTGTGCAGGGTGCAGGGTGCAGCGGGATGGTCCATTCATGATAAGTTACGCCTTGTCAGTCAGGGCAGGCCGGGAGGCGGCGGGGTCCACAAGTCGATGCAATGCCAGTACCTCGCCGCACAGTAGCGCGAGAGGCCTTGCGGTCTAGTTTCTTCCGCGACACTATCCGGCTGGCTGCACAAGCACACGCACACGCACACGCACACGCACACGCACACGCACACGCACACGCACACGCACACGCACTACGCCACGCACAAGCACAGCCGCCAGCTCACCAGGTCCAGGGCATCCACGGTGACGTCGGGATCCGCCAGCAGCAGCCGCACCACCCCGGTCTCGCCCGCCGCCGCGGCGTGGTGCAGCGCCGTGAGCCCTTGCTGCGAGGTGGGTTGGCACGGGGGCCAATCAAGGCAGGGAGGCGGCCATGGGGCCGGGCCGGCGCGGCACATGCCCGTGCGGGCGCACCGGTCTTGTTTGCTTCGGCCTTGCCCCCACTACACCGCACGAAGCCGCAAACCCCTTCGCAAGCGCAGCGGCTCTCTGGCCGGCCCCACGCACTGCTGCCGTCCCACCTGGTCGGCCACGTTGACGTCCACGGCCCCCGCCTCCAGCAGCCGCCCCACGCCCTCCACGTCCCCCGTGGCCGACGCCAGCCATAGCCGCTCCTGCGTGCGGCGGACAAGGCGGGACGGGACAGTACAGGGCAGGTTCGCGGAGGCACGGCGCCGGAGGAAGGGGCGCGGTGCACAACGGTGAGCGGCGGGTGACCGAGCGGCTCTCGGTAGACAACACTGCCCAGAGGCCCTCGGTACCACCCCGCAGACCGCCCATCTCACATTGGGGGGGCAGTACACCGGCGCGTTCGCCCATTTGCTCGCCCATTTGCTGCACCCCTTACCGCACATCCACCGACTACTCACCGCATCGCTGGGCAGCTGCACCTTGGCCCTCAGCCGCTTCAGCCGCGACGCGTCCGCCGCTGCCTCGCGCCGCTGCCGCCGTGCCGCCCGCTTCAGCGCCGCCAGCTCCGCCGCCTGCGCCGCCGCCGCCGCCAGCGCCTCCTCCGCCGCCGCCAGCCGCCGCCGCAGCGCCGCCACCTCGGCGAAGCGGCCCAGGCGCGCGCGCTCCGCCGCCAGGTGGTGCAGCATGTCCTGCGTGCTCGTTCGGGCGAGTAGTCGGCGGCATGATGTCGAGATGGTCCATGCATCCATGCAAAGCGTGCTGAGGACAGTATGAAAGCATGCTTGCACCCACGCAAGCACGACACGGCGCTTGGACTTCCCGCCCGCGCAACCAGCTGCGCAACACAGGGCCGGCCGCAGGCCGCCGTGACTCCGACGCCCCCACGCCCCCACGTCCGCACGCCCCCGCACCTGCCACGCCTCCTCGAACTCTTCGGCCAGAGAGCGCGCGGGCCGCTGCGGCGCGCAGCACAGCGGCCAGTGGGCGCGCTGCGTCATGTACACCTGCAGGCGGGCGTGACGACGTGTGTGTGTTGGGCGTGAAGACGTCTTTTGCGCATACGGTACATTAGCACGCGTGTGTTGGGGATGCCGAGGGTGGAGCTAGGGTGGACGGTGATGGGCAGTGCGCTCCCGACCACGACACGCGTGCGGGCGTGTTCGGCGTGAAGCCGTGTTTAAGCATTCATGTGCGACACGCATGGCCGCATGGCGCGGTGCACCGAGCACGCCGCCTGACAGCACCTCCATTGTTGGCGCCCAACCCACCAGCGCACACGCGCGCCCCCGGCCGATCCGGTCCCAGTCCCAGCAGCAGCACCCTCCGCGCACCTGCTCCAGGTTGCGCTTGGTGGCGGTGTCGGGCAGCGCGTCCGGCAGCGGCGCGCTGGTGGCGCCCTCCAGCAGCGTGCGCACACACGCCGCGGCGCAGGCCGCCGTGACCCTGTGCGTGTGCGTGTTTGGATGGGTGTGTGTATGTGTGTCGGTGCAGGCAAGGAAGGGACGGCAAGCCCACCGGCGCAAGGTGCGACACAAGTGCCGTGGCCAGAACCTCGCTACCAGCAGGTGGTGGTCTCACTACTGTAACTGTCGATGTCAACATGCAAACACATGAAACGTGTCAACATGCCAACAAGTTCGTGCACTCACCCCGTGTTGTATCCGCCCTCCAGCGCCAGCACCACCCGCCCGCCCGCGAACCGCAGCAGCCGCTCCGTCATCCAGCCGTAGCCGCCCGGCGTTAGCTGCGGGTGGTGGTGGTCGGGTGGCGGTTGGGGCCAGGGGCGGGGCGCGTGCCGGGCGCGAATTGTGTGGCAGGCTAGGGGGTGGCCATGGTCACAGCTCTTGACCGTCAACGAGCCGCGCAGAGCACCCCACCCAACGTTGCTGCCCGTGCCCCTGCCCCTGCCCCGGGTCCGTCGTGCCTTCCACGCGCTGCCCTCCACACTGGCGGCACACTCACATAGCAGTCCCCGACCGGGTCGCCGTCCGCGGCGTCGAAGCCCGCCGCCACCAGCAGCAGGTCGGGCTGGTAGGCGCGGAGCACCGGCTCCACCACCAGGCTGAACGCGGCCTGGGGGTAGGAGGGGGTGCGGGCGGCAGGAAGAGTAGCGGCAGGAGGAGGGCAGCAGCAGGAGGGCGGCATCAGGAGGAATGCCGACAGGTGCCCCCGGCCACCTCTGGGTGCTTCTGGGCCGGCTCCCTCACCTACCGCTTGACCCGCCCCCCCGACCGCTCCCAACCGCCTCTAGTCACCGCCAACCGCCCCTCCCCAGCCCCCAAACCGCCAAGCCACCAGCCCCCTCCAGCCGCCTCCCCAGCCGCCAGACCCACCCACCACGTAGTCCACGTCCCGCCGCCCTGGCGCGGTCCAGGGCACGTTGACGTTGAAGCCGCGGCCGGGCCCGCGACCCACCTCGCCTGCCGCGCCCGTGCCCGGGTAGAAGCCGCGGCCGTAGCGGTGCAGCGACAGCGTCAGCACGTCGCCGCGCTGCTCCAGGATGTCCTGGGGGTAAAGAGGAGTTGCAGGCCAAGCGTAGTAGCGTGCGCGCGTTGGGTACGGGTTTCGTTCGTGGTTGGGGGGAGGAGAATGACGAGGGAGAGAGCTGCGGCAATGCCCCCGGTGCCGATCGGAGGGTTGGGGGTTGCAAGGTTGGTTGGGGAAGCGATGCACTGAAGGCCAGCAGCAGAGGGGGCGGGAGGTTCGGTGCGGAGGAGTATGGAGAGCAGTACGGGCACGGCAGGTGTACCGTACTACCCCTGCACCCTGTACCGTACAGCGCCGCATGCACGCACCTGTGTGCCATTGCCGTGGTGCACGTCCCAGTCCACGATCGCGACCCTCTTCACGCCTGCGGGCAATCAGGCCGCCGCGCTTTGAGAGTCAGGGCACACGTACTCGGCACCTCGGCAAAGACCGCACACCATACACGATCCCGGGCCCGACGACCCCGACCTGCTCCAACCTCACATGGCCACACCCCTGACACGAATCCACAACGCTCGTGGCATCACACGGGCCCAACCACACACGTCCAGCCCACCACACTGACACATACACACACGGGGTTCTGGTGCTCTCTAACACACATGGTTTGAGGGCGGGTGTTACGTTTTCTCCCACACACACTAGCACACGCGGAGCCCGGTTAGGTATGTGTAAATGACAGCGACGCATTGCTGGGCGGGCTTGTCCAACACACATGATGCTCACCCGGGTGCTGCAGCGCCACCCTGGCGGCGACGGACACGTTGTTGAAAAAGCAGAAGCCCATGGCTCGCTCGCACACCGCGTGGTGGCCCGGCGGCCGCACCACCGCCATGGCCCGCCTCACGGTGCCGCTGAGCACCGCCTGCACCGCCTGCGTGGCGCAGAGGTGGGATGTGTGTGTGTTAGCACAAGGAGGAGGAAGTATGCATGGCCGCTTAAGCTGCCGCCACCGCCACCGAAAGCCGTGCGCCGCGGATCCCCCGCCCTGCCCCGCCCCAGAGCTCCAGACCCCCACAGCCCGTGCCCACAGCCCCAGACCCCCACAGCTCCATCTCAAGAGCTCCAGACCCCCACAGCGCCCGAACCCCACAGCTGCATATCCCCCGCGATGTGGGGAGCCGTACGCGGCCCGCGCGCTGCCTGCCGCATCCCTTCGCCACTAACCGCCCCCATGCCGTCGGCACCTACCTCTTAACCCGTTCTGACGCCCCCACCTTTCTCTTTTGCCACCCAGGCTCGTGCGTGAGATCCTTTGTGCTGTCCATACCCTTTACTTTCCGCCGATACGCCTCGGCCCTTTCACTGTGCCCCGCCCTTTCGAACCTCGCCTTTCCCCTTAACCGCATGTCGCTCTTCTGGCCCGGCGCTTGCTGCCTGGCGCCGGGGTCATCTTCCTGGTCGCTAGGTAAGTCGTGTGTTTTGCATTTGCGTGTTTGCGTGTCTGTTGCTGCTGTGCGCGAGCCTGGGTGGCATTTCGTCGACGGCGCGCCGACCTCGCCCCGTCTACACTCTACACCCCGAAACGCAAGAGTATACCGTCAACCTGTATTGCCGCAAACTGCACCTGCATGTCCCTTGTCTAGTTTCGCTTGGGTTTACATTAGGCTGGTGTTTACACACACACACACACACATACCGCCCCCTACCTGTATGACGCAGCCGGCCGCCATGCGCGCCGCCTGCGCGGTGCCTGGCGTCCAGTACAGCGAGGCGGAGTGGTCCTCCAGGTACCGCTGCCCCGCCGAGCTGGCCGCCTGCGAGGCCAGCTCCACCTGAACAAGACACACACGTACGTAAGGGCGCACACGGGGTGGGGCGGCGTCAGGGCGGGGCAGCGTAAGGGGCGGCAGCAGAGAGCGGGGGAGGGAGGATTGACGGCAGGTCGGGCAGCAAGCGCGCCATATGGTACGGCAGCCGGTGAAAACTCCCTCCCATGCCCTGTACGGACCCGGGTTTCCGTCCATGAACCATCCTTACAACCCGCAGCTGGAGGAAGCGGGGCGAGGGGCCGACGGCGGCTGCAGCGCCCTCGCCAGACCCCAGCCGACGGCCCCGCCGCACCGCGCCCGCCTCCCTGCCGGTGCATTGGGCCCGCCCGACTCACATGGTCGATGTGCTCCTCGGTGTGGCAGAGAGCCAGCTCCGTGCGCATAGCCTGTCACGCGGAGTCGCATGCCCTCCTACGCGTCACGCGTGCTCCCATTCCACTTGATGCCATGTACGCGTCAACGCGCCGGATTGGTGACGGCACAGCAGGCAGTTGCCGCACAGGCAACACGGCTCTGGCTTATGCGTGAATGCACCTGCGGCACCACCCCACGGGTATCCCTAGCCCGCCCACACGGCCGACCGCGCATGCAGAGGGGCCCCAGATGCCAAGGACATACCCTCGCCTCGTTGGCCCCGCGCGCCCGTCTGTGTCGCAAGCAGACCCACCTCCCGCGGGGGCAGGCACGAGCAGCGGTCTGCAAGCCCCGCCTGCTGCAACACGCGCCACATGACCGTCGCTCGAGCGGGCTGCTCGGGATGCTCTGTGAACCGGGCGCAGGGCCCAGGGTGTGACAGACAAGACTCTTGGGTGTTGCGAGCTGGAGCAGCAGGCTGGACCAGCAATGTCACAAAGCAGCAAAGGGAGACTACATGCATTATTATGCGGCACCGTTTTACAAAGCGCACGCTCCGCCCAAAACAACACTCAGCATGCGCGTGACATGGCCCCGCCTTGAATCCAGGAGCTCACCGCTAGGGTCTGGGGGACCCGTGTGCAAAAGAATGGCCTCATCATAAAGTAGCCCGACGCTCTCGTCGCTCGTGAGCGCCGCGGCTGGCCCCACTGTCGCGCGCTTGAACCTCTTTGCTAGACGCCTTGCTGAAAGCTCTGCGGCGTCCACAACATCATCATCTACCTCCATGATCCCTTCTACACTGCGGTCAAAATCGAGCTGAAATTGAATCAAGCAGACGCTCGGCCTCTTGCGAAGGACCCGGGGGCCAAAACAATGCGTTGAACAAGTTGGTATAATATTATTATCATAACGACCCGAGTAGCGGAGTGATGCCAGCTGCGGTCCAAGGACACGCGCAATGGCACGGTCTTCCGCGCCATCCTACCCCCTCCATCCATAGGACCTCTGCTGATTCGCCGCCTGTCACACATAGGAGAGATGTATATGGGGGAGGGATCGAGCTTTGGCACGAGGGCAAAACCAGACTGGCCGGGGGTGAGGTGTGAACACTCGGGACAGGCATCTCAACCCGGCCGTGCGTCGCCCTGCATCCCTGACCCACCCCCCACGCCCACCCCCTGACTGGGCCCAGTCACCGCGTGCGGTATGCGTCATGCGTCATCGAGCCGCAGGGGCTTGGCTAGGGAAGGATGCAACGAACCTGTATCCCCAGTTCATAGTTACAATGGCAGAAGAGCCACACTCATTACTCGGGTCTGCAGTTCATGCCATCCGCGTGTACGAGCGCATGCCACCGTGGGTGGCGCCCCATGATGCCACCTACAGAGACAGGCACGGCCATCACTCTTATTATTTATGCTGCGCACCATCCCGACATCTTTATGGCAGCTTGCGACGCCCCAGCGGCACGCAGCCAGCTAGATTGAAAATCACGGCTCGAGCTTTCAGTCTCATCCCTCATCCGGAAACAGTCACTAAACAACAACCACCACTTCAGAACGCGCAGAGCGCTTAAATATCGAGGGGGGTAGCACGCAATGTGCTACTGTGCATGAAAACCTAGACAATGTACGTAATTGCGATGGAAACTAACGAACTTCAAGCGCATGAATAGCAACTTCTGGAATATGTCGTTCAGGCACTCCAGCCGAACACCGGCGTTTCGCCGGGTACATCCCGTACGCACTTACGTCTCGCAGGACAGGAGCATTTTGGCAAGGGCCTCCATACCTCCGACATTATTCTTGGGTTTATAGAGCACGGGGGTGAACAGTTACCCACGCTAGTCAACCACAGAAATCTCCATCCCACGCATCCAGAAGCACATATGCAGGAAACCTGGATGTCATAATGTATACAGCTACGTACCACGCATGGGCAAGCCGCTTTCACAACTCCAGAGTCCAAGATCGAGAGGTCCAACACACCAGGAGGCAATCTAAGCACCGATAGCCGTTACTTTGCACAGCAGTCAACCTTAGGATACCGTACACATGTAGACTACTCACAGCGCGCGCCGAGCGGGTGGTAATTTCCATCACGCACGCGGCGGGGGCCATGCACACTTCTTAATTGGCAACGCCAACAGCTAAAACCGTGCTTTCGTGCGTGCAGAGGGTGGCCTGATGCGCACATGCCTTGAAACACCCACGGCCCTCGCCAGGTCATGAAGAAGCGCATGTTAAGGTGCTGCAACATGCACCCCTACATATTCTTACGCGTGTGAACCACGCCCTCGCCCCGTGCCCTCACCCGCCCCTTCATGTGCAATGGCGTCCCTGCCGGTTGGCGCATGTCCCCCACCCTTACTTCCCACATGCGGCTTTGGTCCCCGCGCCCACATGCTGTATCAATAATGCCCGTAGCGGTAGCTTCGGCATGGCTGCCCGCACAGCCGTCCTTGCAACAACGCGACATAGCATGTGCTTCTCCCAGCCTGCATGATGTGCAGGTACGGACCATCTCCGAATCTTCGTATATGATACCATCTGATAGTTCTTGACAAGCGGCATAATGTCGTACTACCTTCAATACACAACGATAACTAACCACAACTTCGAATCCCTGAGCAATGCATACCGTGCCGTATATGCATCGCTCGGGCCGCGCGGCGGTGCCCCGCCTGCCCCGTACACCTCCCTCAGTCGATCGCCGGAGTTCCCTTCAGGCGTCGTGGTCTCCTGGGGTCCTTCTTTCTCATCGTCATCAGCGCGCGCGCTTCGGCCCACGGTTGAAACCCGCTCGCCGCACGGTAGCTCGCACGTGCGCGGCGGTGTCCACCTCAGGAGGCACGTGACTCAGCAAAGCGCTCTGCATGCACGCACGGGCGTGGAATGTCAGGTGCGGTACGTTGGCGGCATGCATGCTTGCGGAAGTGCATGCACGCATGGACGGCGGCAGCAGGCAGGCGCGTGCTTCAATGACCCTGCCGTCGGCACGCTCGCGCGTCACGCACCTGTCTGGACGCGTCTGCCTTCAGCTTGGACAGGTGCGGCCAAAGCACCAGCACCACAAACGCCGCGAACAGCAGGACCGTGCCCACCAGCAGCCACTGCACGGCATGCAGCGGATTACGTGTCACGAACCGTGCGTGTGGGTGTTAGGCTAGCCGTCAGCGCTTGTGCCCAGGATGGAGCACGCAGGCCACCCAGCCGGCTGAGCTGCGTACGCGCTTGAGCGGCGTGTGTGTGCCCGGTGTCACAGGGCTTGCTTGTGGCACAATTCGGGGCCAGCAGTGCCAGCTAGCTCACCGTGTGGATCTGCGTGACCTGGTTGTAGCGGTCGATGGAGAAGGAGACGAACAGCTCCGCCGACTGCTGCAGCCCCTCGTACAGGTCAAAGGTGCCCACGTTGTACATGTACGTCCAGCGCGTGCCGTTGTACCGCACGTCCTCGTCCGCGTCCGACAGCAGCAGCTCCATCTCCGTGATCATGCGGCGGACCATGGCGTCCAGCCCGTGGTGCGTCACCTGCGAGATGTGGATGACATCACATCATGAGGATGATGAGTGGAGGGGCAGCAGATTGAGGGTCAGGAAGTAAGGGGGAGGAAACTGGCTGGCAAAACGTTGGCGCGAGTAAAACGAAGCGGCTCAGGTGGACGCCGGGGTGCCCGGTGGCGTGGCGTTATCATCACCAGCGGTGCGGCAACAACGGCGGGCGCAGACGCGCGGTGGGCAGCGCACTGACACACGGCATGCAGCCTTGCGATCGAGTCACTCACCTCATACCAGGGCGAGGTGGGCTTCGCGCACAGCGTCTGGTTGTAGCGGAAGCAGCGCTGCGTGCGGAAGAACTGGTCGGCGAAGGACTTGGAGGCGAAGGTGCTGGCGGGAACCGGGTGCTGGAACATGTCGTTGGTCTGCGAGGTGCCATTGAGGGCTTCCGCGTGAGCCTGCGTGTTTGTGTGTTGATGAGCGAGCTGGCGGCGGTCAGTGGACCGCTGTGCTGCCGAGCTGTGCGCGCGCGATGGGGGCGTGCTGGTGCTGGTGCGCTACTTAAATTTGGTAGAGCATGCGGACACACTGCAGCACACCTACGTCTACTACTCCCGCCCAGCATGTGCACGTGCGGCTACGCCCACAGCTCACCAGTCGTGTACGGAAAGCGTGCTACCTCGCATGCACCCACCTGCGACAGCGCCGTGCCTCCGTACATCAGTGTGTTGTATTCGCTGGTGAACAGCTGCACCTCGGTCCGCAGCACCTCGCGCCACAGGTCGCGGCTGGGCTTGTCGTCCTGCGCCAGGAAGTTGAAGCCCACGGCGCGCACGCGCGTGTAGCGGTAGATGACGTGCGTGGCCCTGCGCGGACGGCGAGGCGAGCGGTGTGCCGTAAGTAGGGGGTGAGATGCGACTGTGGGTGAGCGGCTCAACGACTGGGGATATGGATAGGCACGCACACTCACAAACACACACGCGGGCACACACGCGAGCGAGTGGGAAGCAGCAGCAACATGCACACACTTGCTCCGCGCACGCGGCATTGTCCGAGCCCTCTATCTGTAGTGCCGCAGTGACTCACATGTTGAGTGACGCCAGCGGGTCCTGCATGCCCTGCAGCATCACCAGGCTCACGGCGTACACCGCCACCACCGCCGCGAACCACAGCACCAGCAGGCCCATGAACTTGGGCACACGCAGCCGCGCCGGGTGCTGCACGCAATGGGGTCGGTCGGTGCGTGCGTGGGGCCGCATGCCGCATGCCGCATGCCGCATGCCGCATGTGAGTGAGTGTGTGAGTGAGTGTGTGAGTGTGTGAGTGAGTGTGTGAGTGAGTGTGTGAGTGTGTGAGTGAGTGAGTGAGTGAGTGAGTGAGTGAGTGAGTGAGTGAGTGAGTGAGTGAGTGAGTGAGTGAGTGAGTGAGTGAGTGAGTGAGTGAGTGAGTGAGTGAGTGAGGGTGAGTGGTGAGTGAGTGAGTGAGTGAGTGAGTGAGTGAGTGAGTGAGTGAGTGAGTGAGTGAGTGAGTGAGTGGTGAGTGAGTGAGTGAGTGAGTGAGTGAGTGAGTGAGTGAGTGAGTGAGTGAGTGAGTGAGTGAGTGAGTGAGTGAGTGAGTGAGTGAGTGAGTGAGTGAGTGAGTGAGTGAGTGAGTGAGTGAGTGAGTGAGTGAGTGAGTGAGTGAGTGAGTGAGTGAGTGAGTGAGTGAGTGAGTGAGTGAGTGAGTGAGTGAGTGAGTGTGTGAGTGAGTGAGTGAGTGTGTGAGTGAGTGAGTGAGTGAGTGAGTGAGTGAGTGAGTGAGTGAGTGAGTGAGTGAGTGAGTGAGTGAGTGAGTGAGTGAGTGAGTGAGTGAGTGAGTGAGTGAGTGAGTGAGTGAGTGAGTGAGTGAGTGAGTGAGTGAGTGAGTGAGTGTGTGAGTGAGTGAGTGAGTGAGTGAGTGAGTGAGTGAGTGAGTGAGTGAGTGTGTGAGTGAGTGAGTGAGTGAGTGAGTGTGTGTGTGAGTGAGTGAGTGAGTGAGTGAGTGAGTGAGTGAGTGAGTGAGTGAGTGAGTGAGTGAGTGAGTGAGTGAGTGAGTGAGTGAGTGAGTGAGTGAGTGAGTGAGTGAGTGAGTGAGTGAGTGAGGGCGCACATGCGGTTTATTCGCACGCTGGGCGGCAGCTCATACGGCCCAGAGCCCGCAGCAGGCCTGCTGGAGGACAACACGGGATTCCGGCACACCCGGCAAAGTGCGTCTAGATAGCTCTTCTATCTGCGGCAACGGGCCGTGCCTCGGACAAACCACATGCACGCGCTCACCAGCGTCTTCCCATTGACGACCGTCACGCCCAGGCTGCGGCGCTTGTGGTGCTTGACCACGCCGCCACCGCCGCCGTGTGTGGAGGCGTCCTGCGGGTTGCGCACAGCATGCACGCGAGCGGCGGCACATGCACAGGGCGGTGATGATGAGGCGCCAGGACCAGCAGCAGCCGGCATCAACCAGCTGCTTCGGGGCTTGGGTGCGCTGTCTGCACAGGAGCTTAAAACAAACGCCCTATGTAACGTACGTACGCGCACCGGCTGTCAGGCATACCGTAACCCCTCCGCCCATGCAAGCCAGACCGCCGCCCACACACCTCGCTGGCGGATTCGTCGCCGGTCATGGATGAGCTGCCGCCGCCGCCGTCACCGCGGCCGCTGCCCAGCGCCGCCGTTGCGCTCGCCAGCAGCTGCCTGCCCGGCGGCGCCTTGCCGCCATCCTCGCCATCCGTGTCCTCGCCACCCGGCACCCCCTTGGCGAACTTCGCCCCCTTGCTCGCGCCCGCCTCCGCCGTGTCGCTGTCGGCATGCCGCACACCCTTGACCACGGCGGCGCTTTCGCCGTCCGCAGCGTCAGCAGCGGCGCCGCCGGCGCCGGCAGCGGAAAGTTGCAGTGGCTCTTCGTTCCCATAGTTCCCATTGTTGGCGCCGCCACTGTTGTTGTTATTGTTGTTGTTGCCGCCGCCTTGCTTGCCGCCGTCGTCGTGGTCCCCGTTATCAGAGTCGTCGTCTTCGTCCTCATCATCCGAGTCATCCAACAGCTGCGCGGGTTGTTGACCGGGCGCGTCATGCGTACGTCAGGTCCCGCGGCGGCCCAAGTAAGACACCACATATGCGTACACACGCCCACCCTGCCAACCATGGCGCTCCATGCCTCGCCTTTCCTTCCCCCTCCCGTCGCTCGTCCCAGCCTGCTCGCTCCCATGCCCCTGCTGCCCCTGCCCTGTCTAGCTAGCCCCACCGCTGCGCGCCCCTACCCAGGGCCCCCTCCCCCTCCCCCTCCCCGCCCTCCGCCTGAGCCGCGCACCTTGACGTCTCGCGCCACCATCTGCCGCAGCACCGGCCCCGGCAGCCCCACCATGCTGCAGATGCCCAGCAGCCGCGCCCTCTCCACGCGGTGCAGCAGCAGCCACTCGTAGCCCAGGCACAGCACCTGCACCACCAGCACCTCCACCACCAGCACGATGATCAGCACTGCGAGTGCAGGGGGCGGCCGGCGGCGGGGCAGCAGGTCAGAGGGAGGTTGAAAAGGTGGTGAGAAGAGTGTAGCAGGGTGGGTAGATAGCAGTGGGGACTGTGGGGGCGGCCCTGCGACAGCAGCATTCCGTTCGAGCTAGTGGCCTGCGGCACGCCGCGGCCCTGCTGGCTGCCGCCCTCGAACGCCTCCCCCCCTCAGGGCCTAACGCCCCAGCCACGCCCCAGCCACGCACCCATCTTGAGCTCGTCCAGGCTGCTCCAGGCCGAGACCATCAGGTGGTCCAGCGAGGCGGCGTAGGCGGAGAATAGGCTGCCCAGGCCATTGGACACAATGAACTCGTACAGCCGCGTCAGCCTGCGCGCGTAGCGCGCGTGAGGGGTGGTGAGTACCAACAGCCCAATCAAGCTAAACCAACTGGGGTGTGATGAGTTTTCGTGCACGCCGCCAGCCGCCACAGCAGACGCCAGTCGCGCCCTCCGAAACCACAGAAACACACACTACGCTACGCCCGATCGGGCTCGCGAGCAGCACTACACACACCGCACACACTGCACACACGCATGCACACGCACGCACTGCGCTGCACGGCTAGCCCCACCGCCGCCGCACCTGAACATGCTGCGCAGCTTGGGCATCCAGTACAGCGCCTCGCGGGTCGCCGCCATGAACCGGTTGCCCAGCTGCCACACGCCTGCCTTGGCGGTGATCACCTGCGTGTCGGGGAGGGCAGGGGAGGGGAGGGCGTGGCGGGTAGGACAAACATGTATAGCAAGTAGGCGCGTGGCGTTGCTGGTGGGAGTCCGCCGGCAGCTGCTGGCGCGGCTCATGAGCGAGTCATGCCACCCCTTACTTCGAATGACGTACGCACGGCTGCGCATGCAGCACCACGCATGTATGTCCGTAGCCCCGCCTCTAGTTCGTTGGTTTAGCCTGGGCTGGTATTCACAAACTCTCCCCGCCCCGCGTACGCACACACGCACCATCGGTGGCACGGTGTCCATAAAGATCTCGTACTCGAAGTGCTTGTGGCTCCACATCTCATGCACGTCCGGGCCCGTCATGCGCACCTGGCCGGCCTTCCAGCCCATGTACACGCCTGCGCGCGGTCATCAGCGGGTGGCGCGCGTTGATTTCGGACGTGCGCAAGCAGCGCATGCATGCGCCCCGGCCGCCTGCTGGTATGGCTGATAATTTCTAAGGTCAATGCCCCGCACACCCGCGCCGTAGCTGGGGGTGCGGACACCCTTTCACCTAAGACGCACACCGCCGCCGTGTCGCGCAATGTACGTACTGTAGGCGCCCACGCCTGCACGCCTGCTGCACGCCCGCGAGCGCCCACGCCCACGCCCACGCCTGCGCGCGCCCACACCTGCACGCCCGCACACCCGCCCGCCCGCACACCCGCCCGCCCGCACCCTGGTGGTACTCCTCCATCTGCGCCACGGAGGTCTTCATGCTGGCGATGTGGGTGGCCAGCGGCGGCGTGCAGGCGCTGGTGCGGTCGGTCATGTTGGCGCGCTCGCAGTAGGTGCCGATTAGCACGCGCACCACCAGCAGCTGCGCGCGGTCCATGGCTGGGGGCGGGCGGGCGGGATGGGGCGGGCGGGATGAGCGGTGATGGGGCAGACAGCGGCGGCAACAGCAGGCAGGGTGTGTGGGTGTGGGACGTGACTGGGGTCCGGAGGGGCGGTGCGTCAATGTGCCGGGCGCGTCTGAGTGGACAGGGGGGCTACGCGAGAACACATCCAGAGTGGAAATGTTGCAAATGTTGCAGCGCTGGACGCGCAAATAGCAACGGCAACCATCGGCTTGGCCACTTACCCAGCGCCTGGCGGTGGACGAGGTAGACGCCGCTGATGGCGGGGCGAGCGGCGGGGTGAGCGGGCGCAGATAGGGGAAGGGAGGAGGCACAGAGTCAGACAGCGCTCATGCGATTCCGGGAGCGGGCATTCAGGCACCTGCCATGCCAGCTACCATTCAATGAAACCACCAAATAAACGTACTACTGCTCCTGGGGCCCTTCATCACATCACTGCATCCAGCGCATCCAATGCACCCTCCAGCTACTCACTCGTGCTCCTTGAGGATGGTGCGCTCCACCACCACGTAACAGACGATGTGCGTCAGCAGCATCAACCCCAGCACCATGTACGTGTGCAGCCGCAGCCGGTCCAGGGGGACCATCAGCACGGGGCCCATCAGCACCTGCATGCGGCAGCAGCAGCATGAGCGGGATGGCGGGCGGGCGGGTGGGCGGGCGCACGGTGCGTTGGTCATCATGCAGTGCGGGCTGTAAATAAAGTAACCTAAAAATAGAGTAACCTGCATGTGTGGGCGCATGTATGAACGTGTGGCGCTAGCTAGCTAGCGGCGCAGCAGTCGTGCCATGCAGTTGCCGTGCAAGCATGCATCACAGGAGCGCTCTCCAAGCCACACACATGATGGCCAAGCGATACTGTAGCTACAGTGGGTACCTTGCGCAGCTGCTTGAGCAGGCGGCCGCGGCGGGCGTCCACCGTCATATCCACCGTGGAGGCGCCGTCCGTGATGCCTGCGTCACAAGCAGCGCCAGTGAGTAACAGGTTGAGGCAACCCTGCCTCAAATTCCAGCGGGCGCCCGCTCATCAGGTGGGCACGCGGCAAGGAAAGCACACGGCCAGGTCATGTGTGGTTTGCATGCTGGCGAAAGTGCCACTTCTACCGTACGTGAAGCTACCGGCGGCACTCACTTGTGATGCCGCTGGCGGCCTGGCTGCCGTCGGCCGACGACTCGCCGCCCTCGCTGTTCTTCTCCCAGTCGCCGTCCTTGCCCCCCTCCTTGGCGCCGCCGCCGCCCGCCACAGCGGCGACAGCGAGCGCGGAAGGCTTCTTCACATAGATGGAGCTGGCGGCGCCGTCCTCCGAGCCGCGCTCACTGCCGCCCTTGCGCGACGCGCCCTCCTGCGAGTCAGTCAGAATGGCCCCGTCAGGCATGCCTTCCTGCATGCATGTACGCCCCACCCCGCCTGCTCGATACCTAACTGGCTGCTGCTGCGCCGCCAGACTACTAAGCCAACTGTGTGCCAATTACTGGGGATGCAGGACAACCCGCGTCTGTAATGCAAACTAACGGTGTGTCAGGCAAACCACCACCTTACCTCCATAATCACGCCGAGCCCGCCCAAGGCCTTGCCGGACTTGGTCCGGCCATGCGCCGCTGCGCCGACCGCATCGTCCTCGCCCTCCGGCAGAGGGGCCAGGAGCCCACCGTTCTCCAGGTTGCTGCTGGCGCGGCGCGCAGCGGCCTTGGTTGGCGAATCGGCGCCGCCGCCCGCCGCCTGGTCGCCGGCCGCCAGGCCGCTGGGCTGCTTGCTCAGCGTTCGCACCCACTGCGCCACGAAGTCCGACTTGTTGGCTGGGGGCACGCAATGACGACAGCAGGGCAGGAGCACCGTCAGCAGTCGCAGGCGGCATGGGAGGTAGGAATACGGGCGCCGCAACACCTGCTGTGTTTACTCGGTTGCGCGAACACGGAAAACAAAGCAGAATGGGGTGCGAGCCAAGCAAAACCAAACTCACATGAGTGCTTGTGGAGCTTGGCCTGCGCGATGGCCATGGTGTCAACCGAGCCCGTGCTGTTGCGCCGGCCGCGGCCGCCGCCCTCGGCCGCGTCGTCGTCGCCCTCCTCGCCCTCCTCATCGCTGCCGTCGCCCTCGCGGCTCAGGTGCTCGCGGCTGTCGCCGTCGCGGGAGGCGCTGCCGCCGTTGCCGTCAGCGGCGCTGCCTTCACCCGCCTCGCCATCGCCGTCGCCCTTGCCCTTGCGCACGTGCCCTGCCGGGCCGGCCGCACCATTCTTCTCGGCGCCGTCCGGTCCGCCCGGCTGTTCCTCGCCGGCGCCGGCACCCTGCTGTTTTCTCTTGAAGCGATCCTTCGCTTTGGCCTTGCCGTTCTCCTCCTCCTGACCGACCGTGCTCGCGCCGGCACGAAGCAGGGTGCCGGCGCGCTCCAGGCCGCCGCCGCCGCCACTGCCCTCCTCGTCATCGTCCGCTTGCCCGTCGTACCCGCCGCCGCCGCCGCCGGCCTTGCCGCCGTGGCTCTTCTGCGAGCCGCCGTAGTGCGAGCCAACGTCGTCGAGGTGCAGCACACGCATCAGGTCGGCGTGGGCCCCCGTGAAGGTCGTGTCCGGGTGCATGGTTATCGTGATCTTGGACTTGCCCGAGCCGGGAGCCAGCTGCTCCACGCCCTGCGCATGTGCAAGAAGCAACGTGCGTTACATACGTGGGTTGCCGTGAATGCTCGAAAGCGATCGAGCGAGGTGTCGTACACACGTACAATCGTACATGCCGCGGACGGCGCTGCGCAACACGGCAGCTGCTGGACAGCAAGCCAGCCCCAGAGCGGCGCGACGCACCTGCACCAGGATTCGCATGGTGCCGGCGTCCGGGTGCGGCCCGATGAAGGGCATGAGCGGGCTGACGACGCCGCGCTGCGCCGCCGCCGCCGCGCCGCCCTTGAGGGCCGAGCGCTTGTTGGCATCGGCGGCGGCCTGGTGGTTGCGATGGCGCGAGTGTGAGGCGGCGATCTGTGCCCAGGGGGTGTTGCGCGGCATGTCCAGGAACCTGGGGGCGATCCAGAGAAAGTGGGGTGAAGTGCAGCGTGTTAATCAAAGCGGTGTCTCTGTCGTCCCGCACGAGGGTGTGAACTTCCTATCAAGCTTCGGCTCAAAGCCACAGCAGACAAGCCAAACCCAGCACAGCAGCAAGAGCAGACAAGACCCCCAGCAGCACTCCGCGCCCCGCCCTGCTCTCCGCTTCTGGTCCTTTTGCTTGTGCACACCCAAGACGCCAAGCGCATGCTGCTCACTTCTGGATGGGCTTCTTGATCATGGCGCTGGCGGGCAGACCCACGATGAGGCCCGTCATGGGCGACGCCTTGCGCACCACCAGCCCCTCGTCCAGCTCCACCACGCCCGTAAGCAGGTCGCGGCGCCACAGCGTCAGCTTCACGCGCGCCACGGGTACGGAGTCCTGGTGCTGCGCGGCCAACAGTCGGTGCTCCTCGCCATCGGCCGCGGCGCCGGCCTCGTGGCCGCCCGGCACCTCCTCCTCGATCAGCTCGGCCTGTGGCGATTGCACGGCGGTAAATCGGGTTGGCGGCGGTGGTGAGCGGGCACACGCTTCAGGCGCATGCGCGTGACAGTCCCACTGCCCGCTACTACTGCTGTCGTGCGGGAGTGTGACTCCGCGTCATGCACCCCGCCCAGCAGTGGAGGCCCCGGCGCACATCCCCGGCGCGCGCGCCAGCAGCCGGCGCCACATACGCCAACCACGCACATGGCGCAAAGCATGGCGCAGAGCTAGCGGAGCACATGCACGCATGGATGGCGCACGACGGCTACACACACATCCGCCCACGCGCACTACGCGCACACACCTGCATGCAAGCCGAGATGGCCATGAGGCGCCGGGGGCCGCCGGTCCGGTAGGCGCCACCGCCGCCGCCGCCGGTGGGGGGCGGCTGGGCGCCGGCCACCGCGGGCAGGTGCGGCACGCCGTCCGTCTCCGGCGAGGGCGGCTCCGTCACCTTCACGCGCCAGGATGTGCCTGCGGCATGCACGCGGAACATTGAAAAGGGCATCAGAGCTGCTGCTGCGGTAGACGGACACAAAGGTCGACTGCTGCGTGCTGCCCGAGTCCTGCGCCCCAACCTCCTCCGTCCACGTTCTCGCAAGCCTTAGGGCCTGCTAGCCGCGCACGCAGCACCGCCACGCCACGCACACACGCACTACACGCACCCGGCATCTCCTGCTCCTTGTCCAGCAGCGCCAGCATGAGCAGCGACAGCTGGTCCTCGCCGTTGCGCTCCACCCACTCGCGGAAGATGTCGATCGCCTCGAACAGGCTGCGCCCCGGCAGGCTGGCGGCGGGGAAGCCGAATAGGTCGCAGTCGGGCCGCGACACGGCCAGCACGTGGCCGGACAGGTCGCAGGTGAGGATGAGGCGCTTCTCGTCAAAGATCTCCTCGGTGGACACACGATCCACCTTTGTTGGGCGGGGGGTGCGTGTGGGAGGGAAACAGATGGTTAGTCCCGGGAGGTGCGTGCGGTGCCAATAGCATGCAGCGGCCCATTGCCGTACACGCACCTGGATAACGTGCAGGGAGGTGTTGACGCCGGCGCCATCCGGGTTGGCGGCCGAGACCTTGATGCGCACCGGCACCTGCACCGCCGCGTCGTTCAGCAGCGTGACCACCTTGCCCGCGCGGCAGCCGGTGGAGGCGACCGTGTGCGGCGGGTCCTGCGGGCGGTTGCGAGCACGACATCCAGGATGGGTCCTTAAGAGGTTTGAGGATTACTTTTAAGAGGTGAAGAGAAGCAGCGCACGGCATAGTGCATGCGGCAGCGTGTGATGGACATGTATACACCCAACCCGCACCCACACACTCCCAGCTGCGCATCTCGCTCGGCCGGCGGTCCTCCAACTCACGCGCAGCCACTTGGCGTGCATGGTGCTGTAGGGCGGCGGCAGCAGCGCGTCCAGCTTCATGCAGCCCCCGCCGCCTCCGCCGCCGCCGCCCGCGAGCTTGCGCGGCGGGTAGCCCAGCAGCGCCGACACGCCCAGGCTGGCGAAGCGGATGCGCATGTGCGTGTCCACCACCAGCAGGTTGCCCTCCTGGCCGTCGGTGCGCCGGCAGCTGAGCGCCATGATGCGCTGCCCATCCGTGCCTGCGTGCAGTCACGTTTACCGTAGTGGGGGCATGCAGGCCGGCAGAGGATGTCAGCAAAATGGAACAAAGCCCGCCCAGAAATGATGGGTACCGTACGCGTGCGTCACTAGGTAGGGTGCTGAGCGAGGGACTTGCGCAGCCCTTGGGCGCCGCATGCGAACAGCAGCCGGACAGGCGCGGGGCAAGTGTCCGCGTGGCAAACAAAGGCCCTGCCAGGCGCACCCGCCAGCTCCACGGTGGCCTCCACGGGCACGGGCTCCTGGAAGCGGTGGCGCAGCCGCAGCTGCACCACGATGTTGCCCGACTCCAGCTCGGCGGCGGAGGCGGCGCGGAAGCGCTCCATCAGCGCGTTGACCTCCTCCTCGGGGTCCGCCACCAGCGAGGACAGCGTGCAGCCCACCTGTTTAACACATCCAAGTAGGGCGAAGGATAGCAGCAGTAGAGCGTATGGATCCAGTCAGCGGGAGGAGGGAGCTCGCTTGGTGTTTCTGTGGGGCTGCAGCTAGCGGGCGTGTGAGATCCGGGGAGGCAGGCAAGGAGACAGGGCCGGCACCACTTCCCTCCCCAGTCGCACCGCTCCCCTCGTGTCGGGGCCTGCTGGTACCGACCCCTCTTTCGACGCTTGCCACCCGCCCCGGTCCGTGGCCCTGCCTCCCCCCGCCTCCCTGTCCCCGTAGCCCGCTCGCTCCCCCTAGCCCCCGCGCTGCCCCGCAGAGCACGCCGCTCACCAGGTCCTTCTCCGCCAGGCCGCACATGGAGGCAAACTGCTGGTCGCCGCACAGGAAGGCGCCGTTGGGGGCCACCCAGGCGCGCACGCGCAGGCTGCGGCACACACGTGAAGGGTATATAATCAGGCAGGTGGCGTGAGCTGGGACGCTCTCTCTCTAAGCTTGTGCCACGCACGCAGCAGTGCCCTCAAGCCCCATGCCGCGCAGCAGCGACACACGCAGCTACGCATGCCGGCATGCGACTGTTGTGCGGCTCGGGGTCGACCACGCACGCCTGTCACTATAACCCTAATAAAAGGCATATGGGCTCCCTAATGACGTGTACGTACGCACGCACGCACCTGCTGGGCGGCAGCAGGCGCATGACGCCCAGGAACACGCTGTCGCTGCCGGTGCCGCTCATTTTGGTGACACACAGAGAAATCGGGAAGACGTAGCGCTCCTGCGGGCCGGGCAGATGTTACGATGGACGCGGGCAGGATGGTCAGCAGGCGCCGGTTTAGCAGGTTTTGCAGGCGCGTAGGCCAGCAAGCAAGCAAGGGCAGCCTTTGGCCTTACCCAGATACTCGGCGTCCCTTGCCACGCCCCACTCCCACGCCACACCTCATCTTCAGCGCGGCCATCCCCTATTCTCCCTCCCTCCCCCACCAAACACACATGCACACGCGCACGCCAGTGCCCACCCACCTTGTGCAGCGCCACCACCTCGCGCACGCTGTCCAGGATGTGCGGCTCCGCGGTGGTGACGTACCGGGTGAGGTAGGAGGCGTGGCGCTGGCTGAAGGGCTGCGGCATCAGCAGCGCCACATTCACGCCCTCCAGCTCATTCTTGGTGTAGCCAAACACGGTCTGCACGGCCTGTTGGGGGGTTGCAAAAGATGGTACGAGAAGCTGGGGATTACAAATTGTTCAAGAAAGCGACCGCGCCGCCGTGAAACCTAGGGAGCCGTGCTTTGGATGTGTGCATGCAGCAGACAGCAGCGCGCCGGGTCGGGCGAGCTGCGGGGTGCGTAGACAGCATGCCTTGGTGTATGTCTGGGTCCGGGTCCGCCCTACCTCGCCCCCTCACGCACCTGGCTGGTCATCATGATGGTGCCCTCGGCGTTGATGACCACCACGGCGTCATCCTGGATGGACATGGACGTCAGGAACTCGGGCTTGCTGGCCGAGCTCTGCGCGCGGCACCGGCAGCGATCGATGGCAAGTAAGGGGTGGCAAGGGTGTGAGGCAGGGTAGGCAGGGTTAGTTGCAAGGAAGTGAGCAAGGGTTTGCAAGGACGTGAGCAAGGGGTGGCAAGGATTTAGTGAGGCGCGAGCGGGCGATTGGGGCTAGGCCTAGCTAGCAGCGATCGGCTGGAAAACGCTGAGGGCAGGCATCCGGCCTGCCTGCCGGTTGCGTGTCCTGGGTGTATGGAGCCGCACGATGGATCCCGACCATGGATCCGCACCCACCTGGATGGCGCTCAGGTCGAGGCTCATGATGGCGTCACCGCCGCCATTACGCGCCGCCTGCGTGCGTGCGGCATGGATAGTCAATTACCGTCAAGGTTAGGTTGTGTGCGCGTTTAGACAGCCGGCAGCAACGGACACAGGGGGTGAGCAACGTACTCTGTTATGTGAGGCATGGCACACACAAGCACGCGGGAGCGCCGGCCGACAGCTAGGAGGCTCGCACCTCGGTGTACACGCGCTGCGCGGCGGGGACGTCGTGCTTCACGTCCTCCAGGAACTTGCCGTACACGCGCAGCAGCTTGCCGTTGGCGGGGTAGCGCTCAATCACCCTGGGGCGGCGGGGGCAGTGCGCGGGGGTGATGAAGCACACGTATACACTCTCGCCGGCACCGGGACCTTCCCAAGATCCAAGACCTCATCCTTTCCATTTCTATCCCATGGCATCGCCTGTCAGCACCTGGGTTCCATGTCACATTTTGTTCCTTGAACACACACGCCGTCTCCCGCAGGTCCTCACCTCTTGTACACCTGGTTGGCCCGCGCCGTTGCCACCTCCAGCTCATCCAGGGCCTCGTCGATTTCCGCCACCTTCAGGTTGGTGCGCTGGCACAGCCGCCACAGCTCGGCCTCCTGCGCCAGCACCTCTTTGTGCACACGCAGCACCGCCCTGGGGGTGTGGGGGAGGTGGATGGGTTGCAGGTGACAGACGGGAAGCAAAGCCAGGCATTGGCATGGCCAAGGCGATGCGGGAGGTGTGCGGGGTCGACACGGGCGTGCAGGTAGTTGAAACGGAGCCGTGGGCATCATACGGAGTGCAGCAAGGCTGTGATTCTGTTAACCCCAACCGCTAGCGATGCCGTCCTGTGCAAGCATGCGTGCGCACCTGAAGTTGCGCCTGAACTCGATGTAGGCCTGTAGGTCCATGCCGCCGTCCTGGCTGTCCTTCAGGCGCTTGGACGCCTCGTTGGTGCAGTAGATCTGCATGCATGCCGCCGCCGGGCGGTTAGGCGTGGCCACATTGACTCACGCTCTCGCGCTGCATGTGTGCATACCGTATGTGTGTTTGCGCGGGTGCCCAGCGAAACGACACGCGGAAGGAAGGCGAGCACGCTCCACGGCTCCCTCGCTTCCAGTCCCCACCCCAGGGTGCTCGTTCCCTACCCCTTACAACAAGCAAAGGCGGTTGACCCGACAGCCCCACGCCCCCACGCCTCCCACACACCTGGTAGCGCTCCACCACGCTGGGCGTGTACTTGCCGGCCAGCTGCAGGTGCGTGCGCGCCGCGGGGCCGTCCTTGCGCACCTCCAGCATGAAGTTGGCGAACAGGATGTGCAGGTAGGCCGTGGCGGGGAAGGCGTGCATGCCAGCCTGCGTGTGGTAGTTGTGGGCGCAGGGATTCAGCCAGGGGAGATCGAAGTTGGTTGGCGTGGCGGCGTGAGAGGCCGCGGCAGCCTACGGCGGGCGGCCGCTTCCTCGCTCAATTCCAGCAGCCACGGCTGGGCTGCATCGTCGCTTGCGAAGCAATCCTTGCTAACCTAGCCGGTGACGGCAACATACCGCACGCACACACTGAGCCGCGCACGCCACGCCACGCCACACACCTTGATGATGGTCTCGCCCAACGCCGCCGCCTCCTCCTCCACGCCCTCCTCGTACTTGTTGAACTTGCGCATGACGCGCGACAGCACCTCCACCTCGTGGCGCTGCAGGAGGGAGGTTGGGGAATTGTGTGAATTGCAAGAACACTGGCGTGATGGACTTCTTGCACAGCGTCGCCGGGCACGTCAGCCAAGACCGCACGGAGGCCGAAACTGAACCTGCCGACCTGTCCGTTGCCTATCTGCAACGGCACCCGGCGGCCTGCCCGTCCCAGCTAGCCCCCTCGCTAGCTCCGTCCGCCGACCCATCGGCCCACCTCGGAGAAGACGTGCACACGGCGCACGGCGCGGACGTCGGCCGTGCGGTCTGCCAGCTCCGCGAAGCGCGTCGCGGGGCGCATCACCCACCAAACGTGCGCCGCAATGAAGGCCATGCCCCCGACAATGACCGGGAAGATGCCGTACAGCACGAACTGCAGATTGCGCCAAGCGGTTTTCGGTCAGCCCCGCGTTGCTCGAGTCCGGCCAATTCATGGCGGGCAAGATAATAGCTAGCTACACGAAATGGCAGGTAAATTGTGCACGCGCACGCACCATCGTCATCTCGTGCCGCCGTTCGACGCTCTGGTCCTTGCCGAACGTCAGCGCGGCCAGCAGGCAGGCCGTGTACAGCACGCCCAGCCACATGGACGTCCACACCACATTGACGTAGGGCCGGTAGAACGGCATCTGCACGGGGCAGCGAGCGGCGCGGCATGCCGCGCATGGCATGGCGGCGTCATTGCGGAGCACAGGCGTTCGCAGCGTAAGCTGTGCTAGCCATGCCGGTGGGTTTGCGCGAAGGCCAGGGCGGCACGCCAAGCAGGCAACATCCCTGCGCGCCAAGCAGACACACGCTCGCCACAAGCAAACCCATTATGATGCATCGCCACCGACCTTCTTGAAGTTGAACCAGGTGATGAGCGCCACGGCCGTCACCATCAGCCCCGTCTGCAGCTTGGGCCAGGACTTGAGGCAGGTGGAGGCGATGATGAAGATGGCCTTGCCCACCAGGATGCGCAGCCGCGTGGGCGCGTCGGGCGAGGCCAGGTAGCCGCGCGTGATGGGGCTGGCGGCGGCGGGGCAGGCGGGTTGGGGCGGACAGGAAGGAGGGCGGGTAAGCTAGGTAAGCGCGAGTCATGTGGCAGGCGTGGAGGCCCCATGGCGTGGAGTGCCGTCTTGCGACCGGTGCGTTGACTCCTGCTGACTCCCTTCCCCTTCCTCTCCCACAACCCTCCCTTTTCCGTTTGGATGGCCAGCTGCTTACTTGAGGTCACTGGACGCCACCACCAGCAGCGCCGTGACGCACAGGTGAAGCACCGCCACGAACAGCGCCACGGACTGTATTGCAGATGGTACACACAAGGTGCGGCAGACAAATGCAAGCTATAGAAGCGTTGTCGCAAGCGCGCGCCAGGGTGACCCCGCCGGATTGCCGGTGTGCATGTGATATTGGGGGCGGGGGGGGGCGGCGCACAGGGCCTGCGCACGAGGCCTGCGAATTGCGTGCGGCGTGCTGCGGTGCTCACCATGTGCAGCACGTGCGGCATGCTGAAGCAGTCTGCAGAAGGAAAGGACATGCAAGTACAGCGGCGGAGTCAGTGGGTTGAATACTTGTTGACAGCACGTAGCACTACCTGCCAGCAGGCATGCACCCAGCTTGGCAAGCATGCGCAATGCGCATGTCACTTACATACGCCAGAGAAGAATGCATGGGGGGCGTTCGAGGCCGAGAAGTTGCAGTCCGCCGCAAACACGAAGTAGTCCTGCAGTAGAGGCCACGGCGAAACTGATGAACACACTGCAAGGATGCCCTTACCCACAAGATACTATGCGCACACCCGGCCCCCGCAATGCCCTGCTGCTTGCCCTGCTACTTGCAAAGGCCCCCCACGCCCTCGCTCGCTCCGTGCAGCCCCCGAATGTAGATTCCCCCCCCCCACGGCTGCACGCAGCATGCCACACGAGAGCATCTCTGGACTCACAAAGAGTGTCACGTAGAAGATCATGAATAGCAGCTCGTACACGAAGTGCAGCAGCGCCGCGATGCGCTTGAGCGTCTTTGACTGCTCCGCCTTGCGCATCGCGAACGTCAGCCAGACCAGACTCGCCACCGAGAGCAGCACCAGCACCACTTGCACGTACAGAACCTGCGCATATGCGGGCGCAAGCAGGCACGAACCAGGGGACGGATATATAGCTGGTGATGCCAAGGTTGGGCGCGCGCGGTCAGCCGGTAGGAGGCCTGCCTAGGACGTGGGTGCATGACTGATCGGCGAGGAGAGCGGTGAGTGACACGGGGCTTGCTTTGCAGGGCGCCAGGCGACGGGCGTGGCGTGCCGGTGCCTGGCTTGCCCGCCGGAACCATGACGCCCGGCCCCGGCCGCTGCCGCTGCTGCGGCCCTGCGCACTGCTTCACACACTCACCCTGATGTACATGTCGTATCCGTACAGCCGCGCAATGGGGCTACGCCACAGCGCCCAGCGCACAACTTGCCACACTGGATTGTTCACGTCAATCGACCTGTAAGGCCGCCGAGGCCACGTCCGAGGAGGCAGATTTGGGGGCCCGGTTTGCGAAGCATGCCACAAAGTGCACTTGCGCCCAGCCACCTCCAGAATGCGGCGAGTCTGCTGTTACTGCTCCCTGACAGCTCACCATTTCTGGTTCGTATTGAAAACCACCAGGAACGCCATCTGCAGGTGACGCACCACAACAGCATCTCGGTTGGAAACGCAGCCCCCTCAGCTGCAAAGCGTCGTCGCCCCCTCAGATCTTCCTGTGCCGCCGGGGAGTCCCCTGCGGCTCCTTCCCATCCCTTCAACCCTGCGCAAACGCTCCGCCAACGCCCTCTCGCCTCTTTCCGTACGGCCCGTATCGCACTGGCCACCTCCTCCTGCAATCCGCCGCTCCCCCTCCCCGCCGGAGCACATCCATGGCAGTTCGGCTGCAAGCCCCCCCCTGATGACCCACCAGTCCCTCCAGCACGATTTTGACCAGCGCGAACTTCCAGCTGCTGAGCACCGAGTGCGTGCGCACCAGCGTGTACATGCACGTGAACACGCCTGTGGGAATAGTGGGAAGCACGAGCACGGTCGTAGGGCAGGGCGTCGCCCGGGCGGTGTTTGGGGCTCGCGCCGCACACAGTCAGCAGGCGGTTTCACAGTCAGCAATTGTGCCGTTGCGGCGGCCGCCAAGGATGGCCACTGCGGCAGTGTCATGCGTGGGCGCCCTGCAGAGCACTCTAGAGGAGCCTGTTCGGCGGCGTTCACCCTGACTACCCTGATTGCACCATGACGAGTAAGAAGCAAAGGTGGTGACTGTGCCTTGCACAGCTCATTCCAAGGCGCTTCGTCTTTGGGCCCACGCACCTTCCTGGAAGGAGCGCCGCTGCTCCAGCAGGTCGCCTGAAAGTTGAACACAGGCGCACAACCTGTCGGCCCGTGTTCTTTTGATGTGGGTGGGTTCGGTTGTTCGCTGCAGTTCTGCGCATAGCGCATCAACGGCTGCAACCGACTACTTGCTGCCCACTGGTATCCGATCCGGCCCAAGCAGCATGCCACAAGTCGCAGGCTCGTGCCGTCCTCACCTTCATCCTGACCTTCGCCCGCCCTGTTGTGGCGCAGACAGCACAGTGAACATAAGGAACGCGGGTGAGTTTGTGGGGGAGGGGCTGGGTTGCCGGGGGTGCTCAACATTGTCAAAGTGTGCAAGCCATATCAAGGTGGGGGCCGCGGTTAGTGTGGTTCGCTTGCGGGTTGTGGGGGAATCGCCTTGGTCGCGCGTCGCCGCGTTGTGAAGTACAAGTTGGAAGCTTGCGTCCTCGGACAACGCCCGACGCCTGCCGCTAGCACTATTGCTCTGAAGTGGGCGGCACGAGCAGCTGCCTGTTCTACTTGTGCCCTGGCGCTGAGGTTCGACAACCCGTCGGACATCGGTGTTCGTGTCGGGTGCCGGCAAGCCACTTGACGGCGATTGTCCTCTGACGCCGGCTTGCCTATAAGACCCCCACGATGTGTGCTGCTAGAAACTAGCTACTCCGGCTTCCGTTAAACGCGCGGCCCGTTCCCGCTGTCCTGTGTCCACGTCGTTAATGCGGTTCTCTGGGCGGCCCACCCCAGGAAAATTATACGAGCACCGCCCAGGGAAAATAACGCAGCATTCTCACAGTAATCCGGCTGGTCGCTCTCTGTTTCAGGCTCTCGGCTGCTGGAGTGCGCATGGACTATGAACCGCCTGCTCCCGCGCCCACGTACTTTTTCCGCTTCTCCAACATTTTCGCATCACTCCGCTGGCTGCTGGTCTCCGAGTTGCCGCCGGATGTACCAGTTGCGCCAGAGCGCACGGAAGAAGAGTCGTCCGCCATTTTCCGAGCCCGAGTTGTCTCCCTGGTAAGTTCTATCGGTTCCTCATGAGGTGATGACGCCAAAGCATTTGATATTTGAGCAAAAACGAGTCATTGACCGGCAAAGCCCCCTCTCGATTGGGTGGTATGTCGCTGCAGCAGCGTAGTATTGCTGCGTAGTCTGAGCGATTAGTGAGGTCGTGTTAGCCGTGCGGCTAACCTTCGAAACGAAGTGGAAGGCGTCTCCGCGCACATGGCATAGCATGAGAGCGTCCCCGTTCGCAGAGTTGGGAGCAAATCTCTGTCCCCGCCTTCTCAACATGGCCAGCTGCGCCTAACTTACACAGAACTCGATATAGCGTTCATCCAATGCTGATGGCGCTGCGAATAGAGGCTCTGAAAGGAGGCTGAAGATCCTGAGTCATGACGAGTTCCTGACAGCTGTGAGCCCGCCAGCTTGCACAACACATTCCACACATCATGTAGAATACTTATGCGCACCACCACAGCGGCCTCGAGTGGGCGGCTGGAGCTTTCGGAGAAAGCGTGAACCTGCTAACCGCAGCGATGTCAAGCTCTGTGAGTCTGTGCTCTCAGCGCGGCCATTCAACCTGCTACGGTCGGCATCATTCAACGTTGTTACTTCGGCGCATCAAAGTCGGGTGGCCACTGAAGTCGGCGCACTCGCACTATCTCCCCTGCGCTCGATGGCGCTCGATGGCACGGCGCCCGAGTCAAGGTGCAGGGGTGCGGCAACGGTTGGCCACCCCGCACCGGTGGGACGCCGCGCTCGTGGACCTCTTGCCGGCGGCCCAGCACCGAAGGCACGGCATCGGCCCCTCTTACCTACAACCCCTGGCGTCAACGGAGCAAGCACTGGCACGGCTGACTGACTTAGCGCTCGTCCCACGGAAGCGCTTCTGCTTTGCAACACGCCTGGTTCAACGCTTCTGGGCAACACCTCTCAATTCATACGCCTGTCGCGACACAACACATGGGTCTGGCTCGTGATGCTGCACCCCCGACAACACTCCTGCCATGCCAGGGGTTTCGCATTCAGAAAGCACGTCAATGCGACTGTCGCTCCTGCGCAGCTGCTCTGACTTGCCGCATAACCTCCAAGCCTCGCCGTCCCTTGCTCCATACCTCCATTATCCATCATCCAAGCTAATGCTCCATGGGCGCCGCGCCCCCGCCCGCACCCGGCTGCCCGCCTGGCCCCTGCTGCTGCCCCTGCTGTTCCCCGTCGCCCCCCGCCGCCGCCGCCGCCTGCTCCTGCCGCTCCCGGTCGACCAGGTCTTGGATGGCGGCCAGGAAGTCAGCCACTGAGTAACCCTGCGTACGTGTACCGAAAAACCCGTAATGGGTGATGCAAGAGGTGTCTGTCGGAATGACGCGGTTGCGTTGCGCGGTCCGTGAACGGAGTGAGGCGGGGCGGGCGGAATGCGCTGTGCGGTGCGGCCGCGGTACCGGCTGCTTACACGCCCCGGGCGCCGTTTTCCGAACCCCTGTCGAAGCCAGCCCGGCACGGGCCGACGATGCGGGCGCTGAAAAGCACAGCGGGCGCTCTACTTGTGAAAGTAAGGAAGCTTACCGCCGCGCGCAGCCCAAACTGGCTGAGGTCCAGTTGCCCCGTCTGCAGCGCGTTGCTGAAGGTGGACAGCTGCTGCTGGAACTGCGGGGAGTGCGCCAGCGCCGCCAGCGCCTCCACGGTCCTGTGGCACGCGCACATACAGCGCAATCGCACATCACACACCGAAAGCGCCCCCTGTACCCTTCTCCCTTTCCACCGCGCCTCCTCGTTTGCCCAGTCGGGCTTGTCGGGCTGCTCTAGCTCCAGTACGATTAGGCTTGGTTTAGCTTCGGCTAGTATCAACATTTCCCTCCCACACACGCACACACATACGCACCTGTGCTGCTCCGGCAGGTGCGGCGCCAGCTCGGCCAGCACGCTGGGGTCCCGCAGCACGGGCATGAGCGCCTCGGGCCGCAGCACCTCCGCCAGGCTAGGCCCGGGCGCCACCATGGCGCGCCGCCGGTTGCCCTGGGTCAGAGAGGGCACAAGGGAGAACCCCAGAACGGCTGGGGGGTCGGAGAGAGCAAGGGAAAAAAGCAAAACGATGCGGGATACACAGACCGTGTATGCCGGTACCCTGTGCGCGAGTGGCGTGTGGCGTGGGTGGCGTGGGTGGCGTGGGTGAGGGGAAGGAAGAACGGTCGGCAGGGCGGCGGGCAGGGCAAGGGGCGCTGGGCCTGGGTGGCGCTCTAGGGAGGGAGCAGGCGCCGGCTGCCTTCGGGGCAGAGCAACTAACGCAGCCGCCGCTGCCAGCCAGACGTGTCACTGCACGCTCCATCCAGTGCGGCGAGGCCACGTCTCCTCCCATCGCGTGCCCAACCCACTACCTCACAGCCCCACATTATTACAAATGCATGGGGCTTGGTTGAGGTTTGGTTTAGCTTGGGCTAGTAATCGCACCCCCTGCCCCGCCCCGGGAGACGCACCTGCGCCGCCGCTAGCTGAGCTAGCAGGCTGTGCGCCAGCTGCTCCTCGCCGCCGCCGGAGTAGGCCGGAGCAGCGCCGCCGCCCAGGCTGGCAGCCAGGGCGTTGCCCAGAATGGTTGCTAGGTTGGTCGCCTGCGGTGGCGAGATTGGGAGCGTGGGCAGGGAAGCAGCGCTCAGGAACGCGATTAGGTGGGAATTTTTGAGGCAAGAGAATGTTGTATGGGCTTGAAACATACCCGGACACATCCCATCGCAACTGTGAAGCATTCCGTAATCCGCCAACATGCAACACTCATGCTCAGCACTGCATCGCTAGCGTACAGCGTATTCGAGCGTAAATCCAACCGACCTGCGCGTTGTTGGCGGCGGTGCTGCCAGGCGTCTGCGCCGGAGCCGCCGGCAGCTGCCCCACACTGCCGCCCTGGCCCAGCATCACACCTGCGCCTGGCGAGCTGCAGGCAAGGACAGGCCAGCACAATGCCAAGACGTCAGGGGTAACACCGGTGTCACAAGTGCTGTAGAAGCACGCAGCAAGCACTCTCGGTGCCGCTCGCGTCAAAGCGGGCAGCACTCCGGCACTTGTCTCAAGGGGTCGCAGAGGCACTACGGGTGGGGTAGGCACCGTGGGAAGGCACCGCGGCGGCCCACGTGCGTTGCACTCACGTGGACATGTGGGCGTGCTCCAGCGCATCAGAGGGCGTCACGGCGGTGGACGTCACAGCCGCCGCCGCCGAGACCGCCGCAGCCGCCAGCGCCGCGGCCGCCGCCTCCTCTGCAAGCGGCGCAATAGAAGGGGATTGCTTTGACCTTTTGTTGACCACCGCCGTATGACCCGCCTCCATCCCGCACTTCCCTGCCCCCCGTTCTCCCTCGCCTCCCGCCTGCCGCCTTCGGCCCCATGCCCTGCCTTCCAACTCGTCCCAGCCGGCCTAGCCTAGCCCGTACCCGGCTGGTGCAGGGCGGCGTTGAACGCGGCCACCAGCGCCTCGTCGCCCTCGGTGCCGGCCTCCTGCAGCCTGTGGGCGTGCGTGCGAGGCAGACGTCCCCAGAAAGGTCAAAACACGCGCTGCGGGTGTTGGAGAGCACAGGAAAAGGGTGGACACAGGCACTGGGAGGGACGGGTAGCCGCCGCAGCCGTGAGGTGGGACAGGGGAGGGGGGTTGCAAAGATGGTACATACCGGGGGAGGCGGACCAGGGGAGTTGACGTCGCCAGTGCTGATTGGCGGCCGTTGTTTGCCCGCTTCATCGCGGCACATGCACGGCCCCCACCCATGTCACACGGAAGCCCTCGCGTTCCAGCTGCGATTGCGCGGCACACGCCAGCCACACCAAGGCCCGTGCACATCCTTGCCCGTGCTGCACACCTCCAAACCCCCATGTGCTGAACGCCGCCGCCACCCCAAGCCCAACCCCATCCACACTGCCTGCTCTCCGCCCGCCGGGCCGCCCTCCGCTTTTGGGGTATCGCATTGAACCTGGGGCATGGAAGTGCCTAATCACCGCCACCACGACCACCCACCAGAAGAACATGTTGCGCTCCTTGTCCTCTGGGAACTTGAGCACCACCGCCCGCTGGCCGGGAATCTGTGTTCGACGGGGTAACAGGTTGTGGACCAGGCGCAGGCGCATGGGCGGAATCAGCGAAACGGCGGGGCGCATTGCTGGCGACGCACATACAAAGAGCCCCGAACGCGCGCCGGCCAACGGCTTCGCCTCAGTGCTAACGCGACCACCGGCTCCCTACGTCCGTTTGTTACCGCTCAGTCCCAAACCTGTCCCAACCTCGAAGCCTGTGAAGACAGCGCCCCCCAGTAAAGTCGTCCACCCCCAGTAAAATCGCCCACCCCCCCAATCAGTAAACTAGTAATCCGCGAACTCGAACACCCCATACACATTCTTAGCGCCGGATGTTGAGATTTAAGGCCACCATGCACGCCACCACAAAACTCGCGATGCCCAAGGCAGATGCAGCGGTTTGTTTTACTAATCCAGCTCATGCCCCCACAAACCAAGGCGTTTTGCAGTCTTACGCTATTGTTACGCACCTTCTCCAGCATTGCCTCCCCGGGGAACACGATGACGTCATCAGCCGGCTCCGCAGCCCGCCCGCCGTCCGCCGAACGCTCATACCATTGCACGTGCACCAGCGTGTCCTCCGTCTGCGGCGTGGCAAGGAGGACGGAGGCCGGTGGGATCTGGTGAGTTAAAACGACTTGTGCCAGGGCGTCAGAGACGGCGTGTGCCCCCATTCGTGACCGTGTGCGATGAGTTTCCCTTATCCCGCTGCATCTGTGCAAACCTCTGTTCCGACTGATGTGTTTTGCCGTTGGAAACACTCGGATTGCCTTGGCCATGGTTACCCCTCGGCTTGCCACGCGCCCGCTCCCCGTCTCCGCCTCAGCCGGAGCACACGCTTGCCTGGCACAGCCGGACTACGCCCTTGCGCGGATCCGGCGCCAGCGTAGCGCCGCTACGTGTGAGCTTTCCCGCCTTGAATTCGGCAAGCTGAGCCTCCATGGCGCGCGCAACTTGCGGGCCGCCGCTAGGGTGAAGTGGAAGGGTCGCGGGCGACGCGGCGCGGTTGTCAGGCGCTCAGCGCTTAAACTGCAATCAGTGCGTTGTGCTGATTGCTAGGTCGTGCAAGTGATAGGAAGCAGGCTGGGTCGGCGAATTCCGTGCAGATCGAAGAGCGTGTCTTTTCCCGCGCGGTAAGAATGTACTATCGAGATGAGAAGCCGTCAAGGCGATAATGGAAAGGATGCCCGTTTCCTTTGCTAATCAGCCCACGCGGAAAGGAATCGGGCATGCAGGGACCCATCCGTGACAAGTTGTGCCCGCAAAGGCGGGAGTCCCGGTTAAAAAGTTTTGATTGAGGTGACAGTGCCTCACAACATATTCCTTCAAGGGAGCCTTCACCGTAACCTGCGAAACGCTTCCAGAAGCGGCTCTGTATCCTGCAGACTACCGACGCAGAGCTTATATACTAGTCTGGCTATTCCTAGGTTTAGTGTGGTCGTCGGGCTGGGGCGAAAGCGCGAGAATGGGCAAGCCGCTGCACTTTGACGTGCACGGCCGGCTGCGCGTCCTCGCGATCGACGATGACTCTGTCAACTTAATGGTCATTGAGTCCGTCTTGAAGCCCATGGGCTGGGACATCGTGCCAGCAATTGATGGCTCAGAAGCGTACGCTGCGTGCGACAACGAGCCGGAATGGCCGGACATCGTGCTGCTGGACTACAACCTGGAGGTCGGGGACAGTGGGGAAACGGTGCTGGCCAAGCTGCGCAGCCGCTTCGCGGGCTTCAATGTGCCCATCGTCATGTGCACCGCGATGTCCGCCAACTCCGTGGAGCTGGAGCGCTGCTTGAACAATGGCGCTGTGGACATCCTTCTCAAGCCGTACGAGCGCAGCCGGGTCATGGACATTGTGGAAAAGCACTGCCCCGGCAAAGCAGCGCCCGCGCCGAAGCCCGCTGCCGCTCCGCCTCCCGCGGCGTCGCCGGCCCCGGCCCCGGCGCCTGCGCCCGCCGCGGCACCTGCGGCTGCCGCGCCGGCCGCCGCTGACGTGGAATCGTTCTGCATGTCCATCGGTCTCGACTACCTGGGGAAGAAGCTGAAGGAGCAGGGCGTGGTGCTGGCGGACCTGAAGGGCTTCGACGACGCGGCGCTGCGGAAAATGGGCGTGGTGGTCAAGTCGCAGCGCGACAAGATCTTGGAAGCCGCAAAGAGCCTTTGATAGTAATAAGGTGCGAGCGGGTTCGTTTCAATGTTGGGGCAACAAAGGGCTGCTGCGCCCTGGGCGTCCGAGAAGCGTCCGGCTTGCAGACAGCGTTTGCTTGGGGCCAGGATGCATCGTTTGCTGCTGGCTGGGCACACCCCGTGTCTAGCCTTGCATGCGGCATGTACCGTGCCTGGCCAGAGTTGGTGACTTGCCTGTGCCTGCCTCTCCCCAGGCCACGGCAACCCTGCTTGCGCACAAGGAGCTGACGACTGACTCAGGAAAAGTCAGCAGCGGAGCTGGGTGGAGTTGAGGCGGCGCCGGCCCAGCGATTGGGCCCAGCGCTGGAGCTTGGCCGGCACGGGGTACTGGCGGGCCTGCCTTGCGAGGGGCGCCGCCGCAAAGCCCGCAGGCGCGGCGTGGAGCTTTTGATATCACCGACATCGTTGAGCAGTGCATGTTGAGTGCAGACAGGCACGTGTCAGATGAATTCATGGGAGTGCTCGAACCGCTTTAAGCTTACCCCACAAGGGGCTTCTGCAAGGTCTTGGACACGGGGAACTGTGCATTGCGTGGAGCGAACAAGCGCTGATGCGAGTGAGTTGATTACGGAAGCCGGCCGCGCGGCCGCCCATCATGATAAAGTCTGGCAGCCTGCAAGACGGAATGGGGCGGCTGCCTTGGGGGTGCGGACCTGGAAGGTATCCAAAGCTTGTGCGGCTTTCGCCCTTCGAGGTACTTCCGAGCGTTGAGCGCCGGCGCGCGCGCGGCTAGGCATGGCCCCGCGCCTAGGAGCTGCATGCGCGCCGGGATGAAGAGTTTGGGGTGGGGTATATGCGAGGGCGGGTGGAGAGCTCGCGTGTCAATCAACGTACGCGCCGCGTGAGTGATGCAAACGTCTGTTTAGAATAAGTGAGGCTATGGGCGGTGACTGTTTTAGGCCTGGGCGCATGCGACGGCGCTTCTACAATTACCTCTGATATGCTGACGATTACCACGCAAGGCTGTCTACCGGGCGGCTGGCCACCTGCAGCGTGGCAAGCTGACCAGGTTGGACGGTCTGCGCGACTACGCCTGGTGTGTTCCATGCATGGTGGGCGGCGTTAGACGGCATGCTTGTGTCTCTGGTGACGAAGGACGACGCTGCATTGCCGCGGCTGATAACACTAGAACGAATTATCCATGTGTGCGGGGTGGGCTGGCATGGCTGGGCGGGCTGCCTGCGACGCGGCCGACTTCTGCCACGCGCCACACGGGCTGGGAATGTGTAGGTAGAAAGCGGGCTGATTGATGTCTGCCCTTGCAGAGGGACTTTCATGCGCGGATGTGCCATGCGTGGATGTGTTTGCGTTTGAGCATGTGTCCAGGACGTGGGCGGATGCACGGGCGTCGTCCGCGGGAGACGTACCTCTCCCTTGGATCATGATTGCCGCAAGCGTGACAGGCTGAGGCTGGCAGGCTGTCCCAGCACAATGCATTGTGTCGCTCCGCGCGCAGGCACCTGCATCACGACGGGGCACGCCTCCGACGGTGCCGCCTGCACAGGCGTTGGAGTTAGTTATTATGCAGGGGAATGATTGGGCGTTTCTGCATGCATGATGCGGGGGTGCGAGTACTCGCAAGCGTGACGCACGCTGCATTCCGTGCTGTGGCACCACCACCACTGTCACGAAATAAGTGCAAAGCGGCCGGCCGAGTGCATGCCGCTGGTCACAAGGGAGCGGTGAATTACGCATTACTATAGTACGGTACATTTACTGGTGTTTCATGCGTTGCGGTCAGGGATCGTGCGTGGTCTGAGGTTGCACAGAGGGCGGCGGCGACACTCGGGCTGGAGGCGCGAACGCCGCAGAGTTGCCGCAGCCACGATCATGGGTGCCGCTGATTGTTTGAGTGCTGCGCGGTGCGAGGGGCTAGTGCATTACACGGGTACCGCCGCGGCTCGTCCAAGCGTTGCTTCCGCGAGACAAGGCTTGCACCAAGGCTTGCACGTGCATGGGTGGGGTGATGACTGATGACTCTGGCTAGGTATGCGGCTGTGGAAGCAGTCGAGGCTCTCAAGTCCCGAAGGACTGAAGGAGAAGTGTCTCGTGTGCGGACGCGCGCCGCGGCGCGCGCACGCTCTGCTTGCAACCTGCCGTCACACCTGACTCGTTTCTCACGTGCCCTTGCCGACCTGCTGCGTCGGTACTTTTAGGTGGCAGGGACAGTACATGCTTGTGGATGCTACGGCAATTCACGCCATTGCCAAGTCAGCCGCGCTGTCGCAGCTTGCTTCTTGGAGGTCGGCGACTCGACAGACCTGACAAGATCCAGTCACGCAGTCTGACGCAGCCACGCAGGCCCTTGAGTGCTTCAGTGCTTACACAAGGGGTCACAGAGCCCAGTTGCGCCAGTATTCGCGCCTCCTAGGCTTGCACGACAGCTCAGCCTGGACGCCTGGTGCGCCAGCCCGGCAGATGGTATTCAAATGTGTAGTACTTCCAAGGTCGAGCCAAACTCCCAGACCCGTCTCGTGTCAGTGCTTTCCGCCGCCGTCCCCGCACAGTGCATCCAGCGCCGCCCGCAGCAGCACCACCGCGCACCGCGCCATCCCCGCGGGCCCAGCCTCCGCGCCGCACAGCTCGCCGCGCCGCGCCCGTACGGCCTCGTAAGCCGCCAGGATCGCATCAACACGTGCGTACGGCAGCCGCGTTGAGGCCAGGATGTACGGCTTAGTGGTCATGTACTTAATGGATTTGACTAGATCCAGATTCACCGCGCCGGCGCCGATGCTCTCCCGCACAAACCCCAGCCCCATGCGGATCTTCTGCAGCCGGCTCTGCTGCGCAAACAGGCCGCCCCTCGCGCTCGAGATGTCCAGCTCTCCACCTTGCTCTCCGCCCTCGCCGCTGCCGCCAGTCGCGGCAGCCGCGCCAGAAGCCTCCTTGCCGTCGGCGCCGTCCGCGCCGGCGGCGCGCTCCAGCGCCGCCGCTTCGCTCAGCGCCGCGGCGTTGAGCTGCGCGGCCTCCGCCATGGGAAAGATGTGGTCGAAATCCAGACCCTGCTCCAGCTCAAACTCCGCATCCCCCAGCGCCGCCAGCATGTCCCACTCGTAGCAGCGCGGCTTGCACAGCCCAGCGGCCGCTACCCCCGCCCCAGCCCCGGCCCCCGCCCCGGCCGCGCCAGCAGACTGAAGGTTCCGGTGCGGTGCGCCCAGCTGGTCATCCGGCGCCCCTCCATCAAGCGGGTCGATTCCAATCGAGTCGCCGCCAACTGCGCCCCCGCCGCGCCCCGGCCGAGCCGCGGACTGGCGCCACGGCTGCACCTGCACCACCTGTTGTGACTGCAGCCGCCGAAGCCCCAGCGGCGGCAGCCCAAGGGCCACGTGCCGTGTCAGCAGCTCCTGCAGCGGGCTGACCCCATCAACCGCCGCCAGCTCCAGCGGTTCCTCAGCGCCCCCCGCTTCCACCGCGTCGGCCGACAGCAGCTGCCGGCTGCGGCGGCGGCCAGTGGCCGCAGTGGCAGCAGCGGCGGCGGCCGGGGATGGGGCTGGCAGCACCGGCCAGCCAGGCGCGGGGCCCCAAGACGCCGGCACGGGGCACAGCAGCGGCGCCAGCTGGGGGATCGCATCGGCCGCGGCCGCCACCGCGGGCGGGTAGTGCGTGCGCAACCATACCTGTCAAGTTCAAAAAGAAGACGAGTTCGTTCGGTGGTTGGGGCGAGACAGTGGGTGCGGTGGCCCGCGCAGGCCCGGGCCGCTGCCCATGCGCCAGGACCACGCGCCGTTTGCAAAAGCCGGGGATAGACAGTCGACGAAATACGCCTCAACCGGCCCACACAACACAAGTACCAATGCACCCCCGCCCCCCCCCCCCCCACACACACACGACACGACACGACACGACGCCCGCCGCGCACCTGCAGGTCGCGTGTCTCGTTGTTGGGCGGCCGCAGCAGCGCCGCGAAGGACCGCAGCACCTGCCCCAGCGTTGCCGGGCCGCCGCCGCCTCCAGAGCTAGCGCCCGCGGCAGCATTAGTGGCGGCGCCACGCCCCGGCGGCGGCCCCAGGGGCATGCCCACCAGCCGAAGCGTGTGCTGCAGGAACCGCTCCTTTTCCAGGTCGAAGGCTGCGACGGCCGCCGCTGCCGCCTCGCCCCGCTCCCGCTCCTGCCGCGCCTTGGCCTCCTGCTCCTGGGACTGCTCCGCCGACGCCGCGCCGGCTCCGGCTCCGGCACCACCGCCCGCCCCTGCCAGCAGCGCCCTGCCAGCGCCGCCGCCGCTGCCTGCGCCGCCGCTGCTGCCTGCGCCGCTGCTACTGCCAGTTCGGTTCCCCTGATGCTGCTGCCGCTGCTGCTGTAGCAGGGCGGGGTCGCCGGGCGCCAGGCGCAGTCGCGCCAGGGAGGGCAGCGCGTTCAGCTCCACCAGGGTAGGGTGGAAGGTGGAGTTCAGAAGGAAGTCCACACCCAGCACCTCAAAGCCTGGGGCGCGGAGAAGGGGGGGCGGGTTACATTCATCATTAGTTATGGGGACGGCGGGTGGCCAGGCGAGGCGAGACGGGAACGTCGACACCCAGCACCTCAAAGCCTGGGGCGATACGGGGCGTGCGGCGGGTAGCAGGTGAGGTGAGACGGCGCCCAGACGAGGCGGGTGCTAGGCTTGAGACGTGGGCGAGGCGAGACCAGACAAGGACATGCGGTCGGCGGTGCGCGTGAGCGGCATGCGAGCGGCCGGGCTGCGGAAGCGCACGGGAAGAGCCGGCGACAGTCCCCACCCTTGTCCCTGCCTCCCTGTCCCCTGCCTCCCCAACTCCACTGGTTCACCACGCTGGTCCACCCACCACTATCCCACAGCCCACCACCCCACCCCACCCCACCCCACCGCCCCACTACACCACACTCCACACCACACACCACACACACCGCACGCCGCCTCACCGCAGCCCTCCAGCGCGCCCAGGCCGCGCATGGACAGGCGCATGCGCTTGGTCGCGCTCGCCAGCACCATCCCCACCGACGCGCGCGCGTGCGCCCACGTGCGCTCCCAGCCGCCGGGCAGCTCCGCCTCCACGTGAGCGCGCAGCCGCGCCAGCGTCCACGGCTGCATCTTCTCTCCCGCAATGGTCCAATAGTTGACCGAGTGCATCTCGTACCCGCCGGGCCCCTTTCCCTTGCCCGCCCCGGCGGCGGCGGCGCCGGCGGCAGAGTGGCTGGTGGCGTTGCCGCCGGGATGCTGCGGGCCCTGCTGCAGCAGGCTGCGCGCGCCGCCGGCAGGCTCCGCGTCCCCGTGCCCCTCACCCGCCCCGCCCGCCCACTCCAGCCCCTCCTCCGGGCCGGCGCCGCCAGCCTCCAGCAGCCGCCGGTCCGCTGCCGCGGCGGCGGCGGCTGCGCCGCCCCCGGGCGCCGCCTCGGCGCCGCCGCCACTGCGGCGCTGCCGTCGCCGCTTGCCGGCCCCGCCGCCGCCGGCGACGGCACCGCCGCTGCTACTGGCGCCCACCCGGTCGCCGAAGACCAGCACGCCGCCGCGGAACAGGTGCGCGCGCAGCGGCCGGATCCCGGTCACCACCACCCACAGCCGCAGGTAGCTGGGCCGGCCGTCGTACAGGAACTGGTGCCGTACGTAGCTCTGGACGAGCACGTAACCCTTCTTCTGGGACGACGAAGCGGCGGCGGCGGCGGCGGCGTCCGAGGCGGCGGCGGCGGCGGCGCCGTCCAGCTGGCTGTCGTCGGCGGCGCCGGCGGCGCCGATCCCGATCAGCGCCTGCTTCTGGGCCTGTGCGATGCGATGTGCAATGATTGCATCGGTAGTAGATTTTAAATCATGATAGCTGGCCGTGGGATGGCTTTGCGGGAGCCGCCGGAGCTAGCACCTGCTTCTGGCCTCGGGTCTGGCCGCTCGCCGTCCCACCCCGCTCCGCCTGCCTGCCCACCCCGCCAGCCCAACTCCTTGAAGGAAAGGCCATTGTCATTTCGCTTGCTCTGGTATTGCAAAGAGATCATGTTCGACTGGCCACATTGTACTTCAAAACGCTCCGCAAAGAGTTCGGCGGCTGGTCTCCCCCGTCCACCACTCCGACGACCACACGCGAACCCAGGAGCCCCACAGTGCAGTGCCCCCGGTATGCTTTAGCATTGGGCTGGTGATCACAACCCTCCCACCCACCCACCCCGCCCCACCCCTAGCAGCTCCGGCGGGCGGAGCCAACGGTATGACGCTTTCCCGCTGTACCACGGGACGTCGGCACTTCATTTGCAAAACACCGTCTCATGGACGGCTACCCCCCCTTGCGGCACCTCGGCGCCCGCACCTGCGCCTGCCGCATCACGCGCACGCCGCGGCCGCGGTGCTCGTTGGCCTTGAGCACCCAGGGCAGGTCGGCGGGCGAGGCCGCGGTCTGCGTCCAGGCGCGCCAGGTCCAGTACTGGCCCGGCAACATGTAGCTGCGCGCGTGTGTTAGAGAGCACAAGGGGAAACGATAAGCAAGCAAGACACCGTGCGTGCGGTGCGGCAAACAGGGACACGTGTGTGCGTGTGCGTGTGTCTCAATGCGCGGGATGTTCATCTTGGGCGGCAAGGGGTGTTTCAAACTGGGGTGTCTCAACATCAACGAACCCAAAGGCGGCGAGCACATGGCTGCACTGGACCACCGATTGAGAGCGGCAGCGACAAACACAAGGTTGCTCTGCGCTTGAGACACCGGGCCTCGACAAGGCCGCCACTAAAATCAGGGACTTGACAGTTGACACGCACACGCGGTGGCATGCTCGTTACACGCGCCTGCAGCACGTGCCTTGCCCGCACAGACACACGCACCTGCGCGGGATGTAGGCGAATGCTGCCTCACCGTACGCCTCCTGTCGGCAGCAGCACCAGCAGCAACAACAGCAGTGGTCATGCTAAGGGTGGGCAGGGGGTGCCTGCCGGTGATGCAGCAGGCCCCCCAGCAGGCGGTGCCGGCAGGCTCTGCACACCTTCCGACCCTTTCCGCCAGAAGCCGATACTTTGCAGGTGTCCGCACGCCCACACCCACACCCGCATCCGTCTGCCCTCCGCCGGCGCACGGGCGTATCTTCGTGTCGGAGGTGACACGCTGCCGACAGTCTCGCCCGCCGTCAACCGTGCGCCCCTCCCTGCTGGATGCTAGCCCTGTCTGCGCCACAAGCCAACTCAATCGCGCGCGCCCGGACGTCCGCACACACCTAACCGCCCCGCCTCTGCGCCTGCTGCCTACCCTGCTACCCTACCCTGCTACACTTCGCTTGCCATCCTTGCAACCCCCTCGCGCCCACCGCCGCGCGCCCAGGCCACTCCCGCCCTGCCCCCCGGCGCCCTGCTGCTCCCGCGCCCGGGCTCGCCGCCCCGCCCGCCCTCCAGCCGACCAAGTATCGAACCCATGTCCAAGCCGCCTCACCTGCATGGTCCGCACCAGCGGCTGCTTGTAAGCCACCGACTCCACGCCGGGCACGCAGTTGACGCGCTTCGGCGGCGCGATCGCGCCCAGCACGGAGTGGCAGGCCCGGCGCACCGTCCAGTACAGGTCCCATTTCGCCGGCACGTATGCGCCCTTGACGGAAAGGAAGGACGAGTGCGTCTCGCCCGACACAGCCTGGGGTAGTACGGGCGGCGTGGGTGGGGAGGGTGGGCCGATGGGGGCGAGGCGCCGCGGGTGCGGAGGGCGTGCGCGAGGGCGTGCCCGGCGTGGCGCCGGCGGCGCCCCTGCCTGCTCGGAGCGTCATTCGGGCTACGCATCGAGAAGCCCAGATTCCAAATGCTAGCCCTCTGATACTGCCCCCTCGCCCAGCCGGCTGGAACCCCGGACGCCGGACAGGCTGCGTGACGGGTGCCTGGCCGGCGCGTAATGGCCGCGTGGCGATGGCCGGCACGCCATCTCACCAGCGCTCCGGCCGACTGGTCGGCTATGTCCTTCAAGATTTGCAGCTCGCCATCGGAGAAGAACGCTGAATCCAGCCATACCCGCGCTGCTGCTGTGTTGTTCGTCGAGTTTGCAGCTGTGCCATGCACCGATTGGCCACCGACTTCATCGCCTTGCATCAGACATGCAATCAAAAGGCACACATAGCTGAATTTGATCTGTCGGGACGTCAGCGAGAGGCCATAAGTTGGCATTGAAAGCGCGTGGTGCGCGCGTGCCACAAGTCTGTGTAATTCACATATGCAGTCTCTATGATATTTACATATGACTATGCCGCAAGTGGGGTGCCCAGACGGGAGGTGACGGGCGTAGCATAACGGCCGGCTGCACGGTTCCGGCCACCAGCTGTACGGCATGCCCAATGTTCAGTCGACGGGGCTCGGACCACAAGCAGCTCGCAAGCACAGCCCATAATCATCCGGAGCCCAGAATCAGCCGGGGCTCAGAATCAGTCAGAATTGCCTGCACCTGGCCAGCCCCCAACCGGCACCTGGCCTGGCTGGTAGGCCCCATTTACACTAGCAGTCATTTCTCAGCCCCCATACCGAAGCGCTCACACCTCGCCAACCGGCCCCAAATGGTCACAAACGTGCTGGGCGAAGGGGTCCCGTCACTGGATGGCGGCCGCTCCGTGCGGGTGGGGGCGCAGTGCCTGGACGAGCAGGGAGGGGTGGCGGCGGAAGGAAGATGCCCCCCAAAAAGGAGAATATGAAACGGCCACATTGCCACCAGGGGTGGTCCTGATTGCCAGTCGCATTCGCATCTGCAAGCATTTGAGTGAATCAGTCTCTGGGAATCTGGGCAGCACCCATTCATCAGTCACGCCACAATCAGTCGTGACTCTGGCCCCCACACAGTCAGGCATCTTCATCTCAACGCCTGTCGGAGCACCCGTGAGCAGGGGTGGCGGGGCACAGCCGCACAGAGAGCCTTTCGCTGGGCATGGTGGTGGGTGCCCATGCGGCACGTGCAGCACGACGGGCGTGCTGTCAGGAGTTCCCAACACTGCCGTTGAGTACTGGCCGCTGGCACGCCACCTTGCCGGGCACCAGCCCTTGCCTGCTGTGTCCCTGCCAGCGTCCCCAGGCGTGCGCACCCCCCTCTGGCTCAACCGCGCCAACTCGCGCCTTGGGAGCAAGAGCTGACCCAGGGGCTCCCTGACCCGCTCGCTGGCATGAGACGGGAACTCGGGAAGGCATGAAAGCCAGACGCGGCAAGACGCGCCCCCACAGGCCTGTGCCGGTCGGGGGCACATCGGGGGGGCACATCGGGGGGGCACACGGTAATGCCGCGCGGCCTCCATGCCTGAGCAAGCCAGGTTGAAAGGCCCCCGGAACTCCCCCTGTTTCGTCGAGCCAGCTCACGACACTTTGTGTCCGTGCTCACTTGCCAGCCCTGCCCGTGCTCACTGCGGCCCTAGTGACACAGGGCCGCAGTGCATGTGATGACGTCGCCTCTTTACAGACGCGCGGAGGCCTCAAGTCCCGCCCTTGGGATGTGCTTGAAAGTCGGTGGTTGAAGACTCCTACCCACGCTGTGCGGAGTGTTTGGTCTGGGTGAAGACCCGAACGCGTGGAGCAGCGCAAGCAGCGGGGGGAGGGCATTTCCACGCCCGCCATTCCACGCGGCGATACTTCCAACTGCACTTCTCCCGCGCGGCTGATGTCTGCAATGTTTGTATTGAAGGCCTAGAGAGATAATGTAGTTGTTTGCCGAGCCCCGCGCTTCGCCATGTATACAATGCAGTCAACGGTGCACCGCAGCGCCCGTAGCCACAATCCAATACTATCGCACGGTTTACATGGCTAATGTCTGTGGCGCCTCTCACTGAAACACGGGTCCGCTCACAGTCGGGCTTTCTTCGCGACTGGGGCGATCGCACAGGTGAATCCCGAGCTGCTCACTCCAAGCCGGCGCGCAGCCCAGCCCTGACATACTGCTGCATAGCTAGTGCATTTATTAGTATCACTTGGAAGGAATCTACAGCGGCCCGCTTTTCTCAGTATAGAGTTGGTTGAGCTAGCTTCAGGAGGCTCGCTCCAAGAAGCAAAGAACCCTGGTGAGCGGGTATTTGGATCGATACAACCTCAGCTCACTTGGAAAGGCGGTTGCATTTGTGGCGCCACGAGAGCAACGCGAGATGCATTTGCACGAAGGGGGTTGTTCCACGCGCGGCTGCCGCAGTCCGCGCGGCCGCAGGCTGCTTTGGAGCCGTAGCTCATCTAGCTGTGGTATCTGGCCCAGGCGCTGATTTAGGGGCCAGGCCCTGCGGGCCGAGCCGCTTCTCGTTGGACTGGACTGCTCGCACGCGTGGACCGGCACGGACTCACACGGAGCCCCTGCCCGGAAGAGCTTTTACTCATTGAATGTGCATGCCCTGTACGTCTTGCCAGCTGCAGACTCAAGCGCCCAGGACAGGGCGAGCTACCGGCGTAAAAAGCAGCTCTCCTCCTTGACCTGGACAGCGCTTGTGCGCCATTCTTCCCACAGATGGCCTAGTTTTGGCTGATTCCCGGAGCTTTGCGGTGGTGAGTTGGACGCGCAGGCGGTGGGGACCGAGCGCGCTGCATGTTACACGTGGCCAGCCCAGCGTGCGTCTTCTTTGGCTGCTGGGCCGATATGTCATCACCTATGGGCACATATGGGCGGAAGTGCTGATTCCTGGCCTGCGTGGCGCCCTGTGCAGGCTGAACCGCAGAAAATCGCCACGCTGAAGGGAAATGCCGGTTGGAGGGCTGGGGCAGTCGCCTGGAGCAGCGCTTTTGGTTGACGCAACGTCGTCGGGCTCCAGCAGCGGCGCAAGCCCCCTTCCGGCCGACCAGCCTCTCCGTGCACTAGTCGACGCGCACACGGTGAAGTGCGCTTCGGGCTCACCGCCGGTCACTGCAGGCGGCCAGTCGCAGGTGCAGGCACAGGAGCAGCAGCAGGTACATTTATATCAGCAGCAACAACAGCAGCAGCAGCAAGCTGCTCGGGTCTACAGCACGCGACTTCGTTCGCAGGCGCTCGCAAAGCGCGGCCCGGGCAAGCAGGCTACTGACGGCGACGCGCCTCACACATTAGTAACAGCGACAATCGTCGCTGGGACGCAGGGCGGGGCCCAGGGCGCTGTCGGCCCATGCAAAATCCAGCAGTCATCGTCTAGCTCGTTCGTTCAAGGCAGCCCGAAGATGCACGCTCTGCCACAAGAGACGCGCGAGGACCCCATGCTTCCGTCCACGCGCGGCTCCGAGCCCGGGGTTTCCGGGAATCGCGTGCTGCAGTTGGTGGCGGGCCAACCGGAGCCCGGTTCCGGGGACGAGCAGCGCCCGGTGCAGTCAGCAGTTCAGGAGGCTGCGAACGGCCAGGAGTCTTCCCACGGGCCGCAGCCGCAGCTCGGCGAGGACGAGGCAGCAAGCTTTCAGCAGCAAGAGAAGGCACAGGAGGCCATTCCGGAGCGTCAGGAGCATCACGAGGATGAGGGCGGCGCATTGGGCACGCCAGCTGCAGACGCCGGCGGCGCCGACGGCGCAGGGGCGATGCAGCAGGAGCCCCATGCGTCCAACGCTGAGCCTGTGCCCGCGTCTGAGGTGGCTGCAGCATCGTCGCCAGCGGCGGTCCCAGAGGCCGGCGCCTCAGCCGGCACCAGCCCTGCCCTCAACCACGGCTCAGGTGCTGGTCAGCCGCAGCGCGCAGCGTCTGACGTCGTGATGGCCGGCTCAGAAAGCCCATCGGGCCAGTCTGCTCAGATGCGTATGCAGGCGGCTGTGACAAGGCAGCCGACGTCCCCCGGCCAGCCGCAGCAGGAGCAGGAGCAGCACGCGTCGGATGTCGGCAGCGCGCCAGGGAGCGCCCAGGCGCAGCCCCAGCTTGCGCAGCACCAGCAGCAGCACCAACAGCTGACTCAGCAGCAGCAATTGCAGCAGCAGCTGCTGGCTCGGCAGCAGCAGCTGGCGCAGTTGCAGCAGCACCAGCAGCAGCTGAGGCTGCAGCAGCAGAACCAGCAGCAGCAGCAGGGCCTGCAGCAGCAACAAGCGCAGCAGCAGCCCGCCCAGGGCGGTGCTGCCGCAGGCCTGCTGGACCGCGCCGCATCCGGAACCCTCAGCGGCAGCAGCTACTCCAACAGCACCATGGAGCAGGAGGTGCGCGCCAAGCTCTTCGGCCACCATGCCAGGCCGCGCCAGCTGGCGCCGACGGTGGGCGGGCTGTCTCTCAACGGGCCGCCGCTCAACAACGCTGGCGTGCGGCTTGGCGCCGATCCGCTTCTCGCCGCGAGCCAGTCGCTGCGCGCCAAGCTGATGGGCAACAGCGGCTCGCCGAACCTGTCGACCGCGTCGGCGACGCCCATGCCGCCGCAGCAGCTGGGCTCGTCCATAACCGTGGCCGGTGACGTGTCATCGCGCGCGCAGTCGTCCATGTCCCACAACAACGGCAACAACGACTTCATGCTCAACTCCAGCCCCGCCATCCTGCAGCAGCAGGCGCACGGCCACGCCCATCCGCACCACCATCACCACCACCAGCAACAACAGCAGCAGCAGCAGCCCAACCCGCAGAGCCAGCAGCAGGGCCTGCAGGCGGCGCTGCAGCAGCGGCAGCAGCAGCTTGCGTCGCGCTCCATCCGCGAGCAGCTGCTGCGCAGCGGCCACGGCCACGGCATGAGCATGAGCAACACCAACTCGCCAAACATCCTCGCGGCGGCGGCCGGGGCCGGCGGTGGCGGTGGCGGCGGCGGCGGGCAGCTGCTCGGCGGCCTCAACAACAACTCCGGCATCGAGCGCGCCTCCAGCGCGCCGCAGTCAGTGCTGTTGCAGGACTCCCACACCATCGCCGACCGGCTGCGCAAGCTCGAGGAGATGGGCATCACGCCCAGCCAGGCAGTGCTGCAGGCGCACCACCGCGGCCTGCTGGGCGGCCCGGCGGGCAGCGCTGGCGTTGGCGCCGCCGGCAGCCGCCTGCAGAGCCAGGGGGCGCAGCAGCAGGGCCAGCAGCAGCAGCAGGGCCAGCAGCCGCTCAGCTGCAGGACCAGCCACACGCTGCTGGGCGGCACCGCCAACAGCTCGCCGTCCGAGACGGACTCGCCCATGTCGGCGCGCTCCTTCAAGCGCAGCGCGGCGGAGCGCGCGTGGGAGGACCAGCAGCACCGCGAGCTGCAGATGCAGATGCAGGGGCAGGGCCCGAACCCGCACCACCAGCACCCCGGCCTCTCGCTGCTCGGCGGCGGCAGCGCGCGGCAGCTAGGCGCCTCCGGCCTGGGCCTGGGCGGCGGCGGCGGCTCGCAGAGCGGCGGCATGGGCCTGAACGGCATGGGGTCGCTTGGCGGCGGCTCGGGTATGGGTGGCGGCGGCGGCAACAACAGCAATAACGCTGATGCGCTGCAGGCGCTGAAGCGGCGGGCCTTCGCAGCCGAGATGCTCAACCCCGCCAACCGCAGCTTCTCCTCGCAGGCCACGCAGCGCATGGACTCGCAGCAGATGCTGATGGCCTGCCGCTCGGTGCCCGGGGACCTGCGCACCGCGATGCAGCAGCAGCAGCAGCAGGGCGCGCAGGGCGGCGGCCCCAACGGCGGCGGCATCAACGGCTTCAACGGCGGCGGCATGGGCGGCGGGCTCGGCCGCGGCCTGAATGGCGGCCTGCATGCGGGCAACGGCAACGGCATGCTGGACATGGGCGGCAACGGCATGGGCGGTGGAGGCAGCGGCGGCGGCATGCTAGGCGGCGGCTACGGCGGCGGCGGCATGGGCATGGGCATGCTGGGAGGCGGCGGCGGCGGCGGCGGCATGCTGGGCGGCCCCAATGGCAACGGCATGCTGCAGCTGGGTGGCGGCGGCGACCTGGGCGGGATGGGCCCTGGCGGCGGCATGCGGCAGCTCGGGGGCGGCGGCGGCCTCGGTGGCCCCATGAACCAGGGCGGCATGCTGTCGCTCGGAGGGCCGCTGAACCAGGGCCTGGGACCGGGCAGCGGCGGGCTGGGTCCCATGGGCGGCGGGCTCGGCGGCGGCATGCTCCGCGGCGGTCCGCAGGGCGGCGGCATGCTCGGCGGGCCGCAGGGCAGCAGCATGCTCGGCGGCGGCGGCATGGGTGGCGGTGGCATGCTCGGCGGGCCGCAAGGCAGCAGTATGCTCGGCGGCGGCGGCATGGGCGGCGGCGGCATGCTGGGCGGGCCCATGGGTCCGCTTAGCGGCGGCCCCGGCCCCCTGGGCGGCATCAACATGAACCTTGGGTCTGGCGTCAGCCTGGGGCCGGGGCCGTTGGGTCCCGGGCCGTTGGGTCCGGGACCACTCGGCCCTGGGCCACTTGGGCCACCGGGCATGCTGGGCGGCCTGAACGGGCCGCTGGACCAAGGCCTGTCCTTTGGCGGGCCGCTTGGGCCCGGCGGCGGCCCCGGGTTGCTGCCGCCGCCGCTCGGGCCGCCGCTGGACGACCCGCTCGGCGGCGGCCTGGGCGGGCAGGGCATGCTGGGTCCGGGCATGGGCATGGGCGGCATGGGCCTGGGCCCGGGCGGCATGGGCGGGCTGCAGGGCCCGGGGCCGCTGCAGGGGCCCGGCGGCGGCCCCGCCAACCCGCGCTGCTCCGACGTCAACATGGCTGAGCTGGAGCTGGCGGCGGGCGCCGGCGAGACCGACTACTTGGCGGACAACGAGCTGCAGAGCTTCATCGCGGAGCTGTGCGCGCCCGGCTCCGGCGCCAACGCGGCCGACGCCGCGCTGGGGGACGGCGGCCAGGGCGGGCGCGGCGGGCAGCAGGCGGGCGGCCTGGATGGCATGGGCGGCGCCGGCGATGGCGGGCTGGGGCAGGGCGGGCGGCGCATGTCGCTGCGCAACCTCGCGCTCGACGAGCACCAGGCGCTGCAGCTGGAGGCCGAGGCGCTGATGAACTTTGACTTCGACTCATGATGCCGCCGCCGTGATCCCTGCTGATTAGGTGTGCATGCTTGCTGACATGTGCTGTGATAAACTGCTGGGAGGCACAAGCGAGGCGCTGCACTGCACTGGAAATGCACGCGCAGCCGGCATAGCATAATGCATCGTGTAGCGATAACGAAGTCGGTTTATACCAGTCCCGGCGGCGAAGCGCGTTTGTGCAAGCACTCACAGCGGCCCTGTGGCATGCACTGCTTTATTGCTCTTCGGGCAGCGCGGTGAAGGATGCGGTGACAAAATGATGTGTGCATGTACGCGTCTACCCCATGATTGGGGGAAGTCTGCAATTTTACGCTTACCAGCACGGAACCTGATATAATCCTTGGGCTGTGGTGGCGCCTGTTGCGGCGGCGGAGGCAGCGAGGAAGATTGGGAGGAGCGAATGTGTGCGCAGTTTTCAGCGACGTAGGACAACTGGTATGTTTGATGCGTAAATCCGGTTTAAATTTGCACTGAAGAAGGCTGAGTAAGAGCGCAGATGGCTACCCCCTCTTTCTCTTTTCCGGTCATAGGTTTCGCTACTGCGGCAGAGGCCCCCGCGTGTTGGGACCCGCATACAAGGAGCTGGCGATTCACACAAGTGTCTATCGTGAACTAATGTCACATGTTTCATGCCCGGGGAATGGGAGCCAGTAGAGCTTGCGACGAGCGCATACTTAGTGAAGCTGGGTGACGACAAGACAAGGGATTTATTGCGTAGGCTTGAAAGCTATCCGCAAGTTTGCGAGGACTCGCAAGGACGGTAGGCATGGTAGCGGTCGGACGGCACGTTTGCAAGTTGCACCGGCCGTGGCCGAAGTGGCTTGGATGCAGGCACGAGCGGGATGCAAAACGGGCATGTGACGGCGGTTAGTAGCTTTGGGATCCCGGTGAACGGGGCCGCTGGTACGATGGGTTAGAAGAGGGCAGCGCGCGCCGTGGAGCGTTCGGTGCATGGGTGTAGTGGGTCTGGCACCCTCTCACAGTCATTACTAATACACAAGTGCGTCTACTGTGATCCAAGTCCCGCGGGACACAAAATAAATGCGTGGAGTGGGCTCAACACGCCACGATGGAGGCACATTGATTGGGTTCTAGGCACAGTCTCAGTAATCATGAGCATCCGAGACTTTCTGGTGGGAGGAACCAGGTGGATTCGAGGCGGTACTTGCTGTGCGTTGGCTTTGATCTGATGCGTGCGCATGCTGACAGGTGCCTGTAGTTTCGGACATTTAGAATTGCAGTTCGACGCATGAGGGTCACGGTCCCAGACGTTACGCGGCACGACGGCGGCTGCGCGTCACTCGGTGGCTCGGCACAGGGGAAAGTGGAGTCCCAAGGAAGCTTGCGCTCGATGCATCTTCACTGGTCATTGATACATGACGTTGCCGATGGATTTCATGGTTGTAAGGCAACGCTTTGGCTGCGGTCTGTTGGCGGATGAGGCAGTCTATGGCTGGTGGGACACAGGCACACAGCACACTGCAGGGCAGGGCAGGGCAGGGGGGTCTGCTTTCAACAGGGAAGGAAGCAGCGGCAGTAGCAGAAAGCTGAAGCAGAAAGCTTTCCTCAGCACGCCTTCTAAAACACACACGTTTATTGCTAGCTTGGAGCTCCAGACATGGCGTCTTGCAGTCGCATTCTCTAGCAGCACTTCGCTCACGCACCCGAAAGCGAACCTTATGCTGGGCGGTACCTGCTTGACTGTGCTCCTGCAACAGCTTGACGGCGCCAGCGCATCATGCTCGCGTACTCATCTCAGCAGTGTCATCACACCTTGCTACCCTTGCCCTGTACCATCGCGCACAACTGCTGGCTGGATTGGAACCCTGGCACGGAATCCTCGGCCCTGGCCGGGGCTCTCCCATCCCCTCGCGCGTGACGCCTCCTGTGAAACCGCACGCACGTGTCCCAGCCTTAGCGAGGGCGTTGAGCGCAGTGCCGGCCAGCGACCCAGTGTGGCGCTGGCAGTGGGCACGGTCCGCCGCCTAGCGCTTCCGCCGGCTGCCCGCCTTGGCGGCCTCCAGCGCAGGCAGGTAAGACCGGTCCGGCGGCGCGCGGCTGAAGTCAGAATACGAGCGCTCCTGCGTATGAAAGCGGCGGTGGGAGCAGCTGAGGGTCGCCGTGGCGAGGTGCAGTACATTCCAAAAGCCAAAGGGATGGCGCGTGACACGCACGACGGCGCGGGCGCGCGGCTCATTTTCAAGTGCGCACCCCCTGCCCCGCGCACGCCCCGCCTACCGCAGGCGGGGCGCAGTCGCAGTAGCGCTGCAGCTCGGCCGCGCCGCGCGCGAAGTCGGCGTAGCGGATGCCGGCGTTGGTGGGCGTCATGATCATGAGCACACCTAGGTCGGAGGCGTACGCCTTGTTCCACTCCTGGGGACGGCGGTTGTTCGTTTGTTGGAAGGCGGTTCGTGTGTTGGAGAAACCCAAACCTAAACCGCACCACGCGGGCCGGGGGCTAGCCGTCCATGGCAGACGGATGGGCTCGTCTGCGGATGATGCACTACCATCGCCACGCTCGTCCACCGCCACCGCGGCCAGGCTATCTACAACCCCGCCCCTCAGCCCCTCACCTGGTCGTCGAACAGCATGACGCACCCGGGCTGTGTGTCGTAGTACCGGATGATGTTGCTGAGTGTGATGGACTTGTCGTCGTAGTGCATCTGTGAGCGAGAGTGGCAGCGACAGCGCGTTGATTGTGCGTGCCCGGCGTTAGCAGGGAAGGGCAAAGTGTCAGTACACGACCACACGTGCACACGCATGCATGCACGCACGCGCGCTCGCAGGCACGTGCGCGCACATACACACGCAAACGAGCGCGCATGCACGCACTTGGAAGGCCGAGGAGTCGAAGAACGCCTCTGTGAACACGGAGGGGTCCAGCCGCTGACCCAGCACCTGTTGCAAGGGAATGTTGGCGGAAAGGGGTACAGGACGTGGGTACGCGATGACAGGACCCGCAATTCATGGTCCCAACTCGCGTGTGTGGAGATTGCTAGGCTATTTAGCTCCACATAATTTCAGGACATTCAGGGGTATTGTGGTGTTCCGCAGGGGTTCCCAAGGGTTCGGTGGCACCCCTGGTGTTCCGGCCATGATCTCCCGAGCCCCAAGCCACGCATCCCCTGCCGCCCCGCACACGCCGTACACACACGTGCTTTGCACACACATGCCTGGCGTGCCTGACCTATAGTACCGGATGCACGGTAAGCGACAGCGCTCCTTCGCCGCCTCACCTTCTTCATTTTCTCAATGTCGTCGTTCGCAGACGCAATGGCAATCTCATAGCCCGCGTCCTGCAGGGGCGGCAGGGTGCCGAGAGCGTGTGTCAGTGCACATTTCGGCTGGGAATTCGACGTGTAGCCGTGTACGTGTACTCGTGTACGGCATGTCTGAACGGCTGCGTCGGCTAGGATGATGGACTGAAACTGCTGGGGCCCTCCAAACACACACGTACGCCCGGGCGCACGCACACACCTTGCATCCCTGCACCACCCGCTTGGCGTCTGGCGCGGGCACGTCCTGGTCACGCGCCCCCGGCGGCGCCGCCCGCAGCACCCCATCTGCACAACACAGTTTAGGTTCAGGGCTTGGGGCACCGGGCGCGCGCCGCGAGGATGCCGTGCCTGCTGCTGGCATGGTTACGAGTTGCAGCGCAACGCGGCGTCCCGATGAAGGTGTGTGCACCCCGAGTTCCGGCCCCCATTTCCAGACCCGGCAACTAACCATGCCGCCTCCCGCCATCCGCTGCACGCAGCACCCACCGAAGTCGAAGGCGCACACGCACGTGTCGCGTGGTTTACTGGCAGGAATCGGCGGCAGCCGGTCCGTGGGCGGACGAGCCGGCTGCGCCGGCTGTGGCTCGGCGCCGTCCTCCGACCCGCCCGCCGCCACCCACCGCCCGAAGAAGCCCCCTTGCCAGCCGGAGGTCGACTGCGCTAGCCGCCGCCCAGGCAGCGAGGGAGGTATTGCCGCCGCGGACCCTAGCGCCAGCTGTAGCAGCAGTAGCAGCAGCGGCCCCGCGGACGCGGCGGCTGCTGCGGCCGTCCGCAGAGGGCCGGTTGCGCCGCGCGGCCGGCTGTGTGGTGGAGTGGCCTTCGCATCACTGCAGCCGCAGCCGCAGCTGCTTCGCTGATGGGGGCGTGAGCGCATCCTCATGCAAATACTACCGTGGTGCAGGTAGGGGCAGGGGCAGTAGGTAGGGGCAGGGGCAGGGGCAGGGGCAGGGACAGGGGCACGAGCCCGAGCCCGAGCAGCCCGAGCTAGAGTGAGAATAAACTGGCCCGCGCGGTTTGACAGCCGGGTCGCGGGGGTCCACGGTTGACAGCCGCGCCGCGCCGCTCCCCTCGCGCCGCGCGACGCACGAAGCCCGAGCAGGCCGACACGCCACGGGCCCACGGCATTGTTGGTGCCATGAATGGCCTTCAACTTGCCTCCCGGCAGCTCCCGGCTCAAGCTGTCGAAAGTTGGCCTCCAAATTTGCCGCTGCGCCCTCCTGCCCAGCGCCTGTGAGCTTGCTCGTCTAGCTCCCTGCAATATGTAGTGACTTGAGCTTGAGCTGCGGCACTCGGTGGACTGTCGAGGGAGAACGGCGTCAATCACCGGATCCGCGAAAGTGCGAATTTGCTAGGCGCAAATCTATCAGGTCCCTGTACAATATTGTTTTACCTAGAGCAACTAGCTGTCGTCGCTGCATGATGGAGGCTCAACAGAGCCCGGAGCAGCTGCAGGCTGCGTTGAGCAACGCGGATGCTACGTTATCAGAGTCACTTCACGCAGCTAGCAAAGCAGCTCGTGAAGGCCCGGGCGCTGCTCCGGAGTGGGCACGGCAACTTGGTCAGCAAATTCAGGGGCTGACGGACAAGGTGCAGGGCCTGACGAACACAGTGGAGGAGCAGCGGCAGGAAATCCTGGGGCTGCGGCGCGAACTGAACCCGTACCGCGCAGCCGCTGCTCGCTCCCACAACGCGCGCGTGGCCAGCGAGGACTCGCAACTCCTCGCGCTCCCCGATGCCGCGGGCAACATCCCCGCGGGCTTCCCGCCCACGCGCCGCGCCTTGTACGGCCTGGGCGCGGAGGAGATCAAGGTGCTCCTGCTGGCGTACGGCGTGCAGCCCTACGACCACGAGTCGGTCGGCACTTGCCGGCTGCAGCTGGCCTTTCACACCGGGATCCCGCCCGACCTGACGCGGCTCTAATAGGTGCACCAGGTGGGCAAGTTGAGCGTGTGTGGATCCGGGTGGGCTATTGCTACCAGCGTGTCGTAGTAGACGTGCCTTTGCAGTGCGTGTCTCCCGCACCCAGGCTCTTGCCAAGTCAGTTGTTCAGCCTCGCTAACCTAGTGTCCGTCGCCGTTGCACACGCGGATGCTGTGCCGTGTTCCTGTGCAGTTCATTCTCCGCGCGCACGGCCGACCGCACAGGTGCAGGGGGGGGCAACGGAAAGGAGCGGGGAGAGCAGGAGCAAGCGGAAGGGGATGGGACTTGGGCAGGAAGCGTAACTAACCGGCGATGTCCCAACCCACATTTCCCCTCTTTGGCATTCTTGTGGATTGGCCAGCTTGGTTTGGCGGCAAATGACTCCACATGCCCCCTGGGCTGCGCGCCCCGCAGGCCCACCATCCACACCGGTGTCGGGACCTGCGGCGTGACGGCCGGGGCATGTGGGCATGGCATGTGCGGGGCGTCGGCGGCCTTGCGGCTATGCGGCCACACCCAGGCCAGGCTTTGGCCAGCCAGCTTCTACTGCTACTGCAGTGGGTGACACAGCAGCAGCACGTGGCTTGGCAGTAGCAGCAGCAGCAGCAGCAGCAGCAGCAGCAGCAGCAGCAGCAGCAGCAGCAACAGGCGGGCCCCAGCTGGCCTAAGTTGCAGGCGCAAGGGCCTAGAGGGCCATGGCAGAGTTCGGGTGGAGACGCGCAGGGCAGTTGGGCAGCTCGAGCCTGCTGGGGCTTGGGGCCTCAGGAAATGGAACTGTTCGGGTGTGGCGGGAGAGGTACGGTATGCAGAGGGCACTGCATGTACTTATGTGAATGGTTTGGTTGGGTTCTGTGGTGTCATTGGCTGCATGTGGCAAGGGTGGGAATAAGTGCTGATGGCGCTCGTTGGGGTGCACACCGCCGTTGCAGCCACGTCGTCCACGGCGACTGGGACAACCGGCAGAGGGCATTTTGACATACTGTTTCACTTGCAATGCTGTCTCGCGTGGAAGCGAAGATGGGAAGCCGGTGTTTTGTGAAGGCTGCTGGACAAGCATGCGTGCCGCAGCGCACGCACAGCAGGGACTCTGCGTGAACTGCAACTGACCTCAACACACCGGTACCGTACACATCATTGGCATCCTCCTAGTGCATTCATTCCGGATGAGCTAGCAGGCCTGCTGGTTGCTGCTGGTTGTAGCAGCACGTCAACAAGTGTAAGTATGTAGGCGCATATGCTGCGGAGTGCCCATGTGTGCGTGCCGGCCAGAGACGGGTCTTGAGGGGTTTGAGTGTCCGGGGTGGGGGGCTGTTGACATGAGTCTAGTGTGGTCTGGGCCGTTTGCTGTACGACTTAACTTTGGCGTCGTGTGTGCGCCGCGTGCACCCTTCACCTCACATGCAGCCATCGGCTCGTGCCCGGGTTCAGTTCATCACTTAATCGGGTTTCTCATGAACTTGTGCAGGAGCGTAAGATAGGCGCCCATTCAATGTGTTCTTAAGTGCTGTGACGGGAGATGCGTGGCATGTGGATGGTCGGCTAGGTCATCCGCGTATGAGGACGCTGTCCCAACAAGCGGGGTGACGTACGAGCATGCGGCACAGGCGGTTTACACACTGATCCAGAGCCGACGCTTGTAATTGTACTGGCATGCACGGAGCGTTTTTACCCTCAACAAGCCGCACGCAATCCGTTTAGGTAACCTCGTTGCGCTGCCTATGCTGTCCTCCATCCAGAGCGAGGCGCCTCCAGCTATCAATCATGAGCCTAGCTAATTCGTACCGCCTGCTTGCTCAGCGCGCACTTGCTACAAAACAAGTTGCCTGCGTACCCTGACTTCAACCACCGTAGCTGCAGCCTACAAGCGTTCCGATCCCCCTAGTTTGCCCATGGCACACATGCCTGCCTCAAGAGCCTACGCACGTACCCGGACGGCTGGACCCACCCAACACACCCCTGACCTACCCAACACACTACTTGCGCTGCGGCGTGACCCCTTCATCTGCCCCGCTGGCTGGGTTGCCGCCACTGCTGCCGCCATCGCTGCTGCTACTGCCGCCACCGTTCGAAGTCGCGCGGCTGCTGCGGCTGCTGCCGGTCCTACCGCCGGCGCCGCCGGTGCTGTTGGTGGCGCCCGCCTCAGACGCGGCGACGGCTACTGCTGCCGGCGCGCGGACGTACGAATTGGTCGAGGCGTCGTACACCCAGCCGTATGGCACGCCGCCGGCGCTGGCGGCGCTGACGGGCGCAGGTGCTTGCGGCGCCGCTGCTGCTGGCGGCGCAGGGACAGCTGGTGGTGCTGCCGCCAGCACCGCCAGCTGTTGACGGCTGGCGGCCGCCGGCCCCGTGCTACTGCCACCAGCGGTGGCGCCGCCGGAAGCTGTCGGGCCGACCGCGGCGTCGGCGGGAGGCGCGAGCCAGCCATCCGATGGCGCCTCACCCGCCGCGGAAGCAGCAGCGGCCCCGGCGGCGGCGGAGGAGGAACGTGTTGCGTTGCTTGCCATGCGCTTCGGCGGGGCCGCCGGGGCCGGGGCCGGGGCGCCGGGCGCTGCGGTGGCGGGCTCAGGCGGCACCGTGGCTGACGATGGCACGTCAGCGCCGCCCGCCGACGTAACCGCCGATGAGGCCGCGTCATAGGCTGCGCCGCCGCCGTGGGGTGCTGCTGTGCGGGGAACCTGCTGGCCGGGCTGAGTTGGCTGCTGGGTGGGCTGAGCCACAGCTGCTGCCGGCGCCGTGGCCGCCGGTGTGGCACCGGCTTCCGTAGCCGCTGCTGCCGCCAGGACGGCAGTAGCAGGCTGCTGCTGCAGCTGCGGCTGGGGTGCGGCATTGGCAGCGGCGGTGTTGGCCTGCGCATTGGGGGCTGTAGCAGCACTGCTGCTACTGCTGGTGACCGATGGTGACACCTCCCCGGGGCGCATGCGGTCGCTGATGGTCTCCTGGTAATCATACTCGCTGGCCGGTTCGGCATCAGGGCTGCTGCCGCCGCCATCCTGCTTGCTGCCCTCGCGTGCGTCATCGTCGCCCTTGCTGCCACCGCTCTTGCCGCCACCGCCACCACCGCCGCTGCCGGTGCTACTGCCGCTGCTACTGCTGCCGCTGGAGCTGGATGTCTTGTTGTCGGATGGCGGCCATGATGAGGAGGCGCCGGGGAACGCGGGCGAGGTGGACTTGTCCTCGTAGCGCTGGAGCGGCCGCCCGTATCGGTCGCGGTTGCTGAAGTCGCGGTCCGGCGGCGAGTGGTAGCCGGAGCCGTAGCTCCGGTCCTGGACGGGTTACGTAGCCAGCAGATTAAGTCATATCCTAGTCGTCGTCAACTCATCATGTATGGGGGCGGCGGCCTAGGCGACCCAAACCGTAAGTCCGGGATAGATTTCCGGATACGCCCCCACCAGTGACAGTGTGACACCCTACGTCCTGCCCTATCCGCACACAGTTCCCTGCCCGTGACCCCTACAACCTTGGGCTTGGCGCACCAGCACCGGTCCGCGAGCGCCTTGCGTGCCGTGTCAAAGTCCGACCAGCGCACGCCTGTGTGCGTCACATGCGTCACGTGCGGGGTTGCAGATCCCAAACGCACACCACGTGCACGCCCTGCGCCCGAAGTACTGTGCACACGCACACGCACACGCACACGCACACGCACACGCACACGCACACGCACACGCACACGCACACGCACACGCACACGCACACGCACACGCACACGCACACGCACACGCACACGCACACGCACACGCACACGCACACGCACACGCACACGCACACGCACACGCACACGCACGTGTACCTGTGTCGTTGGCGACCTTCTGGAAATAGACGCCCGCGGCGTCTGCGTACTTGCGGTTGTGTTCCATGTCGTCTACGTGGGGCCGCATGGGGCCGCATGGGGCAGCAGGGGCCCAGGAAACAAATGCGGCGTCGGGGACGTAAAAGTCGGCCACACCGTGTTCATGAACGCGCATAGGTTCATGGTCCCGCCTAGCAGCACGCGCGCGTGTAAGCCCCTGTCTCCGGCCCCAGCCGCTATCATGACTGCCAGCTGATTATTGGTAAGCGCACGCGCGCACATGGGCATGCGCGGCGGGGGCACGAACACACGCACGCATTCCCAACACACGCACGTGACCGCACGCACCGAACAGCATCATGCACTGGGGGTAGGTGTCGTAGTACTTCTTTATAGCCTCCAGTGACACGGTCTTGTTGTACCAGTGGTATTGGAAGGCGCTGGAAGCGAAGAACTGGCAATACACCAGGTGTGGCGGGAGGGAGTGGGTCAGTCAGGGAGAAGGGAGGGAGCGAGGGAGGGGCACACGAGTTAGGCCGCCGGCAGGGCAGGCAGCCCGCTTACTTGAACCACCGCGCGCTACGCGTGCGCAGCAACTACCTCCGGCGTGAACACGCCCGCCTCGTTGTAGCTGGTGCTGCTGAGCACCTTCTGCAGCTTGCCGGCGTTGTCGTTAGCGCTGGCAATGCCGATCTCCCAGCCGTTGTCCTGGTCCGGGTTGGGTGTCGGGTTGCATGCGTGGGGTTCGCAGCAGCAGCAACAGCAGCAGCAGCAGTCGCGGGGGCGGGGTGCGTGGGACACTGCGACTGCACCCGCCACGACGCGGGCACGCAAACGAGGCATTGCGGACAGGCAGGCACAAGCCAAACGCCGCCGGCACGTGCTCGCACAGCGGTCAACGAACATTATGCTGCACGCCACGCCACGCCTGCCGGCCGCGCCACGCCATGCAACAACGGCCACCCCGCACCTTGCATGCCTTGACGATGCCGGGTCCGTCCGGCGCCGGCATGTCGAAGTTCTTCTTGTCTGGTGACACCACTCGCAGCGTCTCATCGAAGTCTGGGGAGGGGGGGGCGAGGGAAACGCAGCGCGTGTCCCGTATGAAGGCCGGCTCCCAGGCCCACAGCCGCTACAGGCCCACGCACGCAAAGGCTCAGGCGCGAAACTAGCGCCCTTCCTGCCGATGACCGTCGAGCTCACCCGCCGCGCTCTACACGCACGCCATATCAACACGTTGCGCATCTGCTGCGTCCCCCGGCTGCGCTGCAGGCCACGCTGTGATGAGTACTGGCAGTTGCCCCCCTTGCTTGCTACGGCCCTGCGTGTGCCCCCATGAAGGCCCAACGCACAACAGCTCACAACCAACTAACAGGAAGCGGACAGCCCACGCCCTGTCCAGGCCAGCCAGCACCCACCGAATACGCAAACGCACGTATCGTAGGGCTGCCAGCTCTTGCCCCCGCCGCCGCTGCCATTCCCGCCGCTGGATGACTCACGCAGCGCACGCCTGCCTCCGCCGCTGGCAGCTGCCACTGCTGTGTCGGCGGTGGGGGCGGCAGTAGCAAGGCCCTGGGCCATGAGCACCAGACCCAGCACCGCCGCATGCACCAGAAGTAGCAGCAGCGCCACCGGACGCATGGCGCACGGCCCGCGGCTACTGCTACAACTGCAACTGCCACCGGCTGCCGCCGCCATGGAGACGCTGGCGCTGCCTGCTGCCACGACTACCGTGAAAGGCTCGGCTGTAAATGTGGGAACTGCTCTCCGGGGCTGCGGCGGCGGGCGGCAAGACAGAGGAACTGCGCTGCAGCACAGCAGGCGGCGCTTGCGCGTGCAAGTCGCGATCGAGAGGACTCTCACACACGACGGAGATTCATCCGAAAGATGGCTGCTGCTGCTGCTGCCGTGCCTGCGCCGGGTTTGTCGCGGCAGGATGGGGCTGTCAAAAAAAGAGGATGCCGCGGCGGGTCCGCCTCGCCACCTCGGCCAGCCCGCTTTGTGCCTTCGGTCGGGCTGTCCGTCGGGCTTTGCGAGATGGGTGCTTTCATCCTCGAATGCACACCCGCGCATGTGAGGGCCGATGCAGCGCGGGGCAGGGCGACGGCGGCGTGCGCCAGAGTGGAGGCAGCAAGCACGCGTCGCAGGTAAGCCCTGCTGGTCGCCGGCTCTCTTACCTACCGCGCCGCATGCTAAGTTATCGATGGGGCACTGTCTCGAGATTGGTGTGGGGCGCTGGCCATGACTCGGGGGCGGAGTCGTGGGGAGGCGGAGCCTGCTGCGTGCATGGGCGCGCCTTGCCAGGATCTTGGCTGTTCCACCGCGCGTTAATGGCTGCACCCAGCACATCATACCCAACAGCTCGCGCAAGCGTACTCAACGCATCCACATCTGTTACACGCACTGCGACAACTCGCTTGGACTCGGCAGCACGAATTCTTCCTGGTAGCGTGCTTCTCCTTCCTGTAGATTTCCATATTGACAACAACAATCAATCAATTGGGCCCAAGTAAAATTTGAGTTTGTAGCGAGAGCTCGTCACGAAGTTCGCGGGGGGTGCACGGAGGCGCTTGCAAGCAGAGTCGCAGTAACTGCGCGTAGCCCGCGACCCCTCTGACACGTCCATTTAGCTACCATGAGGTCCATGGCGTTGCAGCCCGGCTGCAGCGTGCTCTTCCGCAGCGTGCCAGTTCTTGCTCCCCGGTTCGGAATCGTCTCGCTTCGTCCACGGAGCGGCACCGCGACTCGCCAGGGGGCCAGCGCACCCACTCATGATTTGGAAGAGACGGAAGCTGCCATGAAGGCGGCCAAGGACCGGGCTGCTGCCTCGGCCCCTCGGGCCAAGTCGCCCGTCGCGTCGGAGCTTAAGGGGGAAGCGGAGGACCTCAAGGCGAAGTTCCTGAAGATCCAAGCTGAGGTGTCGTCCTACAAGGAGCTGTCGGTGGTTAACCAGAAGCTCGAGGACGAGCTGAAGCGCCTCCGCGAGGTGCGCGAGCTGTCCATGCACATGCCGGCAGCGCCAGAAACGCACGGCTGTTCCAGTGCCGGGATGCAGCCCGAGCCCCGTCCAGTGTCACTAAGACTGCTCATCGATAGCGGCACTGCGGCCTCGGGACTATCCGGCTTTGCGCGCGCGCGTGCAGCCGTGTCAGGCGCGGAGGGGCCAGCAACCGCCAACTGCTCTTGTTGCCCACGGCAGCTGGCTGCCGCCTCCCACCACCGTCGAGTTGCACATCGCCCCCACCGCACGAAGCCGCATCCCACCGCACATGCCGCGCATCCCTGCAAGGCCCACATCGCGTTGCCACGTCACAGTGCCCCCACATGCTCCATTTTCACAAAACTCAACTTGGGCAATAATCACGCACCCGCAGGAGAACGAGGCGCAGGCCGCCAAGCTGGCGGCGCAGCAGGGCGAGGTGGCGGCGGCGGTGGCGGCGGCGCAGGCCGACGCGGTGGCGCCGCTGCAGCAGCAGCTGGAGGAGCTGGCGCTACAGCTGCAGAACTCGCAGGTGGGTCCTTGCTGCACCGCGTGTGTACCGTATGGAGGGGGTCCAGGCCTCGAGGGGGTTGTGAATACCAGCCCAAGCTAAACCAAGCTAAACTAGAGGGGGTGGGGGAGGGGGAGCGCGGACAAGGACGGCGTGCGTGATTGTATGGTACGCGTGGGAGCGGGCGCGGGAGCGGGCGGGTGGGGAGGTGGGCGGGTCGGGGCGGGGCAGGGCGGAGCACGTAGCGGGCAGTCGTGTGCTCCCGCAGCCAAGGCGCCCTCGGGCGGGGGCGCGAAGGCGTGGAGCTGCCGCACTGTCAAACGCCCACCGGCGGGGCGTGCAGGCACGCTCGGACACCACACCCAGGCCCTTTGCGCACCGTTACGAATCGTAACGGCTCATTACGAATCATGGCCACTGACCTCCTGCCCCGCCGCAGTCCCAGCTGGAGCGGCTGGGCGAGGCGGTGGAGGCGGCGGAGGCCGACAAGGCGGCGGCGGTGAAGCAGCTGCAGGTGCGAGGGGGCGGGGTGCTGGCTGGTTGGGTCGGTTGACTGGCTGGGTCGGTTGGCTAGCTCGGGTGGCTGGCTGGGGCGGTTGGCCGGGTTGGCATGGTTGGCCGGTTGGAATGGTTGGCCGGGTTAGTTGGTTGCGGCGAGGCGATGGCGCCATGCCTGGACCACAGTGGGGCCGGCGCGGCGGGGCGATAGCCGTTGGCCAGGTGGCTTGCCGGGGCTGCTGGCGCCGCTTCCAGGCGCGTGTGCTTTCGGGGAAGTGTTGGTTGCGGTCTTGATCGTGGTGGTGGCTCGGGGGCACACCGGCTGCTGGCGGCTGCGCGGCTGCTGGCGGCTGTGGCTGCGGCGTGTGGCGCACGCGCACTACGCCCAGGGCTGGAGCGAGCGTGCCGGGCCTTGCGTGCCGATTTTCGACCTCGCCAAGGCCTGGGGTATCTGACATTGCAACGCATTGCAATTGTACGAGCCAACCGCTGGATGCACACTCAAAACGCGATGCGCCCCAACGCACGACACGCAGGACGAGAACGCGCAGCTGCTGGCCGCGCTGGCGGGCGCCGCCAGCCGCCTGGCAGAGCTGGTCTACCCGGCAGGTGTGTGCGCGCGCGCTGAAACGAAGGGCCGCCGTGTGGTTGCCCAACAGTCTCGCGGCGGGGGTGGGGTGACTGTCCTTACCAGGAGGGAAGGGGCGGGCGCTATGGAGGTCCACGCATGCAGCTGAACCCATGCCTTGCCTTGGTCGCATGGCGGAACACGTGGCACCTGACACGCCCGCGTGCACCTGGCCACCCGGTGGACAGGCTCCCTGCCGGCGGGCCTGTCCGTTGCCACCCGCCTGGAGGGCGGCGTCAAGCTGGAGCAGGCGCTGTCTGCTACTGCCGCCGCCGCTGTTGCTGCTGCCACAGCTTCAGCCGCCGCTGCTGCTACTGCCGAGCCGGCTGCTGCTGTGCAGGAGGTGGTGGTGAAGGCGGCGGCGCCGGCGGGGCCGCAGCCGCTGTGGCGGCGGCCCGCTGGCTTCCTGGGCTGGCTGATTGGCGTGGTCGCGTTCTGGGTTTACCAGGTGGGGCCGGCATGCGTGCGTGTGTCTGTGTGCGGGTGTGTTTGTGTGTGTGTGCGCGCGCGGCATGTTGAGTACCGGGCGGCAGACCGGCGTGCGGCACGAGGCGCTGCGGTACAGAACCAGGCCCGGCACATACCGTAACCACCTGACCACCGTGACCGCCCTAACTCTCCTCGCCTCCTGCCCCAGGTCCTGGGCGCGCTGCTGCTGTACTACGCCGCAGCCATCCTGCGCGGCGCGCCGCCCGCCCTCAACCTGGAGTTCGGGCTGGGCTGCCTGGTGGTCACCACGCTGCTGCCGCTCGCCAACCGGCTGCTCATCGTGCCGCGGGCGGCGTGAAGAAGGGGCGCCGGTGCCCGGGTGGCATGACGGCGGTAGGAGGAGGCGGCAGCTGCGGCGGCGGCGGCTGCAGCGGCGGTGGCGGCATGGCGGTGGCGGCGGTCAGCAGCGCGAGGCGGTGGCAGCAGCCGGTGGGGGCGGGATGCCGCCAGCGGTGTTGTGCCGAGGGGCACAAGCGCGCGGCGTGGTAGCACGTGTGTGCTGCTGGCAAATGCATAAATGTGGTCAGGCGGATCAGGCGGGTCATCACGTGGGGTTGAACCCAGGCTGTTGACCCAGCGAGTGATCAAGGCTACCGCACATGCTTGTGTGCGTGTTGTGTTGTCGATGGCGTGTCGAGAGAAGATGGGTGTTGGCAGTGAGGGCTGCCGTGGCGTGTGTGTGTGTGTGTGTGTGTGTGCGGTTTTCTGCAATCCAAGTGCCGATGGGGAGAGGGGCGGGGGGTGAGCCGTCTTGGTGGGAGACGTGTACCGGTGGGGGCCCTGACCAGACCTGGCCGATCAAGCGTGCCAGGAGCAGAGCAGACCGTGGCTGTACTGGCCGGGTGGGTGGAGCGCTTGTGTGTTCGTGTGCGCTTGTGTGTGCGTGTGCGTGTGCGTTCGAATGACAATGCAGGCGGTAGGCCGGAATAGGAGCACATGAACGGCTTGCCGTTATCGGTAGTGTACGGGCGCCCGTGTTTTGGGTGGTGCAACGCCATGAAAAGCAAACTCTCTAGCTCTTCATGACGCAGGCGCTGTTTCGGGCTGGTGCAGATTGATGATTGCCTATGTGCGATTCTCACGTAGATTTAAGTGATAGACACGCTGATGCCTGAGTGGAGCGTGATGTGCTGAGCATCCGCAGGCACGGGCTTCGGCGCGGAGCAGTTGAGAATGCCCCCAGTTGCGAAGCTCGGAATGTGCTAGCTGACCGATGACAAGGAACAGTGATAGGGATGAAGCGACCGGTCGCTGCCTGGGTATTAGAGCGCAAGGCCGGAACCCAACGGCAGTCACATGGGAAGGTGTGGGGGAGACATGGCCAGACATGGCAGAATATGGTGACTGAGCGCGCGGCGCGGAGACGGTAAAGCGGATGAAGGGGACGGAAAGCGTTCCTTAAAGGCCCCGTTACCAGATAGCTGGTGGCAGCGATGTGATGGGGTTGAGATGTTGCCGGTGCCGGGTGATGCGCCCTCGCACTGGTCCGGCACACAGATGCAGGGCGTCAAGATCGCGGGTTGGCCTCTTGCGCTGGACATTATTGTAACACTAGTACCGACACCTCTCGGCATACTTCTATCTACCGGCCACGATTCCAGCCGCGCTTTTACAAGGCCAAACATGTCGAACTGTGCCCTGTCCGCAAAAGCTCTCTACCGCCCTTGCAGCTTCAAGCGACAGCTGCGAGCTGGCAGCCGAGGACCTAAGGGCGCGATCGTCTGCAGGGTGAGTCGACGCTAACGTTCAAGTCGCTGCAGACGCGGTACTCGTGTCAGCGCAACAGTCTTACTTGCTTTCTCTTTGCTGCAGGCAAAGCGCTCTTATGACGAGGATGATGCTGGGCCGAAGGAGTACCTGCGCGAGGTAAGCGCGGGTTCGCGTCGTCAAACCCTAATCGTGACCTTTGCAGAACCACTAGTGCGACGCACAGGCTCCGGCGTGGCCATATCAATGACATACACGTGGTCATAGTCATGTAGACACCAAAGTAGACACGCAGTCAAAGCGATTCTGGTGTTGCTGATGGGAGGGATGCCGCGAGGGTGTCCCAGGACCTGGCCGGGGCCCTCGAGTCTTGCCCTTAGAACCGGCCTAAAACGTCAAGCCGGGTCCTGTATACCAGCCGTAGGGCTGACAGGGGGCTAGAGCGTCGCGGGCGGTGCAGGAGCGCTGCCATCGCCGTGCCTGATGCCCCCACCCCGGCGCTCTTGCTTTGACCGGACCTTCCTTTGGCCGCAGGTCATCACGTTCGTCACCTCGGATGGAGTGGTCCAGATCCCGGGGCGTCGCGTTGCGAGGCCCGCGCCGCAGGTAGGTGCGGCACTGCGGGACACCCCGGGCCGCAGCGCCGCAGGCGGACCGCGTGTAACGCTCGCACAAACCAAATAAGTTCCATCACGTCCTGGTTTCATCGTTTCCCTGACGCCCCACTCCCTGGACTGCCGCCGCCGCCGCGCGCGCGCAGCACAAGAAGCTAGTTGCGCCCATGCCGACGTGGGAGGAGCAGTCGCTATGCATCGGCGCCACGTTCAGGTGGGCGGCGTGCCGGGTGGGCGGACCAATCTCTCCGTCGTTTCGCGCTCGCGCTCGGCCTTTGAGCCTATGGCGTCGGTGCTATACAGAGACCGCATGCAGGCATCGCATCGAGTCCAGCCAACCGGCGCCGCCTTCACTGCTTTCGCTCGCGCCCACCTCCGCCCTTGCAGTGTGGCCGCCACAAACGGCATGGACGGCGGGCGGCGCGTGTCCATTGAGGGCTTCTGCCAGAGCGTGGATTTCCTGTTTGCCAGCGTGCAGGTGCGAGGGCGGGGCGGGCAGGGCGCGGTTGTGCGGTGCAGTGATCTGACTGCGGGTTGCCCAGGGTTTCCGGGGTGCATAAGCAGGCAGGCCAGGGGGCGGGGAGATGGTGCCGTTGCTGGTCGCGCCATGTGCATCAATTTGTCTGTCCTCACGCGCCCCGGCTCACTCATGGCGCTGCTCCCTCGCTTTGCACCGGGAACACTGAAGGACGCGCTGGAGAGCGAGCTGGGTGGCGAGGTGCTGATGCAGGAGCGGCAGCTCAAGAGGTGTGTGCGTGTGACTGAGCGAGTTGGGCTGAGAGAGGCCGCGTCGACGACGCAACAGCGTGCCTTGGTTGGGGATGTAAGGCTTTAAGGAGGGGTAGTATGCGTGCATGGAGCGCTTCTTTTGTGCATGGCGAAGCAGGGCTCTCACGCCATGCATGGGCCAGTCATGGCCAGGCTCCCGGAGCTAACTGCTGCCTGTACGCATGGCGAGCTGTTGGCAGCCACCCACGGGATGGCCACGTGCGTAGCCCAGGCCACACGACCCACAAATCACTTTTTATGTGTACGCTCTAATGCAACGCCGCCTCTCGCTGCCTCGTTGTCCTTCACGCCCCGCAGCGGCCTGCACGAGGTGCTCAACATGACTGTTGCGGTGCCGCTGCTGTTCGGAGTGCCGCCGCAGCTCGACGTGCTCAAGTGAGTGGACCGACGTCCGGCCGCTTACGGTAGTGTTGCGTGTCTGGATGCCCGACATATTGCGGACCGCCCCGTGCCCCGCTGATTGTTGCTGGGCCACATGATGGCGCGCGTTTTTTATAACCTCCTCTGTGTGCCCGCCCGCGCGCCCGCCCGCCCGCCCGGTTCAACAACACACACAGTGAGGCGATCCGCTCCGGGGGCGGCATCGTGGACCGGGTGCGGCACGTGTGGCTCATCCACCACGCCTAGAGACACCACCTGGCAGCAGCGCTGCAGCGCTGCAGAGAGCGATGCTGGAGGGGCAGCGCGCGTCGCCCGTCAGGCTCTTGGGGGCTGTACGGTGGGCGCGGCTGGGAAGCGGGGGAAGCGGGGGAAGCGTGGTCAATGGGAGGCCGCCCTCGACGCGCTCGCCGGCCTTTCTGCTAGCAGCGCCGTGAGATTTCAAGTTGTATCATCATTTAGTACGGGCTGTTGTATGCTGAGCGATGTGCTTTAGATACGATCCCTGAGCGCGTGGATTGCGGTTCTGCTTGGCTGCCTTGTACTCATACCCTGCCTCATTCGCGTCCTGTGATCTTGGAACCCGGGCGAGGGCGGTGTATCCCTTCAGGTGAGAGGCTGGGACCCCTCAGGGACCCAATGGAGTATATTCTTTGATCCGTGGCTTCCCCCCTCTGTCGTTAGCGCAGTCTCGCGTGTGCGCGCTGGTGCTGCCATTGAGAGTGTACACTTATTTGCTGGCCTATGCTCTTGCGTGTGTGCGTTTTTCATGTTGTTGGAAATGTGGAAACATGTATGTGCATTTATCTGAGTCTGAGCTGAGGCGGGGTTTGTTGGGTTGCGTGCGCATACGTCGGGGCACTGCGTGGCGTGCGGGTGCAATAGTGAGGGGCGGGGCCCCGCGAGGTGTTAGTTTTTGGCATTACATTTTGTTATTTTTACAGTTTGCCTTCTTGACTGTCATTACTGCAGTTATTGGCGCTGGATGCGCTGAAAGCGAGCCAGCGGCCAAGTTGATAAACGATAAGCCACAAACATATTTATAGCACGCCTCATCTGAAGCAATCATAGTTAGAAGGCTTAAAGACAAGAAAGCGCGATGAACGCGCTCGTTGCATCCACCAGCTGTTCGCTCCGATGCTCAGTTAGCAAGGCACAAGCACCAGAGAGACATGTAGCCCAAGTAAGACACTGCGCCCTAGCGCGGGGCCCACGGCGACTGCCGGTAAGAATCCTCGCAGCCCAATCGTCGGCTCCACAGCCCTACGACAGCGGGCCAGGCAGCTTTGCGTCCCAGGAGCAGCTCTATCGGCAAACAGCGGTGCAATCAGTATGGTGAGAAGCGGACCCGGTGCTAGGGTGGACGCGGTGCACGCCCGTTCCCACTCGGCCTCCACCACCGTCTAACCCGCCACCTGTTCCACGTACAGGACCTCTCGGCTAGGCGCCACGCTGGGCCTCATAGCGGAGCTGCTGCGTAAGGCCGCGGGCTTCGTGTACAGCTGCAAGGACGTGCTGCCGAACTTCACGGTGCTCAGCCCGCAGCAGGCGCTGCGGCGCATGATCCTCATCCTTGCGGCCAGCCTGCTGATGGTGGTGCTGCTCACCACCATCGACAGCGCGCTGCTGTACACGTACGTGCGCACCGCGCGGCGCGTGCTGTGCTAGGCAATGGACGGTTGGCGGGGTGGCTGGGAGGCGCGGGGTGCCGGCTGCGGGGGCGTGCTGGTTTGCCTGCGAGGATGGCAGTAGGCGATAAGGCGGCGCAGGGGCTGTGCTTAACACGAGTGTGGAAGGTGGTAAGAGCAAACGGATGGGCCCGCACTGGCGGCATGTGGAGGAAGGAAAGCTGTCTAAGAGGCCAGGCAAATGGGGCGTGGGGTGCACTGCGCGTCGGCTGGTGGACGAGGTGGTGCCCAAGGCGCCTCCCGGCGTTCGAGTCATGTGCAGGCAGGTGTCACGCGGAAGGGCGGCGGCTAATGCGTCACGATCGACTGGCGGAAGGCTCTGGGAGGGCTGCTGCTGTGGTGATTGCGGAGTCGTCGGAAGGGCTCAGTTCAACCGGCCAGGGCTTTAGGGAGGGCCAGCGTGTGGTGAGTGCGAGGCGAGAGATGCAGGACAGAGCGGTGAGCACCCCCGGTGGTGGGATTGAGATGCGAGACAGGGAAGCATTGTTCGAGCGAGGAGTGTGGTGATGCATAGCAAATGGGGGAAATGGGCCGTGTGGCGTAGCCCCGACAGGCTAAGACCTAGGGGAGAAGCCGCTCACATCAAGTGTAAATCAGATCGCTGCATTGCTGCAATGTGGGGAGGAGGCTCGACGGGGTTGTCGGATTGAAGACTTGTATCACTTGCAACTTGGTGGATGCCAGGGATGCGAGTGTGCGACCCCTGGTGGGTGCGACCAGTGCCGCAGTAGTGCAGTACCCAGACACGGTTGCTCTTGCAGTTGTAAGATCAGCTAGCAGGAAGACTGTGTGTCCACACCACGACACTGCAGTAATCCGCGCCAATACTACTACAGCACATACCGCACTAAAGCACATACCGCACATACCTAATCTGCCGATTCCTAAGCGTCGGCGTCTCACAATCCCTGGCAGCAGTACTCTCCACCAGTACCCTTTGGTACTCCAACAACCTGACTTGATTGGCCTATAACTGTATGAATCTCAAACTCTGCTATCTCCTATTGCTTCTGAGTTCATATGTAAACCCCTCAATCCTGCCGGGCCTCAGCCTGCGCACGGATGTAACCGCGCGGGGCTCTCACGCTGACCTCGCTGTACCTGACCGTTTTCCCTCACCTGCCCATCGGCACAACCCATCGTGCGCTGTAAAGTTGTCTCACAGACATACGCCTCCACACGCCTACATTCGATAGCATCCTCCCGTAGCTAAATCACTGAGGCTGGCATATCGCAGCCAGGCCATGCCAGCTCTAACTCCTGCTCCAAACAATGTCAGCATTGCGCTCGTCCTACCTTGATTCCAGCCACAACAGCCACGCCCTGTGCACTCCAGCACAGGAGCTAGGCAATGAATACTTACATGCCGCTGCCGCACAGGCGAGGCACACGGCCCTCCCGCTTCGCAGCTGCAGCAGCAGCCTACCTTATTGTGTGCTAAAGCTCCTCGGCTACAGCTGACTACAGCCGCCTAGGAGCGGTAGTTCACCCGCAACCCGGTGCGGTGGTGGGGCTTGTCCAGCTCATCGCGCGCAAAGCCCTTGGGCTTCTGGCCCGGCTGCGGCATGAGACCGCTGTCGCCCATAGGCCGCAGCGACTGGGTGCGAGTGGGGTTCTCCGCGGTCGCCAGCGCCGCCGGCTGCGTGGCCGCCTGTAGGTGTGGAGGTGGGTTCGCGGGTTGGGGTGTGAGAAGAAGCAGGTGATTTGGCGGTGATAGCAGAGGTTGCGGCTGGCGATGCGCGCCCTGGGGCATGTTGATATTGCGCGGGTCCATCCGGCGCCTCGCTTTGCCCTGCCGACTCCCCTCCCACACTGGGCATCCATCTCACCATCTTGGTTGTTAGGTAGGCGTCCGTGGCGCCCTGTGTGCCCCACTCCTGCTGCTTGCGCGCTGTGAGGCTGAGCGTGGACGGCCCCCCGGTGGAGTGAGGCACAAAGTAGTCGACCTGCGCGCAGCCCCATGCAAGCCATGGCGAGCAATTGTGTAAGCAAGCAGCTGCAGTGCACCTTGAAGTCCTATGGATGACCAGTGCGGGTGCGTAGCCGTTCTGGTGTACCGTAATTGCCCACAGCCCGCAGCGCAACTCTCGCTTTCGCACTTCCGCAGTTCAGACAACCCATTTCCATTCCCTCACCTGCTTGCGGCCGTGCCACAGGTATGATTGCACGCGCCGGTCCGTGCCGTCCGCGCGCCCGTACGTGAGCTGGTAGGTGGTGCCTGCACATCGCAGTATCAGCCGGTCAGGCGGTGGTCGACAAGGCTCGCATACGGCGCCAACTACGGTAAAGGCCGGCCAACATGTAGGTGCATAGGATTCCGACCCGGCTCATTCTCCAAGGAGACTGTTTGTCAACTGATTCGAGAGCAAGGAATCTAGTTGCACTAGTCTCGCCGCGTTCAGATTGCTGGCGCCGCCCCGATACGGTACGCCTGTTCTTGCGCTGGGGCCAGCCCACGCTCTGTCTCCCTCTTTCTGCGCAACCCGCTCTCACCAAGGCACTGCACGGGCGGCTCGTCGAAGCGGCCGTGGCGTGTGAGCAGCTCGCCCTTCACCCCCGGCTGGTACAGGTCGTGGCGGGTGGAGGCGTCCACCAGGTACTCACCCGTCTTGCCCTGCAGGTTAGGATGAAAAGCGTGGATGTCGACTTGTCAAGTGAGTTAGGGCCCGAATCACTGGCGAGAGTTCGGTCAGGTAGACGGCATGGTGTGGCAGGTGCAGCTGAAACAGCGCGCGCGGGCGGCACACGTCAAAGGCATCCGGCGGCGGCGCTCACCTCAGCGGTGTAGCTCCGCTTTTGTGTCGTGGTGGGGATGCCCGTCTGCGCGCCTGGCCCCGTGTGTGAGAGGATGGTCTCCCCCATCCTGCCAGTCGCCTTGGCCCCATTTTCCACGAAGTTACCGATAAGCACGCCGGACCTGTTGTGCAGAGTTGCAAGGGGATAACAGGCCTGTCGAAGTGGGCGGCCGGGCGTGAGGCTCCCGCCAAGCCGTTTAAGGGCCCCCCGTTACGGCCTCCCACCCATGCACATGGACTTGGCGCAGCGTTTCCGTTCATATTTGCAAGTGGCCCCCAAATGCACGGGATCCTGCTCCAAAAACCAAGGAAACCCCGGCGACACGGACGCCATGCCGGCATCCGAGTCGGGTGCCAGCTGCGCACGAACGCATTCTTTGCTGTGTCTAAGTGAATTATATTGCTACTAATTGTGCAGTTATGATGGCAGCGCAGCAAACCATGGCGTGCAGCTGTTGGGCCGGGCCAGCTCGAAGACGGCCCTCACATGCCACTTCGCGACGCCACTTCCCCGGGCCTTCGGGCTTCGGTGATCCCGGAAATCAAACCTAACAGTCAAATATTTGGCACAGCCCATTTGGTGGCGACTGAAGGCGCCACCGTGCGTGAGTGACAATCCTCGTCCTTCGACCCACCTGTACTCGTTCACCGTGCCCGAGTGCCCAACGCCTCCACTGCCACAGTTGCGGCTCCAGCGGTCGCCCTGCATTGTGCTTTGGCTAAAGACTTTGAAAGGAATGCAAGAAGTAGTGAGCCCCGCTTCGTCGGTCCGTGATATGTTGGTTTAAAGTATGCTTGCTACTTGTTATTGCTTGGATAAGATAATTGGGCAGCTGTGATGCTGGGTAAGTTTTGCCAGTGTCATTCGGTCCATGCAGGCACAGGACTGAGGGCGCCTTCCAAAGTGTCCGCGCAAGCTCAAAGCAAAATTTGGTAGACTCGGCTAGTTCCGCTCTGTAAGGAAAACTCAGCAAAGATGGTTATGCGTCTGTCTGAGGCCCTCTACCAGGTGCGCAAAGAGCCCGAAGGAAAGTCCGCCTTCCGGGCCCCTTGCTGACGCTGTGCTCGTCTGTTACGTAGACCTTCTTCAAGCGGTCAACCGTGTACATCCCCATGCTGCTGGTGGGGGCCTACTTCTCGAACGAGGTACGCGAACGCGACTGAGCCCCTGGTCGCCATTCCAGCGCTAAGCGAGCATCTGCACGCGCAGGCTATCGACTACGCCGTTGATACGCTGTGGACCACCCGCAACAAGGGGGTGAGTTCGCTTGGGCACGTTGCCGGGGTTCCGGCTGCGCTGATTGCTCGCGTTCCTGGCGCGTAGCTGACATATATGCATTCCACTACCGCAGAAACTCTTCTCTGACGTTATTGCGGAGCGGACGTAAGCGGCAGCTGGAGGAGCAGGAGCGATGCTGCATGGCGGAGGGGGGACGGACGCTGAGTTCCTCGAGGTGCATGGCAGCTCTGGAGCCAGGGCTTAGGGGAGTGCAGACGAGGCTTATCTGTAGAGGAGTTGGAGATATCGCAGGTTTTGTGACGCAGTGGCTTTAGGTAGGACGTTAGGAGGGTGACACGGTTTGACACGGCGTGTGTTCTGACGGTCGAAGGCTGGACGAGATTCTGACAGCACTGGCTAGGTCCCGGACGGTCTGATGCTTTTAACCTTGGTGCTTGTTCAGTATGAGTTGCGGATGTCGCCCGGGTTGTGGGCGCTGCTGATGCACTTGTAGGAGCCAGCACAGCACGGTGCAGCGGCAGGTGCCGGCAGCACTGCGGACTTGTCAGGGGCCGCTTGCAACCGAGGCAGTGGGTCTGATACCACGGTCTGATATTGAAACATGCACGATCTTGTACGCGACAGACCGCGGGTGACGGCGCCGATAGTGAGGTGGGTTCTGGCGTGCACACGTCGGTCTATTGACAGAGCTGTGTGAGTGCCGCCGGGTGGTTCAGACCAGTGTCCAGACTCCCGGTTCAGACTTGCGAAGAGCGACATGGCATGGGTGCGACGTAGACGATCAGAGAGCAATACATTGACAGCCCTGTGCGAACTCGAGCCAACTTTCCCAATGCATGTCCACGGAAAGACCGTGTATTACGGTAGTCAGGGCTTGACCGCGAGCACTTCAGCCGTGCCAACAGCCCTGTGTCATCTTGACCAATTCTACCTGTGCGGTTATGCCTCAAGCGCTAGAATACAAGGGCAGGAGCCGACACGCACACCGGCTGGGTGCTATACTGCTATTGCGGCAGTCCTTCGTCCAAGCTACATGCCAGGGGTGCTGCACGCCGATACGCGCTCCGCCTCTCAACACCACCTCGCCCCTCACGCCGCTACGGTACTATGCGGCCGCCTTCTTCTTGCCGCCCTTCTTCTTGGCCTCCATTTTGACGTTGGCCAGGTTGTAAGAGGGCGCGGGGAAGTTCTCCATGGCCACAAAGGGCGGCGGCTTCTTGGCCTGAAGCGGGGGAAGGGGGACAGGCGGACAGCACCAGGGGGCAGCAGGTTTCAGCAGTAGCACAAGCGATGAGCAGACATGATGCAGTTGTTGCAGCAGCGCGTGAAGGGGGCGTGATAGAGAGCGCTTCTCGCAGCGCCTGCCGGTAAGGCGAAGCTCAGCAACCACGCGTAACTGCGTCCGCCCGCCTCCCGAACACACCGCACACCGCACGCAACGGCTCCCACTCATCCTTTCAAACTTTCCAGCTCTGTCTCCACCAAACGCAGTCGATCCACCCAACCCGGCCCGGCTCCCCTTCCTGCCTCCCGCAACACGCCCCCAACGCGCCAACACACACGCACCTTGGGCTTGGCCTTCTTGGGGTCGGCGCTCTTGGCCTTGTCCGCCGCCTTCTTGGCCGCCTCCTTGGCCTTCTTGCGCGCCACGATGTCGTCCGCGCTCACCTTCTCGCACCAGGCCGGCAGCGCCGCCACGGGCGCGGGCGGGCGCATGGTGATGGCCTGCGGAGTGCAGGCACGGGGCTGGGCACTTGAGCTGCGGTAGTAGCGCTTTTGCCAGGCGGGGGGTGCCGCAACAGGGGGAGCCGGGAGGGGCCTGTGAACAGCAGCCCAAGCGGAAGGGGGCCAGGGCAGTGGCACCCGCCCCGTGCAGCGTGCATGTGCGCCAGGCCCAGCACCCGCAAAACAGTCGGTCACCCAAGTCCTCACGTTCTGCAGGAAGGTGGTGAGCTTGTCCTCCTTGCGGATGGACGTAACGCCCACGTGCGCGTACATGGGCGGCGCGCTGGTCGGCCGCAGCCGCGACGTGTTGAGCGCAAAGCCCTGCAAGCGTGCGGCAGGTCGTGGACCGTGGGTGTTGCGGGTTGGTGTTGTGCAGGAGTTGCGAGCTGAGGTTGTAAGGTCTGTCTGAGCGAGAGATTGGCTATCGTACCCCCGTAAATCCGGCACCACTGCAGCCCCACCTGTTTGAGCGCCTTGTTGAGGTTGCGCAGGGCCACCACCGCCTCCGGCACCTCGGGCACGCCGGTGGCCGCCCGCACCAGCGCGTAGGCGGAACGGAACTCGCCCACAGCTGCGGCGCGGTTGCCCAGCAGCTGCGTTGCACAAACACGTCATGGGGGGGGGGGAGATTTAGTTTTACTAAGGGGTCTAAGCAACCCAGTCAGTTTTGCGCGCATAATGAATACGCCAGTCAAAGCGCAAGAAGCTGATGGGGCAAGGACGCAGTTGCTGTGTCGCCTGCAGGCCTGCGAACCGGCCGCGCAGGTCGCCCGTCAAGCCGCCGGTGGCCGGCCAGCCGCGCTCACCGAGTGGCACACGCCCTTGTTGTTGAGGCAGGCTGCGGCGTTGCGGCGCGCGGTGACGTCGAAGGAGCCACGTGACACGAGGTCCGCCAGCTCGCGCGCGCTCTCAAACTTCTCGATCGCCTCCTCATACTGTGCGGGATGTGTATGGGTGGCCGTTGGGTGAAGAATAAGAAATGTCATGTTGCCATCAAGTGGCTAGACACGTCGGTTCCCTTGATTTTGCGCACGTTGCGCCTGGGTGTGCTAGGAGTCTGCTGTCGAGCTGGCGCGCCTTGGCGCTGCCTGGGCGCCTGACCTTGCCGGCACACGGCACAATCCTCTGTCCCCCAGGCGCACCTACGTCCACCTGCCGCTGCACTGCCCAAGCTCGCACGACAACCTAGGGTGCCGTGCCGCAGCTCGCATATGCGGCTGCAACTTCTCCTTGCAGCGCTGATGTTTCCTTACGGGATTGGTCAAAAATTAACCCCAGGCGCCCACCCGCACCTGCTGCTCGTAGTAGCCCAGCAGCCCCGAGCATAGGTGGATGCAGTAGTGGTAGGGGTGCTCCAGGCCCAGCACGTTGGGGTTGAACAGGCTCCTGCGCGGCGTGCGTCGCGCCGTCCCAAGGTCAGGCCAGGGCACGACAGCGCATGGCATGGCATCGCATGGACATGACATGGGCACGACATAGCCGCGGCATGAGCAACGCAGCAGGGACTGTTTGGTCCCGCCAATGCCGCACCCAGCCCCTGCCCAGAAATTAACACTGCCCGCGCACGCGCTGCATGTAAACGCAACCACCAAGCCTCAAGCGGCCACGCCCCCTGCCCCCCACAGTACCACAGTACCAAACGCACGCGCGCGCGCGCCCCCCACGACCGGCACTCACTCAGCAGCTTGCAAACTGCGCCGCGCGTTCTTGTGCCGCCCCTCCAGCATCAGGCAACACCCGTGCAGCAGCAGCAGCCAGATCCGGCCCTCCAAAGGAATCTCGCCACGCGTGCCGCCCTGCCCGTCATCCGGACCGCCGGATCCGTTGGCCGCTGGCGGCGGTTGGCTGCGCCCGCCGCGCTGGATGACACGTGACAGGGCGGCGGCGGCGCAGGCCGTCTCCCAGTCCCGCTGCAGGTCTCGGAGCGCCAGCGCCACCCGCGTCATCTCGCCGTCTCGATACAGCACCTGTCCGTTGGCGTGCCACCAGTCCAAACCCAGGCTGAGCGCCCACGATAGCAGTCAAGCGCAGCGCACCCTTGTTGGGCGGGCGCTCACAAGACAGCGAACCCATGCCACCCCAGGCGCTCGCGTACCAGCAGTACGCCCCGCAATCACCATGCCCCAACAGCGCACGCCCAAGTACGGTAACTATCTTCCAGCACGCCTTGCCACTCAACCCGCCCGCACGCACGCACCTGGATGCCGCTGATGCGAGCTGAGATGGCCGGGAAGTCACAGGGCGGCGGCGGCAGCGCCTCCCGCAACAACACAGGCGGGTCCTTCATCGCCATCAGAGTTGAGAGGCTGGCCCCCGCGTTGCCGCAGCTTTCGAATCCGCCGCCGCCGCCGCCGCCTCCACCCCGCCCCGACGTGGATGGCCCCGCTCCGTCGTCGCCTCCGCCGCCGCCTCCTCGTGCGAGCGCGCTGAGCCGACTGGCGCTAGCGGGCCGGCCGCGCGGCGAGAGGCCCACGCCCACGCCGCCGGGTCCGGGCGGCGCCACGCTGACGCTGCTGTCTTCCCGGCCCAGCATGCCGGGATGCTGCGCGCCGGGGGACGATTTAGAAAGCGTGGAGTTGTGAGGCAGCAGCATGTGCGGCGCCGCAGGTTGGCAGGGAGGCAGGCACCGCGCGGAAACCCAGCTGCAAGCTATGTGTCATAGAAACGGCCGTGTGCATGGCGAGTAGCGCCGCAGTGCACGTACGGTGCGGGGGAACGGCAAGGCACGCAGGCACGCACCTGCCGGAACGACACGCCACGCGCCATTGGCGACGGCCCCGCGCTCCCCCCGCCGCCACCGCCGCCGCCCGTTGCCGACAGGGGCTCCCCGCCAACCGCCATGGCGCTCGCGAAGTCCAGAGGCGTGCCGCTGGTGTCGCCCCGCCGCAGCGTGCGGCTGGTGTGCAGCAGCCCGGTGCCGCCGCCGCCCAGGCGCGGGCCCGCCGTGGAGGGCCGGTACCTGTGGTGAAAAGTGTGCGTGTAATTGTGCGTGTGCGTGTGCGTGTGCGCGTCAGTCCCGGTGAGGATGCGCGGCGAGCATGCATCACGACGCACCACACCTGTTGCCCTCATGGCAAGCCGCGGTGGCCGCACCCCGCATCCTCATAAGGTAGTCTAGCCCCCAGCCCCCAGCCCCCACCTCCGTGCCTAACGCCTAGCCCCGAGCCCCGAGCCCCGAGCCCCGAGCCCCCAGGGGTTTGCCGCGAGCCCGCGACTCACTTGACCGGGTCTCGCTGGTTGTCGCTGTCGGCTGCCAGCATGTCCTCCACCTTGGCCAGGCGCGGCCGCAGCGTCCTGTTTGCGGTGGCGGCGATTGCGGTTGGGGTGAGTCAGGCCGAGTTGGGGAGCCACGTGTTCGCATGATGGCGGTTAGCTGCCCTCCCCAATTTCCCCGCCCCCACACGCGCGCGTTGAGGCGGCTAGCCGGCCCCGACGGCTGCTTTGCTGCGGGTATGGTGCTGTGGCTAGGCGGGCGCGCGGCGCCCCGTCCCAACTGCACAACCAAACTGCACCAGGCCGGTCTGTTGCTGTGCAGCGACAGCTGCCGTGCCTAAGTGGCTCCACAGCCGACAGCACACTTTCTTATATCCTCCTACCTGCACAATCGCAGCACGCCGTCGTAGCTCAGCGCGCCCGCCTTTTTGGCGGTGGCGTGGAACAGGATGGGCAGGTCGCCCAGGCCCAGCCCGCCCACGCCCAACCCGTAGTGGCACTCCGCAAGCAGCCGAGTGAGCTGCCGCAGGTCGATGCTGCGCACACGCAGCGTTGTTGTGCGAGCCATAGGGGATGGGGCCCAAGGGGTCAGCATGTTGTAGGGGCGGGTCGTTGGGAGCTGGCACGTCAGGGCGCCCCAGCGACGGAGGGTCGAGCGGCCGCGGCACGCACGCGACTCTCACCCGAAGTCAGCTATTTCTGTTCGGAATGTTGCATACTTCTTGAACTGCGTGTAAGTAGGCAGCCCTAGAGAGTCCTCCTCTTGTGCCGCTGCGCCAGCGAACGCCGATGCTAAAATAGAATCGCTCATTGCAAGAGATGTATCTTCACAATTGTATCAATGTGTAGTGAACATTCGCTGCTTGCGTCCAGCCGAAGGGCCAAACTAGTTGTAACGAAACCTAGCGAAGGGGCCGGTGACTTGGTCTACGGTATAGGTATTATAATGGGAGTAAGCGAGGTCCTGGGGAGAGCTGTGTTTTTTGGTTGTCGCGAGATGGAACAGAGCACAATCGCTCTCCTCCGTCCTGCACAGAGCTCTCTTCTTAACTAGTGCATTAATTATATGTCTACTTACAGTTGTACCAGGTAGATTTGAGGTCATACTGAAGCAGAAACAAAATAGAAAGCAGAACGGCTCCTGCCACGACGCGAGTTGCTTATCGCTGGTGATTGCATTGACTATACCAGTAGATTATAGCCTCAGGGCACTCACTCTAAGGACTTCGGCAACAGTTTAAGCGCACTTCACATCCCTTTGCGGCCTTTCAACCCGCGCGAGGAGCCGCATCCAGGATGGGCAAGATGGACCCAACCCAGATGGATAGGTGGTGGAAGTCGCGGGTAAGATGACGCGCCGAGACCGCGTTTGCGGCACCGACTGGACGCCCACCCCTGCTCGCTTGCCCCGCTCATCCCCGACGTCTCCCCTTGCTGCCTGCGCCACTGCCCGAACCCGAAACCCAAACCCTAATGCCCTGGTTCAACGCTGCGCCACAGATCCAAAAGGAGGAGCTGCAATACGGCGTCAGCAACGGCAACGACAGCACCAACAAGGCCTCGCCGCGCAACGAAAAGGCCATCCTTAACACGATGGGCACCGCGCAGGTCGTGAGCGCGGCCGAGCACCACCTGTCGGGAGCGGGAGCGGTGGTCCGCCAACAAGGTAGGCGGGAGGCCCCGGAGAAAGCACGTGTGTGGATAGGGGCGGGCGTTGGAGAGGGTACACTTTGAGGACTTGGGTAGCGCACGGATGCAGTAGGTGGTGAGGCCCAGGACAAGGGTACGGGACAAGGTGGGCCGCATGCCAGCTTTGATGGCAGCTTGATTGGGTGAGCACACATATGTTAAGCGGCTGATCCCCCACGCAGGCTCGCCCCGGGAGGCGGAGCCGCCTAAGAAGCCTGCCAGTGTGGCCGGCTCCGCGGCGCGCGCCGGGAAGGGCGGCTCCGTCGCGAGCCACGCCAGGAGCGGTGCCAACACGGAGACCGCCACCACGGTGAGAGTCCCTGCAGGCTGTGACGGCACACGCGGCATCAAAATCACGGCTTGGCGGGCGGGTTCGGCGAGGCCCCGAAGAGCGAGGCGCGGGCGTGCACGCAGTGCGTTAGTTCCCAGGATGCTCAAATGCCAGAACATCACCCCTGGCCCTTGCACATGCATGCTACCGTTCACAACACGCACTAACATGCGTAATGTCACCAATCGCGCTGCCTGCACAATGACTGCAGCTCTTGCGGCGGCTGGAGGGGCTGGAGGACGCGTTGGCGGAGGAGCGCATGCGGCGCATGGCGGCGGAGGAGGAGATGCGGCAGCTGGTGGCGCTGGCCACGACACGCAAGGTGTCGTAGTACTGTGATAGTAAGACGTAACTGGCAAAGTTGACGATGACGGCACGGTGGTACGGTAGTGAAGGGGGAGGGCCGCCACACATAATGCCCGATAGCAAGGGTGGCACAAGTGCGTGCACGCGTGCGTGCAGGCTGCGTGTGCGTGCACTGTGTAGTGCACAGTTTTGGAGTCAGCAGGAGTCGGCGGGTGGGTGGATGGATGGATGGACGGAGAACAAACAATAGTGCATTAATCAGGGCCCCGCTTGGCTGCGAGGGCAGCAGCCGACTGGCTGCCGATTTGCTGGCCGGCCAAGAGTGGCTTCTTTCCCGTTACTGTGCGCGGCAGAGCATGGCGTCTCGCCGCAGAGGCTGGTTACCATTCACCGGACGGCTGGGATTGTCTCGTTACTGTTGTGAACGGCATGACGTTGATGACACTATGGCAGTATGGGGCATGTGCTTGTCGGAGTGCATGTCGCTGTAGAAAGTGCACGCACCGTTGACAAGAATGCGATATGACAAACAAGGGACAGACGGACAGTCCGACCTTGCATGTGGGGTCATGCTTGACATTGAGGGCATATGCTACCTCCAGGTCATGCGAAGATGCTTGAATGTGGTTACGGCGTTAGGGCGGGGTGAAGTAAGGCAGAAAGTGGGTGGATGCCGGATGGGTGTAGGGACCGGGTGTTGAGTCTGCCTGTAATAAAACTGAACATGCACGCGACCTCTTAACGTTCCAGCTCTAGGATGTGGCCATATCACGGTATCATACGAGGTTCAACGGAGGGACCATCGTGCAAAGCCGGTCCACTCCGCGCGCGTCAGCTGTAGGCTGGCGCCTGCTGGCGCCACGTGGATTTTACTCGGGGGGCCAAAGGCGGGCCCCGTGTGTCCACGACCATTCTGCACCCCAGTCAGACTTTGCAAAGCTAGGCCATTTCCGGACTCAGCCCAGGAGCTGAGTGATACGCGCGTGGTGGGCGCCATCCCCGCGTAGTGCCATCCTTAGCGCCATCCCCGCTCCACGCCGTCGCTCCTACCGGCTGCAATCTCATGCGCTGAAACGCCGCTTGTGATGTTCATGTGAGTGCGCAACATGGCAACAAATTCCCCGGCGGGCAGGACAGGTAGCATCGAGGTAGCACATCGGTCCGGTAGCAGGAGAATTGGCCAGCTTTGGTGCTTCAAATTTCATCTTGAATCATCTGCAGTGCTCTATTCTAGTCAGACAAAACACTGCGTCTACGAGACCTCTAAGCGCTACTGAATCAGCTCGGCTCTAGGTCGGGCTAACCTGCAACGGGCTCTCGTACGGCCGGCCCTATTCTTTGCGCCGCGGAGCCCCGCCCCGCCATAATAAGTCGCGCTTTGTGTTTGAAGCTGATAACTGGTGGACTTTGCACCATACCTGACAGAGTTCTTGAACCTTACAGCGCCACACACAAATCGCTGCGCTTCCCAAACTCGCCGCACTATCAAGACCTGCCAGCTAAATCAAGCGGTCCGACCTTAAAACATCGTATACATCCGCCAAAGTTGCTTGGAACTTTACTTCACTTCAGTTAAGCAGCGGCGACTCAACACGATGGCGCGACGCAGCTTCCAGCGGCAATCGCTGCTTCTCCTCGCGGGCATGGCCTGCCTCGCATTGCTATCAACAGCACAAGCCGCCAGCGGGTAAGGCGCGTCATCGGCGTGAGGGCGGACACGAGCCCGTTGCACGACGGAAGGGCGGTTGAGGGCGGGCGGGCGAGAGTCCGCTAGCGGAAAGCTGCTCGCCACGGGGAAGCTTGATATTAATGTGAAAGAAGTGTTTCTTACGACGCCATGGCCATCCCGCCCACCTCACGCTCTGATTCGCAGGCGCGCCCTGCTCGGCAAGCGGGGCCCCTCCCCCAGCCCCTCGCCCATCCCCGCGGACGCCCGCAAGGGCATGGGCTGGGTTGGCGACCAATTTGCGCTCGCACGGAAAACAAAGTGCGACTCGACCTTCTACCACTCTTCCCTGGCGCTCAACATCACGCGGCCCGATCGCTGGACCTTCTGCTTTGACATCTCGGCCATGCCGCCCAACGGGAAGTACGCGTGCCACGCCGCGCCCACGGCTGGCCAAGTCGACGTCGTCCAGGTCCTCTCCACCGATGCCTGCTCCAAGGCGGTTGACTCCGTGACCGTGGACGGCAAGGCCTGGGAGGACTTCTCCTTCAGCAAGGCCACCAACACCCTCTCCATCAACAAGCTCGCCGCCGCGCCGCTGCCCGCCGGCGGCCAGCTCACCAAGCACACCGTGTGCGTGGCACTGGACGCCACCGCCGCCGCCTGCAACTCCATCAACCAGTTCTGCGCCCCCACCTACGGCCCCGACGCCAACGCCTGCGGCGTGCTGGTCTCGGACGTCGTCTCCAACTCCACCGGCGAGCCCAGCTGCTGCCCCGTGTACCGCTCCAGCTTTGGCGCCGTCCCGCTCCAGGCCAGCTACACCTTCCGCGTGAGCGGCCGCTTCACCGGCACCGGCATGAACTGCGCACTGCTGCAGAAGAACGAGAACATCAGCGCCCAGTTCACCCAGGTCAGTGCGTTGCGCGCGACCGTGCGTGTCGTAGGCTGCTGGGTCAGGGGCACAGGGCGCGTGCTGGGAACATTGTGCGGGTGGGGAGGGGCGGGCGAAGAGGCATTGCACAGCTGCACCACAACCCCCGCCGCCACAGCGTGTGTGCTCACCGCCCTCCCACCCTGCCGGCTCGCACACACACACAGGCCATTATCAAGGCCTACGCCAAGGCGCTCAGCATGCAGCCCGCCCAGTTCGAGTTCCTCGAGGACGCCAGCAGCTGCCGCGTGCGCAGCTTCGACGGCGTCTTCAGGATGACCGGCCTCACCGACCCCGACGCCGTGGTCAAGTCCTCGGGCACCTACCTGCGCGCCATCGGCAAGGTGCTGGGCTTCGAGAAGGTCAAGGCCGTGCCGTACGTGCCGGCCCCGCCCGCCTCCCCCAAGCCCAAGAGGAGCCCCGCGCCCAAGCCCGCCCCCTCGCCGTCGCCCAGCACTCAGGGATTCAACGAGACCATTGTGCCCAAGCCCTCGCCGGTCGCCACGCCCTCGCCCGCCCCGGTGCCGTCGCCGGTGGTCGGTGGCCCCTCCCCCGCCCCCACGCCCGTGCCTTCGCCGGTCGTCAACGGCCCTTCGCCTGTGCCCGGCCCTTCGCCTGCTCCCAGCCCCGCGGCCGGCCCTTCGCCTGCTCCCTCGCCCTCGCCCGCGGTCTACCCCATCGTGCCTCAGGCTAGCACGCCGCCTTCGCCGGTGCCTAGCTATGGCGGCTCGCCCTCTCCTTCTCAGCAGCAGTCGCCGGCGCCTAGCTACGGCTCGCCCCAGCAGGGCTAAAGGGGGACGCGTGTACGTGACCTGGCTTGCTGCATTGATACTAAACGCGTGATGCGTGATGGGCTCGAGTTCATATGGGTACTGGTGTGACCGAGTGTGACTGCTAGCTGACATACGGCTTGGACATGGGCCTGGCTAGCCTGACGGTTGTGACATCTTTCTACGGGGGGCGGATTGATAAGGACCAGATAATTGGACCCATTTGTTGTTGAAGCGCGGTTGGGCACAACGGCCAATTGCTGGGCCAGTGGGGCACGTTGCGGCCGCCGCCCATATTCATTTGCCTTTTAGCACCGACACTGCGTTGTGATTGATTCCGATGGACTGATTTCAGAATTGTTCCTAGGCTAACCGCCTGATTGATTGCTAGCAGGTTGGCGCCATAGTACAACCGGCACCGCCCGGATCTAATGATGATTCAGCATAGCCGCCATGCGCGTGCTTAGCCATAGCCGTTAGTGCACTAGTAGCTGCTGTGTGAATAGCACGGCTGTGAGACCAGAAGGCTGCGTGGAAGATGTGGATACGCGTAGCAGCAGGTGTTTGCAAAGGTTACAGCAGTCGTGGGTGCCGACCGCACCCCAACACCTCGACTGTAAGGGCGAACACTCAAGTGCCGCCGCGTGCCCCAAATTGCCACACAAGGCACCCACATGTACGGTAGCACAGATTCAGGTTGATCACACACTAGCGAAAAAAAGGACGCCTTTACAACCCCGTCAAAACATGGGCCATCCTTGCGCCACACTCTCTGCGGAGCCGGTGGCGGCGCATGTACGTACCATCGCGCCTATTCCTCCAATACCAAAGCCATCCCGCAGCCGGCGGCTGCGCACCCCGCCAGCCTTTGTCTGCAGGCAGCAGCTCACTCCCTGCTCTGCCACTGCTGGCCGCGAGCGAGGGCCTCCATCCCGCCTCCGCCTCCGTGCAGTGCGGCGACGGTGCACGTGCCAAATCGTCGGCCCCGCTCAGCTCCGCCCCACCGCTCCGCCCCACCGCTCCGCCTCATTGCTCCCGAGTAAGCCCCTTAGAAGCCGGTGCTGCGCCAGCCCTTGGTCTCCAGCTCCTGTGCACGAATAGGCAGTTCGCGGGGCGCGCGCATACGGTGTGAGACTCTGAGCAAACGACACGGACATTGGCTTTTGCAGCAGCGTGGACAGCGTGGACACGGCCCCTCCCTACCCCTGCTCAGCGCTGACGGGCATTTCCCGGCTTCCCGGCATTTCCACGCTGCCATGGAACTTTCACCTCCCTCCTATCTTATCTGCACAGGCCGCCGCGTGTCATAACCCCAAACTCGGCAACTGGTTGGCAATGGTCTTTTTAATAAGAATCATTGAAGTGAACTATCAGTGGCCCACCATTCGAAGCCCCACCTGGCGGATGGCCTTGATGCGCTTGCGGTTGATGTTGCCGTCGCTCTCGCCGATGCGGCTGGCGCTGCGGTACTCCACACGGCTGTAGGGGCCGGGCTTGAACCAGAACTCCACGTCGTCAATGAACTGCAGTACGGCACAGTTGTACGGCGGCACAGTTGCACGGCACAGTTGTACGGCAAGCGTGTACGGCGGGGCCCTTACTACAGCGGATAAGCTGGCCAGCCCGAACGCAATCTGTTTGTCGAGCCGGCCGCACCGACCGGCCGCAAAAAGCAGCTCCACACAACCTGCCCGCGCGCACCCGCCCAGCGACCCAGCAGCCACCACCCACTCACCCCCATGAGCGGGCTCTCGTACTCCACGTACAGGTAGTCGTTGGTCTGCTTGATGATCTTGGGAGTGAAGTTGTCGGGCTTCAGCTTCTTCACCTGCAGCGGCAGCGGCAGCGTGCGGGGCCGGGGCCGGGGCGAGCAGAGGGTGGGGGAGCAGAGGGTGACGGCGAGAGACCGACGTGAGGAGTTCCTCGGTGAGGTTGTGAGCACGGCGCACGATGGCGAGTTGGCCGAGCTCTGTCCCAACATGGCCTGCCCCCGCGGCGCTGCACCCCTCGCCCTGCCCCCGTGGCGATGTCCCAGTGCCACTGCCCCTCTCGCTCCGGGGTACTCGACCCCGCGAGGCACCCCAAACCCAGAACCCTTCAACCACGCAACTTCACCTGCCCGACCACCGCCGCCAGCCAGCCACTTCATTCCCTCATACCCTGACACGCGTGTCATACACACACACGCGGCATACACACACACGCTCTTGCAACCCCCCTGACCTGCCCTCCATTCCACCCACCGCGTCCACCAGCTCCGCCATGGCCTTCTCCTGGCTCACGGGGCCCTTCTTGCCGCGGCCGTCCTCCGGGTTGTAGGTCCTATGTCAGATACGACAACGTACATACTGAGGTGTTGCGACCTCGTCAATCCTGTCACAAGCCCCACTCGGCAAGGTATCGCTATGCAGGGTGTGGCGAGGGCAGCACGCCGGGCCGTGAAGGGGGCGCCTGCGTGGCCTGCGCCGGCGGCAGCCCGCCCTGCCCTGCAGCGCGCTCAGCGCTCAGCACCCTCTGCCCGCTCTCTGGCCCTCCTGCGCCCCCCCCCAAGGCCGTCCCCCCGCACTCACAGGGGAGGGGCGTAGTGGGTGCGGTCGTTGCCCTCCTCAGAGGTGGCGATGCAGTTGGGCGAGGGCGGGCACAGGTTCAGCGTCTGCACACCCGCGCCATAATCGATGATGCCGAGGTTGCCGGGGCGAGGGGCCGCGCCGATGGACAGCAGCGCGCCCAGCACCATGACGTTCACGGAGCGGAGCACAATCTCCCTGTCGGGGCGGAGAGGGGGCGTCGGTTCGGGGGTATGCGCGATCGGGCCAGCGAAATGTCGCGAGGCACGGTTGGCCTCGAGGCACAGTTTGCCCCGCACGCCACACGAATGCAACAATTGACAGAGAAAAGAATGCAACACTGCATGGCCTCGCTGGGCGCGCAGATCGGGGTGCAAGCAAACGTGTGCTCCGGAGGGGCTCCGACGCAGCACCGAGCGCGAAACCAGTATTTTGCACCCGCGTATCCACCCCTTCAAATAATTACTCCACTCGATGCATGTGGCAGGCTGCAATGCAGTTCCTGAACGAAGGAAAGGCCCAGGTCGCCCGAAACTCACTTGGGCTGGAGCTTCTCCTCGCTGTCGCCCTTCCAGTTAGCCGCCTGGCAGACCATGCGGCGAGCCACTGGGGTCGCGCGCACAACGGCAACAGCGCTGCGGCGCTGGGCCTGGCCGAACGCAACACGCTTCTGGGCTTGCAGCATTTTCCTAGTCTGGTCTGTTAGGGAGTGAACTGAAAGCAAGACGGGACGGACTTTCAGCAAATTGCGTGCGTTTGAGCTAGAGCCCGGTCGCGCCAGCTCATTCCGAGGGACCCACGGGCCTTGTTGAGTAAATCCAGCTGCGCCGAATGAAAAGTTAGACGATGTAACAGTCGTGTGCTGACCACAAAAAGCAATATAATTAACGCTGCTGCGCACAGACGGCCCTGTGACTTGCGACACTTTCTGTGCTTGCTGCACTATTACTTCACCCAAAGCTAAGCTTCGCGGACCAAACACGCACACTCACGAAGCCATACTAACAAATGCTTGCTGCTCAAGGCAGCTCGGCGAGGGGCGCTGCGGCGAGCTCGCGCAGGTAAAAGCCTTGCATGGAACTCTGCGCGAGCCCGGGACGTGCGTGCCTGATGTTACGATGTCGCATCTGCGGGGAATGGGCACCATTCGCGTAATAGGGCACTGCCCCGCCCTGACACTCCGCCTGGCACTGAGCCTGTGCTGCAGGGCGACCAGTGCCCGCCACGCTGCCCCCGGCGCGCGGGCCCCGCTCCTGCGCCCGCTTGCGGCCACCCCCGCCAACTCCTCCTCCAGCGCCTCCACCTCCGGCGCTAGCACGCTAGCTCCCGACTGGCGCGAGCGCGCCAAGCCCATCCAGCCCGGCAGCAGCTACCCCGCCAAAGAGCACTGCTCCAACTGCGGGCTGTGCGACACCTACTACGTCGCGCACGTGAAGGATGCGTGCGCCTTCCTGGGACCAGGTGGGGCTCCGGCGGGGAGCGGATTGGAAGAGGTACATGGATGCTTGGGGCTTGGGGCTTGGGGCGCAGGCAGGCTGCGTGGGATACTGGACTGCGGGGGGTGGCGGTGCCAGCGGGGAGGGGGAGGGGGAGCAGGCGCGTTGCACGCGGAAGGCCATGATTCGGGGCCAGGGTGTGTGTGTTCACATCGGCGCCTGGCACGACTCACTGCCGCCCTCCTCACCCCGCCACGCGGCGCCACGCCCCGCCACGCGGCACCACGCGGCGCCACAGGCATGTCCCGCATCGATGAGCTGGAGGAACGGGTGCACGGCCGGCGCCGCCACGTGGACAGCGACGACGAGCTGCACTTTGGCGTCACGGCGCCCGGCGGCATGGCCTACGCCGCCAACGTGCCGGGCGTGCCGGGCGCGCAGTGGACCGGCATCGTGACGCAGGTGGGCTGGGCTGGGGGCAGGGCGGGGTTGTGGACACCAGGCCAAGCTAAAGCAGGCTGAACTAAGCATCCCGTTCATGATTTCATTGGGATGAGATTGTCTTGACAGGCGGCGGGGGCCAGGGGCAGGGGGGAAAGGGAAGGGGGAAGGGGCTGGTAGGCTTTCGTTTGTCAGGCGTCTGCTGTAACCCGTTCGCCCTCCGCGTATCTCTCGCCCTCTCGCCGTCCCGCCCGCCCTCCCTATCGCGCGCGCCAGATCGCCATTGAGATGCTCCAGAGCGGCAAGGTGGACGCGGTGGTGTGCGTGCAGAGCGACGAGAACGACAGGTGGGGCACGTGTTTGGCAGTCTCCTTTGATTCCAAAGCAGCAAATCAGCCGGTTCCGGGAGGCCGCGGGCCAGCGGGAGCAGGGACGGAGGAGGATGGACACGGGTGGCGCGGGCTCCTGACACAGATCACCAGTTGCGCACGAGTGGTTTGATTCCCGTTCATTCCTGCTGGCTCTCACGTATCGTGTCTCCCTGGTGCCTCCATGGCCCGGCGGCCGTCTGAGACCGCTGTTTGTCGCATACTACCGCCGGCACCACCAATACCCTAAGCACCGCCGCCCTTCATTGCACCCAAACGGGCAGGTTCACGCCCAAGCCGGTGGTGGCTCGCACCGTGGAGGACATTATCAAGGTGGGCCGAGGGCATGTGACTATGAATTGTGATGGTGATTTGTGATGGTGATATGTGTCAACCCAGGGTTAAAATATCAGGCAGCGTGAGGTGTAGCCCAGTGTAATCACCGTGTGAGGCGTGCGCAATCGCGAAAAGCAGCGGATGCACGCCAGCTGAGATCCCTTGCACAGCCCCGACCTGCGCCGCAAGCAACCAGGGCCCCACCATATATGAATAGCGGTCCCACACCGCCCACACGCCAACTTCTTACCTCCCTAACCTCCTCCTACAACGCGCCCCCGCACACACCCAGGCCCGCGGCGTGAAGCCCACGCTGTCGCCCAACCTCAACGTGCTAGCCACCGTAGAGGCGCTGCAGGTGCGGTAGGGGTGCGGGTGATGGGGTGCGGGTTGCGGGTTGACTCTGAACCAATCCCGTAAGGAAATGAAATCAGAGTGGTGGGGGCTGGGGGGGGGGGCGGTGCTGGCCACCGTGGAGGCGCTGCAGGTGCGGTGCGGATGGGGCTGCGGGACTGTGGGGGATGCAGTTGCGGTTTGCGGTTGCGCGTGCGGGGCGTTCGGGTCTGCGGCTAGGTCTGTGTATTTGTGTTTTGGAGCTTGGTGGCACGCACGGTGGCACAGAACTGCTGTTGGTGGTACGGGGCATGCATTTCACGGCCCGCATGCGGTTGCCCCTCCGCCGGCGCTCGCAGGTCAAGAAGCTTCTGTTCATCGGCGTGGGGTGCCAGGTGCGGCGCACGCCGTCGGGCGTGTTGTGTGTTGTGTGGTACGTGTGTTGTGTGGTACGTGTGTTGTGATGGGGTGTGTGTGCGACGGTCTGCATCCAGAGCTGACGCAGACCAGACCAGCTTCAGGATGGATAGCAACGGTTGCGTGCATGCGTGCGTGCGTGCGTGCGGGGTGAATGCGGGCGGACGTAGGAGACACAGAGGAGCAGCAGGACTCGGTGGGCACGCCTATGCATGCGCGGCGCAAGGGGCTGGGCATCCACGTGCGGGTATCAGAGGGCTGCATCCCACCGCCATCCCACCCCACTCCCATTCATACTCTTCACCTTCCCGATACGGTATGACATCACCACTCTTGGGCTGGCATTGGTGATCACCCTTTCCGCGGTCCCACCCGACATCCCACCCCGCATCTACCGATAAGCGCCCCTTCCCGCCCCTCGCCGCCCACGTTCCCTCCCGTTTCGCCTCCGGTTTGGCACCAACTGCACGTGCCCCTCACACCCTCATCCCCCTCACACCCACACAGGTCCAGGCGCTGCGCTCCATTGAGCCGTACCTGGGTCTGGACAAGCTGTACGTGCTGGGGACCAACTGCGTGGACAACGGGCCCAGGTGGGTGGGTGTGGGGTGGGGTGGGGTGGGTAGTTTTGACCAATTCCCAAATCAACCATTGCCAACCCAAAACCCATGTGGGGTGGGGTGGGGTGGGGTGGGGTGGGGTGGGGTGGGTAGTTTTGACCAATTCCCAAATCAACCATTGCCAACCCAAAACCCATGTGGGGTGGGGTGGGGTGGGGTGGGGTGGGGTGGGGTGGGGTGGGGTGGGGTGGGGTGGGGTGGGGTGGGGTGGGGTGGGGTGGGGTGGGGTGGGGTGGGGTGGGGTGGGGTGGGGTGGGGTGGGGTGGGGTGGGGTGGGGTGGGGTGGGGGGTGGGGTGGGGTGAAGTGGGGTGCGGTGGGGGGGGGGGCGGTTTGAGGCGCTTGGGCTTTGGCTTGGGCGGTGGCCTGATGTGTTGCAGACCTCACTCGTTTGGATGGCTGGGCGTGTCACACACACGCTGGGTGCACGTTTCCCCTTGTGCCCTGCCCGTCATAGTTGATCATGCATTCGTGCATTCGGAACCCCCTGCCCCGCCCACCCCAATCACTCACGGCAATGTACCCCCACCCCTGTGCAGGAAGGGCCTGGACAAGTTCCTCAAGGCCGCCAGCAGCCGGCCCGACCAGGCGCTGCACTACGAGTTCATGCAGGACTACAGGTGGCGGGGGGGCGCACGTGTGTGTGTGGGGGGGGGGGGGCGTGGCGGTGGGGGGGGGGGGTTGGGGGTGCACCACAGCAACCCGACCAGCCAATGGAGCGGAGGGGAAAAGGGAAAGGGGATGGGGTGGGTAGGTACCTTGCCCGTCCACCAGCGTCCACGGCCAACCAGCCCGTGTCGTGCAACAGCTGCCCTGCCCGCCCACCGTCTCAGCCGCCGCCAGCCCCAAAACCTCCACACCCCACACACCCCACACACCCCACACACCCCATGCACGCATGTTATGTACGGCAGGGTGCACGTGAAGCACACGGACGGCGCCTTCGAGTACGTGCCGTACTTCTGCCTGCCCGCCAACGACCTCAACGACGTCATCGCGCCCTCCTGCTACTCCTGCTTCGACTACACCAACGCCCTGGCAGACATGGTGGTGAGCGCCGCCGTGTGGCGGCGTGGGGTGTGTGGCGGCGTGCGTGTGTGGCGGCGTGTCTGCGATTATGTGTGTGTTTGTGTGCTTACAGGGTCTGCTGCATTACGTGCCTTACGTGCCTTTTTACAGCACCCGCCGCGCTCGGGCCGTGTCCACGTTTACCTCGGTGGAACGCACGGTGCACCACACCACACCACAGCGCAGCACAGCACCGCACAGCACCGCACCGCCCGCATGCTGTCACGGGGCACTGCATCAGACGTGGACGTGCGGCACACCCGGCATGGCGTATGTCCACGGCACCCCTGGCACCCTGCCGACCCCAGTCACCTCACCCCAAAACCTCGAACTCCCCACACACGCCCCCACGCCCGCAGGTGGGATACATGGGGGTGCCGTACCTGAACAAGGACATGACCTCGCATCCCCAGGTGGGTGGGGGGGGTTGCAAAGATGTGGGAAAGCCGTACAGGAGGTGGGGAGTCGGGGGCAGTTCATTCCAGCGCCCGCGCCCGCGGTGTCTCCCCTCTGGTGGCCGGCGCCTGGACCTCGCGGCCCTGCTAGTCGCTGGGCCCGTGCGGCCTCTGCGCCCCGTCCTCGCGCCCGTACTCCGGGCCCCCTCGGCCTTTGCCCGCCCCGGCCCCTACGATTTCCATCTGTCACGCTGCAACCATTTACCCCCCCTCACCTCCGCCGCCTCACCTCCGCCGGCCCTTGCCTCACCTCCGCAGTACGTGGTGGTCCGCAACGACCGCGGCAACGAGCTGCTGGACAGCGTGCGGCACCGGCTGCAGGTCAGAGGAGGGGGGGCGGGGCGTGTCGTGGGGGTTTGCAGGGTTGAGAAGCTGTGGGGTGGGGTGGGGGAAAGCGCGTGTGGAGGCCGCGTGTGCGGTTGCAGCCTTCAGAGGGGAGGAAGCTTTGCCACCACGGTGGCCCCCCGCTGTACCACTGGACATCGGCACTTCCAATTATTTGCAAAACACCGTCTCATGGACGGCTACCCCCCCCCCCGCCACCTGCAGCTCTCCGTGCCCGCTGTACCACTTCGACATCCGTCCTTGCAACTTGCAACCCCCACCCCACCCCCGGCCCCACGACGCAGATCACACCCACCATCTCCACCGGCGACCGCCGCAGCGTCGTGATGCAGGTGTGTGTGAGGAGTGTACTCAACGTATATGGTAGTGGGTGCCCCACCCCACGGCTTTTCCAAACATGCTTTCACCATCAGTTGGTTTGGTTTAGGGCTGGTAACCACAACCCCCCTGCACCCGCCCGGTCCCCCTCGCTGCTGCTGTTGCCGCTGCCCCCACAGACGGTGGCCAGCGACGACGAGGCCAAGCTGGGCCAGCTGCGCGACCCCGCGCCGCGCTGGCTGGGCAACATCCTGGCCTGGCTGCTCACCCTGATCGGGCCCAAGGTGGGCAGGGGCAGGGGCGTGGGAGGGGAGGGGGAGGGCGCGGGCGCGGGGGGGGGGGGGGGCTCGGGCGGGCATGGGGGGCCGGGAGTTGGTGGTGCCGATGGGTTGTGCGGAGGGGCTGGAGGGGCTGGAGGGGGAGGCGCTTGCAGGGGATACAGATGCCGCAAGTGATACGGCTCATCACTCACGCCCCTTCGTGCTCGCCGCGGCGGTCAGGGTCTGGAGTTCGGCAAGTATTCCATCGACTACCACTACATCCGGTGAGCGTGCGGGGAAGGGGAGTCATGAACCGCCAAAGCTAACCCAAAACTAAACCCAAATATGGGGGGGCCGAGGGGCCGGTCGGCGAGGGTTGACGATTTGCACATGCGCTGGAGGGAGCGACGGCGTGTTCCACGGGACTGGCGGCACGACACGCACACTCACTCACTCGCCCGCAACCGCCCGTTACGCGCACGCAACCGCCCTCTCGCCCGCTCAATCGCCCCCGCCCCGCTCAATCGCAGGAACTACCTGTACGTCAACCGCAAGTGGGGCCCCAAGCGCGCCGAGCAGCACATCCCCTCCTTTGCGCGGAAGATCGTGGAGCAGTACGACAAGGACGGGGCCGTGAGCAAGCGCATCAGCCTCAAGCCCAAGTTTTAACCCGGGGGTTTTGAAGGCTTCTATGAGTGGCCTCAGAGGGTAGCCACTCGGGGTTGCCTCTTGGCGGCCATGGCTTACTACGGTACCGTACTAAGCGCGCGGGGATGGCGTGGGGTAGGACGAGTGGGCTCGGAGTCTCGGAGAGGCACGGTGCGAAGCATCGAGCGCGTTCAGTCGTAATGCAACTCGCAGGATGGTCGCAGCAGCGTGGACGTTTTGTATTGGTGCTATTACGCTCTTGCACTTGCTAACCTCGGTCATGGTAGCTCGAAATCCGCGGGAGCTGCATGTCGTCCAGGAGCTGTGTCGTGTTCGCAATGAAGATTTTACGGTACATGAGGGATGGAGGCAGCACAAGTCGTACTCGTGTTGGTGTTGGAAGGTGATGATGCTGGGGGCGGCGTGGAGGAGTGGAGTAGCGTTTTACGCAGGGCCAGGAGGACTGGAAAGGGGGAGATAATGGGCACGCGCGCGGAATTGTGGGGAGCTTTCAAGGCACGTCCTGTAAATTGTATGGACTAGGGAGGATCCATGGCCTCGGGGCGGAAGTTGCTTTCGGCGGGTCCTGTTGGTGGGTCGGGAGCCCGGCAGCCCATACAGCTCCATGGGAGTCTCGCTGCCGCTGGCACTCTGCCAGCCAGCCACAACCGGGCGACCGGTCGTAACATCGGGTTGGGGCTGGCGGCCAGGGTTCGTGCGGTGTGTCAGCTTGGGGCCTGCAGGTGCCAGGTGGTGCTCATACTGCTCGAGGCGCGATGGAGCGTCGAGGCAAGCTGCAAATACGGTACACAGCGAGACAACGGAGGCAACGCGAGTCCAGCCGAGCGCTGCTGCACCCACTTCTTGAATCTGCTAGTCTGCTGGGAGCACCGCTGCAGCACGTGGCACTGTGGCAGCAAGCACGCACTGGCTCCGTTCATCCACTCATCCAGCCCCCGGCCGGCACCAACAACGACCAGATCCCCAGACACTTCCGCAACAGCTTCCTTCCGATGCCCCGTCGGGTGCTTGCGCGGCCACACAGCCTGCAGCCTCGAACCCCTGAGCGAGATGGAGCCCTGCCTCCATTTCCACACACGTGGCCAATGGGTGGGCACAAGATGTCGTGCATCTCGTAATATCAACTACCGTATGATTCCATATGCCGATATGCGTGGCCGAATGAATACCTAACCGCCTGCATAATCTGATAAGCCCGCTCACATACTGATGCGCTTTCTAATGCGGGGCCCCGCCTTGTCATCTGTGGCTCAGACTGTCACGCAAGCTGCAGTCACATCTACCGTATACAGAACACGTAAACGCTCTCTGCACCACAGCCTCCCCCCCTCACGAGTTTATAACCCCCCCGCTTTTCCAAACATCCTTGCAAGTTGCACCCCCCTCCCCGGTGCGTGCTGGGCGATCCCACGCGCCGCCTGTACGCGATATACACTTTGCTCGACCAATGCACCACGATCTTAGCTTATTCTCTGGCTGGCACATGACGCCAACAAACCTAGCATAGCATGCGCATGCCAGTGCGTCTCGCGCCAAGGACATCCCTGTGTGTCCGTCATCCCGGCCAACCCTAAAACAACGCCACACACACCCGTGTAACATGCTCGGCGTGCGATGGGCACCATGGGCACTAGCTCACGACCAAGATGCAAGTCCGTACCCTGGCAAGCGCCGAATGTCGTGCCGTCATGTACCCAACCGTATATAATTCCGTGACATGTCGGCTGATTAGGTTGCTTGCTCGCCTCATTTCGTGTGTTCCTGAGCTCACCCCACGCTTCCATCCACCCTGGGCGGCGGTGGCCCCACCACGGATCTGCCATCCGCCATGCTACCACCGTTTGCATGCCAACCGCCATGCAGCCGAAGCTCTGCTTGCCGCACCGGCAACCGGCACAGCGGCCTCCGGCACAGCGGCCGCCGTTACGCTCTCCCAACCGGACGCGGTGTACCGCCAGCCCGCCCTCGGCACGCCTCCAGCGGCCCTGTACCGTTGCTGATACTGCCGCTGCTCCCCTGCCCTGCAGCACCAGAACGCCAGCAGCGCCAACGTCTGCGGTCGCCCCACCGATCCTCAAGCCCACTCCGGCGGCCGTGCCTGCCCCTGCCGCTGCTGCCGCTGCCGCTGCCGCTGCCGCCTGTGGCCGCTGCTGCCGCTGCTCCCGCCTCAGGCTGCTGCCCCTGCTACTACCGCTACTGCCCCTGCTCCATGCCCCTGCTGCCGGCTGCCTACTCGGGCGGCAGCAGGCGGCCGCAGGTGCGCTCCGCCAGCAGCGCGTAGCGGTCCAGCAGGTCGGTGCTGTTCTCCAGCCCGCCGCGCTGCAGGTAGAAGCTGCGGGCGGCAGGTGGGCAGGTGGGCAGGTGCGGGCGTGAGGTGCGGGGGTGAGGTGCGGGGTGGGGTTGCAGCGACGAGCCCAGGGCGGCGGTGGGTCAGTCCAGGCGTCCACCAGGCACGCCGCCACATCCCGGTATGCACCGTGCACAATGCACGGGGTGGTGCAACTCCCATGGCGCCCGATCCGCGCGCCCACCTCGCACAGACCGTCTGCCCTCCGGCCCCCCTCCCCTCCGGCCCGCCCCCCGCCCCACCCCCCGCCGCTCACACACCTGAAGTGCACCGCCAGCGCGGGGCTGACGGCGGCGGAGGTGGCGTTGAGCTGCTGCGGCAGGATGCGGGTGATGTAGTCCTCGTCGTCGCCGGGGTAGGTGCCGGTGGTGCTGCTCATGTTGTACACGTGCACGTCGATGGCGGCGCCTGGGGTGGGAGGTGGTGGTGGTGGTGGTGGCAAAGGAGCGGTGTTGAGGGAGGTGGGGCTGGTCATGCGTGCGTGGTGGTTTGGGCGTAGCTTGGTGTCACTGCCAAAACATGCGCGTGCTGCCCCCCAGCGCTAGCATCCCCGCAGCCCAAGCACGTGGCTGCTTGCACCCCCGCCTGGGCGCCTCGGCTCCCCCCGCCGCCGCGCCGGCACGCACCCTTGAACATGATCATGTTGATGCGCCAGCGTGTGTAGCCGATGTGCGCGTTGAAGTCCCACAGCTTCTCGTTGTGCGGGAACTCGTACACGCCCAGCCGGTTGGCGGCGTGGTTGGCAAGGAAGGAGTAGTGCACGGAGGCCGCCTTGGCCCAGTCGCCCCACACGTCCTGCGTTTGGGGTTACCGTTACAACTCGTCCAGTCCCTCAACCGGTGCGTGCGCACGCACGCATTCACAGGCGTAAGGCGTGAGAGAGGCGGGCGCCAGGTATGGGTTGCCGGAGCGAACCAGCGATGGCAAAGAGCGCTGCAGCAAAGCTGCACGCTTGGCCGCAAACCAACATCCGATTAGGTTTCAGTTAAGTCGGAGCATTTCGTGAAACCCCGCAGCATGCGAAAGCGCAGCTGCCTTGTTGCGCGCGATATGCGGCAAAGCGTCCGCGGGCAACTCACCCAGCCGTTGTCGATGAAGGGCACAGGCTCCAACACCTCCCGGGTCGCGTTGCCGCCGCCGCCCGCGGCCCCACTGGGCACCCTGCGCGCCTTCATCACCGGCCGCCAGCTGCTCTTGTCGCCCGCGACCGCCTGCAGGCACAGCAATGCGCCGCTGATCATGAGCGTCGATGATGTGCGGGATTCGCACCGTGAAACCAACCCGGCCCAGAGTCCATTTGCGGGGATGGCCCCGGCATCCACGACACACGCGCACGACACGACACGACACGACATGCACGCACGCACGCAGGGACGCGCACGGGCTAGCGCACGACACGACACGCACGCACGCACGCAGGGACGCGCACGGGCTAGCGCACGACACGACACGCACGCACGCACGCAGGGACGCGCACGGGCTAGCGCACGACACGACACGCACGCACGCACGCAGGGACGCGCACGGGCTAGCGCACGACACGACACGCACGCACGCACGCAGGGACGCGCACGGGCTAGCGCACGACACGACACGCACGCACGCACGCAGGGACGCGCACGGGCTAGCGCACGACACGACACGCGCACGCACGCGCACGACACGCGCACGCGCACGACACGCGCACGCGCACGACACGCACGCACGCACGCACGCAGGGACGCACCCGATTGCACACACATGCCCCAAGCCCCAAGCCAACCCGCCCACCCCACCTGCTCGTACAGCGTGTGCGCGCCCCGCTGGCTGTGCGGCAGCTCCAGCGGCTGGTGGTTTACCACGTTGGCGGAGATGAGGTGCCAGCGGTGCTGTGTGTGTGTGTGTTGCGGGCAGGCGTGTGTGTGGGGGAGCCGCGGGTTGGGGAGGGGGCAGATGCGGCTGAGAGAGCGTGTCCACACGGCACCTTTGTAATATCTGTGAATCGGCGAATCACCATCATAGCAGCGCGCTGACCCAACCGCTGCCTGCATTGAGACAGCGCCCTCCCCCCCCCCCCCTCGCGCCCTCGCGCTCACCAACATGTGCGCCGCCAGCATGTGGTCGATGGCGGCGTCGGCGATGAACACCACGTCATCGTCGATCTTGACGTACACCTGCGCCGGGTCCATCCAGGCGTAGTGGCCGGTGTAGCCCACATCCAGGCGCTTCGGCATGAGCGACCTGCGCGCGGCGCGCCGCGGTGTGTTACGGCGGCGGTGTGTGTTGAGAAGGTTGCAGTTTGCAGGCGATGGCCGCTGGGAAGCGCCGCCCAGCAGGATCCTGCACGGCCCCGCACGTCCTCGCAGCACAGATCTTGCCTTGCCCTGCCCAGCCCAGCCAATCCCTGCCCCGCGCCGCCCCACCCCGCCTGAACCTCTCTCACGTACCCATCCCCCCACCGTCCCCGCACCAGCCCGCCACCATTCTCACCCCCACCTGCCCTCTCCCCCACTTCTGGACTACCCACCATCTCCACCCCCACCCGCTGCGCCCTCTGGTTGGTTTGGGTTCACTCGGTCGGTTGCTTTGGGTTCTGGAATGAACTACCCCCCTTCCTCGCACCCACCTGTAGTCGGGCGCTCGCAGCTGGATGAGCTTCTCCAGGAACGCCACGTCCGCCGCCTCCCAGGTCGCGCGCACGAACACCACCTCGGCCAGCAGGCCGCCGTTGCGGACCATGTTGCGCTGCAGGTAGCAGTCCAGGATGCGCACGCGGCTCCGGCTGCAAGGGGGAGGGGGAGGGGTTGCGTGGTGGTGGCGGCGGGGGCGGGGGCGCATCAGGGGTTCCGGAGCTCGTGTGGATGTGGGCACGGGTCGCACGGAGAACTCAAGGGGCGAAAGAACGAAGGCACGGGCGCCGCCGCGGCCTGCTCGCAGCCAGCTGGGGAGCGCGCGCGCGCCTGGCCCCCCACCGCGCGTGTCGCCGCAGCAGTGCGCCTCACGCGCGCAGCCGTCCCGACCCACATCTGCCACGGCCGCAACCCAACAACAGACACCCGCTGACCAGCACAGCAGCCCGAGTTTCAGACTCCGGCCCAGCCTCCGGCCCCCTTAAACAACCAACCATCCGCAGTTCCAGCCCTGCCAATCGAATCCAACAGCAGCAGGGCGGGTGTGGCCACCAACCGTCCCAACCGCTCACCGGCCATAGAAGACCACCCCCGTGATGCGCGGCGGCGAGGCGACGCGGTTCGCGTACGGCACGACCGGCACCGTGAAGGGCGGGTACGCAGCCGCCTTCGTGTCCTTGAGGCTGGTTGACACCGCTGCCGTGCTCGCTGCTGCTGCCGCTGTTGCTTTCGCCGCTGCCGTCTTCGTGGCTGCGGCCTTATTGGAATCTGCAGCGGCAGCCGCTGCCGCCGTGGACTCTAACCGCACTGACTGCTGCGAGGACTTGCTGTTGTGGTGGCCGCTCTTTGATGTTGTCGAAGTTTTGGAAGTCACGGCGTTAGTGCTGGCGGCCGGGACATCTGTCGAGATGCCCGCGCGGTGCGCCAGCTCGCCCAGGGTGGTGCCGACGCGCTCCTTGCGACTGGAGGTCACCGCCGCGACGTGGGCGTGAGCTGTCGTCCTTGCGGCGGCGCCGTCGGCAACGGCGCCGCCGGCGTCGCCGCCGTGCGCCGTGCTGGTGGAGGTTGTGCCGCGGGAGAATATGGCTGCGGGCGCGGCGCGGACGAGGCCGGTCACGCCGGCAAGCCAGGCGGGCCGGTGCACGAACACCACCCATCCGAGCACGAGCTGGAGAAGCAGCAATGCGATGCCGGCCCGCTTCAACGTTACGACCCCGCCCCGCCGCCCCGGCGCGCTGCCGTGGGCGCCACCGGCGCTGGCGCGCGCCCCGCCGCCCGCTGCGCTGTTCGAGTTGGCGCGGCGGAGGGAGAGCCCGGGTCGCCGCGAAGCGGATTCGGTCGTGGGCAGCTGTGGCCGGGGCGAGGTGGGTCCCCCCAGCACAAGCGTGCTGGTCGGCAGCTCTGGCGTCGTCGCGAGAACCCCGAAAGGCGACGCGCCCATGACACCCGACAGAGCGCCGCGTGTAGCTGGTCGAGAATGCTGGCCATCGGAATTGCCCGAAGTGTTCGACGCTCCCGATTGTCGACTCGAGGGGTTTGGCGCCATATGAGCCATACTGAGTGCTCACAGGACGCCCGTAACAAGACGCCTCGAGGCTCCGGAAGGAGTCGAGGCAGCTGACGGAAATGCGCTAGGTGTGGGGGTGCTCGCTACTCCTGTCTGGTGAAAACATAATCGTATAAGATACTGCTGTTGCCAAGGCTTGCTGGCAATCGACAAGAAGCCGCGCTTCCGAAACCAAGTAGTAATAGTAAGCTCTGCCGGTCGTGCTTTATCGATGAGTATCTCTTCTTTGGAATAGCAGTCTCGAGTTAAGCAGGTATTTATCATTTACATTGAACCGGGCAAGAACCCAGCCCGAATCGGGCAGGACACGCGTGCCAAACCCCATCGCGACGCACCCGCCCGCTGGACCCGCACCTCATCGCCTATGTGTCCTCCTTTTCCGCTCTCAGTTTAGCCAATACGGCTAGCGCACGTCCGAACGTCGGTATCACACCCCACTCTCCGTGTCACAAGTCAGAAGTGTATGAAAGTCAAATGTCCAGTCAACTCTCAAGAACGGGTGAGAGCAGCAACAGCCCCAAACCCTGTAAGGAAACCCCACCCGAGCCATGACCGCAGAGTCACGGCATCCGCTCAGCGCACTGGGCGCATGAAGCTCTGCCGTCCAAGTTCCGCCGAAGCAAACTGCAAATCCGGCTGCTTTAGAACTTGACGCTGCCGACGTAGCCCATGAGCATGTCCAGCACCTGCACACATGCAAGTAGATCATCTCAGCTGCTGATAGCAGATAGAACATTGTCAGCCGGGCCACCGGTGACGGTCAACCCGGGCCTCAACCGCCTGTGCACGGGTACCCCAACCCCGCCCCCCTCCTCCACCCCACCTTGCCCGGGCCTCCACCCGGTCAGACTGACCTTCCCCACCGTACATGCAGCATTTGTAGTCCATTCCCCCCTCCATCTGCACTCACCTCGCTCTTCTTGGCCTTCACATCGGCCTGGATCTTCTGCACAGCCAGGCCGGTCTCGCTCTGCAACCGCTGGAAGTTCGCTTGCGAGCCAGTAGAGCCCTACATGTAATGAAATATACCATTAGGACCGGCGCATACAACCTGTGCATGCCGTCTAGCGTACTCGCGGTCCCTCCGACCCACCTCGGAAATCTTCTTCTGGTAGGCGCCCTCGCGCTCAGCACGGTAAGCGCCAATCTCCTTCTCGGCCTCAGCCTTAGCCTGGCGCAGGCGGTCAGCCTTAGCTGCACAGGCAAAGCACCACGAGGTCAGCGTCCACCGCACAATCAAGGATGCAAAGAAGACCGCAGGGGAACTGACTCCCACCCTTGCGAGCGTCGCCGACAATGCGCTGGGCCTCAGCCTCCGCTGCAAGCAGCTTCTGAATGCCGTCCGAACCAGCCGCGACCTGCATTGTTCTTCTGACTTTAGAAAAAGTTTGCAGCTAAGGTGGAATTACCCGGCAGTAGTGTGAATGTGCTCGCAGCGTAAGAAAACACAGGCGCGCAAATTTGCGTGAGACGGGGAGCCCCGCCCGAGTCCTGCGCATGGGCATCGCCTGAATGCTGTTTCCCCGGGCAGCCCTACTTGGGCTCGAAACGCAGCGTACATTGGCATTTATGCATAATCCTACACGAAAACCCCTTCAGACGCACCTCGCCTCGTGCCAACTGGCCACTCGGCCTTCCACGATTGTCGCTTCCGTTGTGCAAGCCGAGGCCGGTTCTGCCGCCGCTACAATCTGCAACAACTAGGCACGGTTGTCCGCGACCCGTGGGGGCGCGGTCGCGCGCCTGCGATGGCGCACACAGCTGGGGTTTGCCTGCTGGTCCTGACGGTCGGGGCTGCCTTCACCGCGCCTGCCCTCGGCGCGGGCCGCGGCCACACCACCTCCGCCTCCATCCGGGCAGCTGACAGCAGGCAGCAGGCATCCATCGAAGCCGGGGCTTCGGAGCTAGCGCCTCACGACTTGGGGGCGCAGGTATACGCCTATCGGGAGCTGGAGCGGTCACGCGTGGGCGAGCTCCACCAGCCGCTGGAGCGCCTGCGCGTGGCGGCGGTCACGCAGCAGCTGGATGATAAGATCCAAATCCATGTGGATCGTCAGGAGCTGAAGGACGGATCCGGGGAGTGGTTCACCGTGACGTGGGTGAGCCGCGGGTTGGGGGCGGGGGTGCGAGCTTTCCTGGCGCTTTGTGATGCGCTGGCACTCAGTCCTAACGTCTTAGGCCTTAGGATCGAGCAATCATGGGCGTCATCCTGCCCGGTCATGACCCCTGTAAGCCGCTCATTGGTGACGCAAACGAACCCTGCCCTGCGCCCTCGACCGGCGCACCGGCATTGCGGCCGCCGCGATCATGCCGATTGTGTCCTGCCGTACCTCATCCCATGCATCCCTGCACTGCCTGCAGACCGGGGTGGACGGCCCCGCCTATGACGACTGGTGGGTGCGGGGCGTGTGGTGGAGCCGCCGCGTGTGGTGCCGCCACGACATGACACAGCCACGGGCTGTGTGACAGGGACGCTGTAGTCTGCGGGGCGGCTGTGCGGGGTACCCCCCCGGAGTTGGCTGCTGCAGCGACGGGCCGGCGTACATATGCCTGGGGGCACTGACCCTGGACGGATGGGCGGGCCGGGGACCCGTGCTGTCCGCCCCACCTGGGGACTTCGCTGCTGTGCGGTCTGCCCGATCTGGGGACTTGCCCCGTGCGGCTTGATCTGCCTCGCTGGCAGCAATCTTAAACTCAAACCCAACTAACCAACAATCCAACCACCAACCAACCAACCCACCAACCTGTTGGCAGGCTGGCGGTGGTGGTGCCGGCGGACGCGGACCTGTCCGTCACGGCGCCCGCCAAGTGGAAGTTCGCGGCGGCGGACCCGCTGCACGTCATCGCCGGCAACGGCACCACCAGGTGGGTTTGGGTTGATGTTTTTTTGGGGGGGGGGCGGGCGGGCGGGGAGGGGCGGGGGATAGCCGGCAGTGCGAGCGCCGTGTGGAACAAACGGGCAGGCGGCGGGGGATTGGCGGTTCAAGGTGGGCTGGTTGGGCGAGGTAATGGATACTGAGGGAAGGCAGGGGGCCCGGCGGGTTGGGGCCCGAACCAGGCTGCGGGCGGCGGCTGGGAGGGTTGTGGGACGGGCGGGTCCGTGCGTGCTGTTTGGTCGTTGACACATGCCCACCTGCATCCCTCCCTGTACACGTACCCCCCCCCTTAAAACAGGTTCCGGCTGATCAGCTACCGGCAGCCGGTGGCCATTTCCTTCATGCGCCACGGCTTCGACCGCGCGGTGGAGGCGGCGCGCTCGGCGCCCATCCAGGTGGGCGTGCCGGGGGCGGCGTGCTGGGGGCGGCGGCGCGCTGGGGGCGGCGGCGCGCTGGGGGCGGCGGCAGTGCCATACGGTACGCCGTTGTGTAGTAACGAGCATGCACGCAAAGACCGTCAAATACAATGCAGCGCGACGGCATTCCGTTGCGTGTGGGCCGCGGTGCGGTGTCGTGGCCCAAAGACGACGCCCAAGCACAAATGGAGCTCCGGGGTGATGTGCACGTGCGTGTGTCCGTGGGCTTTGCATGTCGCACCGCATCACCGCGCCGCGCCCACGACCTCCTGACGCGGCCCGGCCCCTGCCGCCTGCTGCCCCTGCTGCCGCCGACCCCGCCCCCATCGGCCCTTCATATTATTTGCCAAACGCAACGGTCACATGGATGGCTACCCGCGCCCCCAGGTGCTGCGGCCCAACCAGCCGCTGCAGGTGCACCTGGCGCTCACCAGCACCAACGGGTGAGCGGCGAGCCTGATCAAGCGTCCCTCTCTAGGCGGCTGCTTGGGGGTCTCGGTGCATATGGTTTTAGCGGTTGTGAAATTTTGTGCCGGAGGTCAGCGCATGCGTGCGGCTTTCCGGTGGCCGGTCGCCCACGAAATGCCGACACCATGCCCAACCCAACCCAACAACATGCCACTCATGCCACTCATGCACCATGCCCACCTCACAGGGGGATGCGCGTGCAGTGGAACACGCGGGACGTGGGCGTGGCGCCGCAGGTGCGGGGGGGGGGGGTCGGCGCTGCAGGGGAGCGCCGAGACAGGGGTGCGTGTGCAGGGGCCGACCGTGTGCCGCACAACCGCTATCGAGGTGCGGGAAGCGTGTGTGCCGCACGCCGCTCCGCATGCCTCGCCTGCTACCCGCGTGGACCAATTGACCAGTTGCCTGGCCCGCACGCCGCGCAGGTCCGCTGGGGTCCGGCGTCGGTGCCCTACGAGCCGTCCGCTGCGCAGGCGCCGGGCAAGAAGGGCAAGAAGGACAAAGACAAGAAGGATAAGAAGAAGCACGATGACGATGACGGTGACGACGGTCCGGACTACCCGCACAGCGCCGCCGTGGAGCGCTCGTTCGCCTACCAGCGGGAGGACATGTGCGGCGGCTTCGCCATCTCGGTGCGTGCCGGGTGTGTGGCTGTGGCCTGTGGGTGTGTGCTATTGTGCGGTGGGGCTTGGCGGGGCTAAACTGCAGCAGCGACGGATTGCAGTTTACTTCAAACGGTTGAGCTGGTATGACGCAGATTTGGCAGTGGGGGTCGCGGTGGCGTCACCGCGCCGCCGCGGGCCGTGTGCGCAGCTTGCGCTTGTGAACTTGTGAAGTTACTTGCGTCGGGTGCCAACCACCCGTACGGGCGCCAGGAGTGTGTCCCAACTCCCAGCCACGAATCACGGTCGCGCCCCGCTGCCGGCACCGGCATGTGCGTGCACACTGCACAGGTGGGCTGGGTGGACGCGGGCACGCACCACGTGGCCACCATGACCGGCCTGCAGCCCGCCACACGCTACTACTACCGCGTCGGCGACCCGCAGGTACCGCGGCTGCGGGGCGGGAGGGGCGGTTGGAAGAGCAGTTGGGGGGTTCATAAGCAACGTAAGGGGGTGGGGTTTGAGCGCCACAACAAGCTGAACCAAACTTTCTAGACGGCGGCGGGGCAGATGCTGGGGTGCTTCGGTGGACCAGCCGCAGCCGCCGCTGCCGATGCTGCTGGGAGCCTCCCCACGTGCGTCACCTCAAGTCACGCTCGACCTCATTGCCCGGTCGTCACGCCCCACAGGGCGACGGCGGCTGGAGCAAGGAGTTCTCGTTTGTGAGCGCGCCGCCGCCGGGGCCGGCCGGCACCATACGCGCGCTGGTCGTGGCGGACATGGGTCAGGCCGAGGTGAGGGAGCGGGACGGGTGGAGGGGAGGGCAGGGGTAGCCGTCAACACGGCTCTGTTGTATGTTTGTTTGTGGTTGAGGATGGAGGTTGTGAATACCAGCCCAAGCTAAACCAGCCTAGGGCGCAGGGCACTGCATTCTGCTCGGCTTGTCATGGCGCCTGTCGTGCACGCCACGCGCTGCGCTCTCAGGACCCGAAGTACCGGTAATCATGCATGGAACCCGGCCTCTTCCACCCCGCAGGTGGACGGCTCCCTGGAGGGCAGCCAGATGCTGCCGTCGCTCAACACCACCACCCTCATGCACCGCGACGCGCTGGCCTCGCGCCGGGAGGCGGAGCAGTCCGGCGGCGCCCGGCCGCCCTACACGCTGCTGGTTCACAACGGCGACATCTCCTACTCCCGGTGCGTGCGTGTGCATGTGTCTATGTGTGGCGCCTTTGTGCGGCTACTGTAGTCAGTGTGGCCGCGGCTGCTGCGGTTAGGCTTTTGCATATGAGTATGTTTGGTTGGGCTGGTAGCCACAACCCTGGCCACCCTCCCTTGCGCAGAGGCTTCTCCACGCAGTGGGACAACTTCATGCAGCAGATCGAGCCGGTGGCGGCCGCCATGCCCTACATGGTGACGGCCGGCAACCACGAGCGCGACTGGCCCGGCACGGGCGACGCCTTCGGCGTGGAGGACAGCGGCGGCGAGTGCGGCGTGCCGTTCGACGCGCGCTTCCCCATGCCCTACCCGGGTGAGTTGGGGCGGCTGTGTGTTTCCGGCTGTGTTGTAGACATGCGTAGACCTGTTGTTCATGGATATACCGTACTGTAGGCATACAAATGTGCATGTCCTCGTTCCGCTCGCCTCGCGCTTGCTCGTCACCTGAAACCTGCCCTTGCCGGGCCACCCGGATGCCTACCCCATGCTTATCCCCCCGCCGCAGGCAAGGACAAGATGTGGTACGCCTTCGAGTACGGCCCCGTGTTCTTCCTGCAGTACAGTACGGAGCACCGCTTCGACGCCGGCTCGGAGCAGTACCAGTTCATGGTCAAGGTGCGCGCAGCGTGCTGCACTGCTGCTGCTGAATGTCGTGTGCGCGCTGGTTTACCCATTTACCGACCACCGCCACTCCTCAGCATGTGCACCGTATGGTATGGTAACTGGATTGAACGCTGCGGTGTTGCGACGTTGCGACAGACGCTGGCATCCGTGGACCGCCGCCGCACGCCCTGGCTGGTGGTGGGCGGCCACCGCCCCATCTACGTCGCCTCCACCAACGCCAACTGGTGAGCGCCGCAAGCAGCACGACAGCGGGCAGCAGCGCCGCTGCAGTAAACTAAACGCAGCGCAGGCGCTGCCGGGTCCCCATCGCCATCAGGCTATAGCCATGCAGCACATAAGTGGTGGTGGAGTCCGTATCGCCGTGCAGCACTGAGTTCTGGGCCGCGCCCTGTGCTTTTTGCGGGCGCCGCGCCTCTCAACCCCTCAACCCCTCAAACCCCTAAACCCGGCCTCCCCGCAGGCCCGACGGCGACCAGCCGGTGGCGCAGTCGCTGCGGGACACGTACGAAGACCTGTACATGCAACACCAGGTGCGTGCGGGTGTGTGTGCGGCTGGGCAGCACTTCGCACGCCCCAGGTCAAGCGGGAATGGAGGGCGTTCGCGATTGGACAGAAGGCACATGTTTTATCTACGCCCGCCTCCTGTCTACCTCGATACACTACGCTCGCCACCCTTGCAAGTTCCGTCTCCCTCTCCCGCTTTCCAAAGCATCATCCAAAGCACCCCCCCCCCCCTGCCCACACGCTTTCCATACAGGTGGACCTGACGCTGCAGGGCCACCACCACACCTACCAGCGCACCTGCGCGCTCTACCGCGGCGCCTGCCAGCCGCCGCGCGCCGACGGCAGCCAGTCCGCGCCGGTGCACCTGATTACGGGGCACGCGGGCGCGGGGCTGAGCCTGAACGTGGCGGACCCGCCGCCCGCGTGGCTGGAGGTGAGGGGCGGGCGGGCAGCGGGGTCGCAGGGCGGCTTGGTTACGGGAGGCGGCTGCTGACGGTCGGTGCTGGTAGTGCACGTGTTGGCATGTTTGTCTGGCGGCTGACGTGCCGTACCGTGTGCCACCCGCGCCCGCCCGCAGCACCTGGGCCTGTGGTGGGGCTACATGCGAATGGAGGTGAGGCTGGGGGGTTGGGCCCAGGGGTCGGCCGCCATGGCAAGGCTGCATTGCAGGCATGGAGACTGGAGGGTCCCTGCACGGTCCCTGCATGGTCCCGGCCGCGCTGTTGAGACACGCTTGCGCCGTTGCGCGCTCCACGTCTCCACTTGCGCATGCATGTTACCTGAACCTGACCTGTCTTCACCTTGCTCTTCCCCCATCGTTTTGGACAAGGTCGTCCTGGACTCTGGATTATCTACTGTAGCTCGGGTTGTGTCTGACTTGGCCCACCCCCAGTTCCCCACCCCACCCACGCGGATCCCTGCTGCGCCTGCGCCCCTGCAGGCCAACGCCACCACCATGCAGATTGAGATTGTGTCGGATGAGGACGGCCAGCTCATGGACAGCTTCACGCTGACCAAGCCCGCAGACTTTGGGGAGCGCTACATGGCGGCGGCGGCGGAGAGCACCAGGGGCTAACAGTAGCAGCGCGTGGGTTGAAGCCGCAAATAGCTGAGCTAGTGTGCATGTGGAACGCGTTGAGCAAGCAGTTGAATGCAGGGATGAGCGTACCGTAGTATTCTTTCAACATTCCTTGTACGTACGGGGGTAATGGATGTTGCGTGGGTTCGAACAGCGCCTAGCAGTGGCGCATTCATGCTGCAGACAGGCAGATACACACATGCTGCCATGCGTGGTTTTGTCACAAGACTGTACATAGACCGCAGGATGCCGGTGGGAATGAAATTTACAGGTCGCGCCTTTTGTAGGCACCTTCGATGTCAGTCCGGTCAGGTCCAAAGAGTCGTGAGGTCGTGGAACGTGTGGTTCCTGTCAAAGTCACAGGTGTCGTCTAACCACCTCGCGCGCGCATGCTTGGCATGCGTATTCTGTACAGGTGTACCAGCGTCCTAGTACCTGGGTCAAAAGCTAGAGGAATCAGGGTATCAATGTAAAGCCAGCGGCCCGCCACCTACGGGTGTCCACACTTCACAGCACCCATACCCACACGTGCGGTGGTACCGGTGGAACAGACCGGTAGCGTCCGTGTCAAAGAATCTATACTGAGGAATGCCTGCCACGCCGCCCAATCATCGGCTGCCTGACTAGTGCATTGCTCTCCACTTAAGCGGCGCCAGCACTCCCGCCGGTAATCGCAGCCCCCGGCGACAAGATGGTAGCCCAAGCTCGCCCGGGTCGTTTAGAAGAGCGAAGTCTTCTTCATGATCCTGTTAGGGAGAAAGGAGGGAAGTTGATCAGATGGATGCGTCATGGAACATGTCAAGGAGGAAGCTCTGCTGCGACTGTGCAACGCACTTCGTCGCCCACGCACAAGGCGCGCCCTTCCGACTATTTGACCCGCCAGCAGCCGACCCGCCGAGAACCCGGCCGTCACGCACCGGATGAACTCGTCCTCGTCGATCTCGTTGTCGTCGTTGCGGTCCGCCTCCGCAATCATCTCTTGAAGCTCCTCCTCTGCACGAAGCAAGGGTATGGCAAACGTCAAATGCTGCATGTGCGCACGAGGATACGGTGCCTGCTGCGTTGTAACCCATTCCCGTTTGGGGGGACATGTTGATTGGAACCAAAAGAGACCTGCAACCTGACACACTCACCAGTCAGGTTCTCGCCCAGCTCCTTGGCCACGCGCCGGAGATCCTGTGAATGCCGCATCATATTGGTGTCAGCTTGGTTATCGTGCCCCGCTCTCCAAGCCCCTCGCCCACTGCTACACCCACACGCCACAATCGCAGTCGCCCCACGGCAATTACCTTGATGGTGATGGTGCCCGAGTTATCGTCGTCGAAGAGCCGGAACGCCTTCAGAATCTCCTCTCGAGAATCACGCTCGCCCATCTTAGCGGTCATCATGGTCAGGAACTCCTCGAAGTCGATGGTGCCCGAGCCGTCCTTGTCAATCTCAGAAATCATCTTCTTGATCTGTGGTTATGCAATAGACGCCGCGCATGAGGGTCAGGTGCAAGTGCGCGATGACGCCGCGCATGTTCAAGGGAGGCCACACGTGCCCGCAGGCCGACCGATGCTGCCGGAAGCGCGAGGTGGGGGTGGGGTTGCCGGCTTCGGATGCGGCCACACAGGACAAGCCCTGTACACGGTCCTCCGCTGCACCCGTGGCAACGCGCACGTAACAAGGCTGCGCAAGTCCCCGTTTTCCCCCCTCGTTTCAAGCAGGATTCGTAGCTGTGTACCCTGCAAGGTCGATTCCCACACAAGGCTGTTCCCGCAGAAGGCGGAAGGTCGGGAGTCCGCACCGACCGACCGCGAACTGCTACATTGATATGCTAATGCCACCTCGCTTGCGACACTGCACTAGCGATGGAAGGCTGGCGGCGTCGTCACGCGCGCGATAACTCCCGGTCAATGTTGCGGTCAACAATTGGGCGAACGAAGCCCAAGAGCCCAGCTCACCTCCTCCTTCTTGGGCTCGAAGCCCAGAGCACGCATGGCCACCTTCAGCTCCTGTATGGTTGAAAACAAGCGACGGAGAAGCCAGGTTTGAGCGGAGAAGGTGCAGGGACAGCCCGGGCATACTGTAGCGCGAGCCGGCCCCAAGCTGGCCAGTTGCATGCACATTCTTGCACACAATCTCATATCACAGCGCTAGCGAAGAAAGCCGGGCGGTGGAAAGTTCCCGGTTGGCTGGACGGATGCGGAGGAAGGCCAGGCTCTTAAAGCCGCGGGAGCGCGCGTACCTTGGCATCAATGGTGCCACTGCCATCGGTATCGAAGCTGCATGTACAGAAGCCAAACAGGGGGCCAGGTTCAAGCGCTGAAGTTCAAACACAGGGCGCCTGGTCCAATTTCAATCTGCGGAGCTGCGGAGGTCGCCCCCAGACTAGCACCTACAGGTCGAACGCCTCGCGGATCTCCTGCTTCTGCTCCTCAGTCAGGCCAACGCGGCCCTTCTTCTGGTCCCGGCGCGCGGAGACGACGGTCTTTGCCTTGTAGCTCATGTTTCTGACTTAGAGGGCGAGAATGGGACTAGAAAATGATCAGGTTATGTTGCGGCTTTGGTTCTACGTTGAGGGCGTGCCCGGTCAAGGAACAAATTTCAGAGCTGCATGGGGGCTTGGCCCCATCCGGTCGAGCTGGCTGAGAGCCGTCCATGGACGGCATTGTTTGTCGCATCCAGAAAGAGCTAACCTTGCAACTATCCAGGCCACTGCCGGCAGCGCTACCTGCTGCAGACTGTTGCAGGCAAAATTCACAGCCCGGTACCCGGAACAAGCAGCAATTTCGGACAGCTTCAGTCGCATAAAAATCTATATCAACACCGAATTTGTTAAGAGGCTTTGCGCCCACCCCACGTCGCGGCCAAGCCCTTCTCCGACACTCGGCCATGTCGCTCAACGCCTGCGTCAGCCGCTGCCCCGCTAGCGCTCGGCAGCCCGGAACATGCATGTCGCTGCCGCGACTACAACAGGTGCTCCGGGCGTCCGCAATGACTGTGTCGCAGCGCCGTCCACGCTTCGTCACTGCGGCTGCGGCCTCCACGCGGCCGGACCGCGCCCCCCCGTCACAGCAGGCCTCCACTCGGCAGGAGCCGGCAAAGCAGCGCCCGTCGACCGGCCTTGAGAAGTTTCGCTGCTTGGCGCTCGCAGCCGTCGCCGCAGCCGCTCTCGTGAGTGTTGTCCTCGGGCGGTTCCGTACAGCGGCCGAGGCCGGGTACGGACACTGGCGCGAGGAGCAACGCCTGGGTGGTTTGCCCCTCGCGCCCACATGCAACCGCAACCACTTTGGCTCTTCCATTGCTCTGCGTCACACATGCGTCACACATGCGTCACACATGCGTCACACATGCTTGACAACTTGTGCATGCGCGCAGGTGCTGGGGCCTGCGGACGAGGCGCAGGCGGCGCGCAGCGGCGGCCGCATGGGCGGCCACCGCAGCCACGCCGGCATGGCGCTGCGGAAGCGGTGAGTGCTTTTGACCGACGGCAGCGGCGGTGGATACCAGCCGTGGGCACGGCACAATGCAGGGACAATAATTGCCTACGCGCATGCCTGCCGGCGCTTCCTGCCGCCCTTCCGTCTGCGGGGTTGCATTCCCCATAGCTTTCAAGGCAACCGCCGCACCGCGTCGCACGCACACACCCTCCTCCGAGTCCCAACAAACCAAACCCGCCCTCCTCCCAACCACACACCCAATCGCGACAGCGCGTCCGCCGCCCGCCCCGGCTCCTCCATGTCCTCCACCTCCGTGTCCGCCGCCGCCTCCGCCGCCCGCCGCTACCGCGTGCCCATGTCCATGCGCCTGCGCGCCGCGCCGCGGTCCGGCTCCTACACCGGCTCCCGCCGCGGCAGCGTGGCTGCGGGCGCGGGGCTGGGCGACCCCTCGCTCACGCTGTCGGCCATGCAGCAGGCGGTGCACACCGTGCAGGTGCGGGGGCGGGGGGGGGGGCGGGAGGGCATGGGGCGGGAGGGGCATGGGGCGGGCTGTGCGGCGGGCAGGGAATGGGCCGGGGGCGGGCTGTGCGGCGGCAAGGCATGGGGCCACTAACTGGCGTAACTCGTCAGCGACCTAGTGTGGCTGTTGAAGTAACCACCGCCACCACCATCACCACCACCGACATGGACCACGAACATGGCCACGACCCCCCCAGGGCTCCGTGCGGCCGCCGCTGCTGCTGGGCGACATGCTGGCCTACCCCGACCTGGCGGCAGGCATCGACCTGGAGGTGGGCGGCGCGGCGGGGGGGGGGGCGGGGGGGGGGGGATTGCAAAGAGGTGGCGCGTGCGTGTGTGGTCGTGTGCCTCACGGCACGTAAGGGGGTGGATGCGCAACATCAAGAGGGGGAGGACGCAGGGTATGGCAGCAGCAGCACCAGCAGCAGCGGGTCGCGGTGATTGTCCGGCGGGGAGGCGCACGCGGCGCGCGTGCACACTCCGGGCGCGCGGCCCACAGTGCACGGCACGCACATGCCTTTGTTCCGTATGTTCTTTGTTTCCAACACACACCCACACCAACACCCCCATTGCGTGCGTGTCGCAGGCTCTGCCGCTGTGGGCCTCGCTGCTGGGCCTGGCGGGCGCCAACGTGCTGGGCCTGGCGGTGGTGATAGGCATCCTGCGCAACATGCAGGTGGGTTAATCCATTCCAGTTCGCCGCCAATCTCGCCCAATTTTGCAGACCCAAAACCCATGTGCGGAGGAGAGGAGGGGGCTGGGGTTAGGGGCCCGGGCGGGTGGGTGGGCCTGGGGGGCCGGGCTGGGACCTGGGTCCGGCGGTGCGAGCGCCAAGCCGCGGCTGGTAACCGCAAGCCTCCGCCCAGGCACACGCACGTCCTGGGGTTGCGCGATTTCCGGATGGTAAGCCGGTCGCCGGCTCCGCAGCCGGGTATACCAAGTAATTTACTGCCACATACGCACACCCGCACACCCGCCCGCACCCCGCAGGACGAGAGCGAGCCGGTGTCGGTGGTCAAGGTGCAGGTGGCCATGCTGGAGCGGCGGCCGCAGCTGCAGTCCAAGCTGGCCGAGCTCAGCGGCATGATCCAGGTGCGCCGCTTCATGTGCTGGTCATTAGGCCAGATGCCGGCCAGACGCCGCGGCGCTGGTGCCCCGCCTGTATACATACAAGATGGCACAAAGAGAGCGTTCACGTTTTCAGCCATACGTGCAACCCCCGGCGTTGTCTGGACGTGCACCGGACTGGGTGCTGCGCCTGCCGCCGCCTGGGGTCGGTCGGGGCCACGGCGCGCTCCGCCTCCCAGCCCACCTGCATCCTCTTGCGCCGCTGCCTGCTGTCCACGCGCCCATCCGCCCGCACACGCAAACACACACACGCACACACGTTGTGCTCTCTAACACACGCACACACACACACGCACATGCGCAGGTGGGCCAGCAGGGCGCCTGGCTCATCCTGGAGGAGGCTATCCTGCAGCTGCTGCAGCACCAGGTGGGGAAAGGGGTGGGGGACGGGGGGCGTCTATGCAATGTCGGCGGGGTTGTAAAGATGGTCGGGCGGGGATTGTGAACACCAGCCCGAGCTACACCAAACCTAACTAGACAGGGGGGGACTGGGAGGGTGCAAGGATTGGGTGGAAAGGAAAGCGGTGCCGCAGGCACTGAAGACCAGCAGACGAAGTCGTTACCGGATGAATGGGGTGGGCAGTAAATTCCAGCCCCTAAAGTCAACTGTTGCAACGTCAAAACTAGCTTCGGGCCGCTTACTCCTGACACCAACGCCTGGGGTCCTGCGTCCCGACACCGCCTGCGCCTGGTTCCGGCCTGCGCAACACTCAACCTCCTTGCACCTCTTTGCGCCACGCGCCAACACTCGCGCGCCAACACTCGCGCCAACACCCGCACCCATTCTTCATCCACATTCGCTACGCTCACTCTCACGCGCCGCCGCCGCCGCCCGCAGAGCCACATCGCGTACGGCAGTGTGGCCAAGCAGCAGCTGGCGAGCAAGAAGAAGGCGTACGCGGCGTTCGGCGAGATCGCGGAGGCGGAGGCGGCCAAGGCCAAGCGGGAGGAGGTGCGGGCGGGGGCGGGGGGGGTTAGTTTTCTCCAGTTTCCAAATCAACCATTTGGGGGGGCGGGTGCGTGTGAGTGAGGCCCAGCCCAAGCTAAATCGTAGGTGGATAACGGGAGTCGTTCTGCGGTATCCTGAATGGCGCCCCCACGCTTGCTTGCGATGTGACGGATGACGGCCGACCCGAACCCTACACAGGCAGTGGTGCGCCACATCGGTGAGACGCAGTCGGACGACGAGGGCGAGGCCTCCCAGGGCGGCGGCGGCCTGTTTGGCGGCTTCCTGAACAACATGGGCATGGGCGGCGGCGCGCCCGCCAAGGAGATCACGGTGGTGACGCTGGTGCTGGCCACCCGCGGCAAGCTGGATATCCCCGACCGGGTGCGTGTGTGTGTGTGTGTGTGTGTGTGTGTGTGTGTGTGTGTGTGTGTGTGTGTGTGTGTTTGAGAGAAGGATTGTAAACACCAGCCCAAGCTAAACCGAACTGGCTAGAATAGACCGAACTGGCTGAGAGTGAGGTCAGGCAACTGCATTTGGAGTGTCGAGAAGCGGGGGTTGCAGGGTCGCGTGGTGACACTGCCGCTGCGGCGGCAACAGATGGTACAGCAGCGAGGGAGGGAGGGTGGGGAGTGCGAACGCCAGTCCAAGCTAAACCAAGCCCACCGTAAAGGGGAGTTACAGCTGCGGCAGGCTGGGGCGCTGAGGCTGTCGTGGCTGCTCCGCTTGACGACCCTGCCTTGCTTCCGCCTCCTCCCCGCCGGCACAGGTAACGGACTGGAAGGGTCTGCGGCACGCCATGCAGCAGGTGCGCTCGGGGCTCGGGTGGAGGGCGAGGACTGCTGGAGGGAGGGCGCAGCCAAACGGTCCGAAGGCAAACGGCGCTGTGACCTCGTAGCCCGTCGCTTAGACAGCGAGATGCTGTGTCGCATCTGAGTAGCGCTTCTCTGCTCGACGCATCTGGGCTGCGACGCACCCACTCAGCTGTGTGCTTTCAGCAACAGACGAACCCGCTGCACCTGCGCATGCGCATGTGTGTTTTGGAGGAAACCAAGCATGTGCGCACGCCCGTGTGTATTAGAGAGCACAAGGGAAAACGACAACAAGCCGTGTGTGTGTGTGTGTGTGTGTGTGTGTGTGTGTGTGTGTGTGTGTGTGTGTGTGTGTGTGTGTGTGTGTGTGTGTGTGTGTGTGTGTGTGTGTGTGTGTGTGTGCCCGTGCGCAGGTGACGGGCCTGTCCTCGGACCGCATCATGGCGGTGGAGCTGCTGTGGACGCCGCGCTCCGAGTCCGACTACCTCACCGTGCCGCAGCTGGAGCGCGACTACCCCGACCTGGTGCCGCTGGGGCCCGCCAGCCCCCACCCCCCGCAGCAGCAGCAGCAGCAGCAGCCGGGCGCGGTGGGCTCGGGCGCACCCAACTGAGGACCGGGGCAGGTGGATGTGATGGGACGAGGGCAACAGGGTGACAACTGGGCAGGCTGCGGGTGAAGGTGCGGGCGCAGCTGAAGGTGAAGGTGCAGGTGCAGGCGCTGCGTGCCTTTCGTACGGTTGCGCTGCTGCCGCTGCGCAGCACCAGCAATCCAGCAGGAGCGGGGGCGCAAGCAAGGCTGGGCTCAAGGCCAAGGCCACAGTGGCGGCCGAATGGTGGACATGCGGGCACCAGAGGGCTTCATTTCCTGCGATGTCAATGCATTTCCAACGAGTGATTTGATCAGGCGCTCCCGATCGTACTCTGGTTGTGCGGACGTGATACGCAGAGGGGTGCGAGTGTGAGTGCAAGCATGCGCAGGCGCGCGTGAGAGAGAGCGGCGAGGTGTGAGATGTGTGCGCTCACGTGGTTACCAAAGGTTGCGTTGAGTGTGTGCTCATATTGAGTTTGAGTTTACTGGCAGGTAGGACAGCAATAATGATTTGTCTGGGGGCCTAAACAATGTGTGTACATCGGGCGCAGGCATGCATGCGCACCTACCAGGCTCAATAGCATGATTAGCATCCCTAAACATCGGATAATCGGATTCCTTCCTTCATCCACTGAAGAGATCCGCCGGCAGTTCGCGTGCCTAAGAAAGGGGCATTCCCTTTCACCGATTGTGCTGTACTGCGCTGTGATTGTTGGTGGCGGGGCTGTGCAGCTGTAGGGTTGCCCGTGTACGGATGGCCCTCACACCGTGGGGGCTGTGAATACCATCCCAAGCTAAACCAAGCTGAACTAGATAAGGGACAGTGCCCTCCACGGGGGCATGTCGCACCCGTGGAGGGCACTGTAATGATTGCCCGCGAAGAATGGGACAGCGGGCAGCGCAGATTAGAGCCCGAGCTCACTGGCTCACTGGTGTAAGGCCCGCACGATTTGCGATAAGCAAGGTCATCAGCGCTGCACACTTATACACGGCTTGGGGTGAGTTGGTCCCTGCAGGCGCCACCCAGTGCCTTAGGGATGCGGCGATGCGCCGGTGCCTGGTCCCTGCCCTGAAGCAAGCAAGCAACCAAGGTCATGAGCACTGTACACGGCTCACGGTCCGATGGTCCGATGGTCCCTGCAGGCACTAGGTGCCTGAGGTGCAGGGGACTCCCTGCTGCCCGCTCGTGCCCCTGCCAGCCTTGCTGCCCGCCCCTGCTCCTGCAAGCAAGCAGGTGGCGATGTGCGCCTCGCGTGATGATTGAGCCAAGAGCCTTCGTAGCGCTGTGGGGGCTTAGTCTGTTTCCCCAGGGACTTAACGCAATGCCCACGCTGCGCGCGATGGGCAGGGATGGGCACTCCGACCAGGCCGACCAGGGTTTGGGCCCCACGCAGGTCGTTATCGCAGTTCCTTGACGCACGCTGACTGCGCTGCAAATTATGTACACACTAGTACCAGCCAGTTTGTAGGGCAAACGCACAAGGCCCGCTCAAAATGGAGTGGCGCAATTTTGTCGCGCCAAACCAGGAGCTCGCTATGCGAGCGCACACGAGAAATATAATCACCAGGACTGTACCGGAAATGTCGTTCGTCGACGATAACGCTCCGCTCGCCCACTCGTTGGACCTGCTGTATCACGGCGTTGGCTGGAGCTGGCTGCAGAGCGCGAAGAACTCGGAGCACCTAGCGATGGATGCATTGATGGCGTCGACTACGGTAGGTCATTCACGGCCAGGTCGCGACCGGCGCGTCTAGAAGCGCGGGCGGGCGGGGGAGGGGTTCGGGGCGCCGCGGGGCGCGGCAGCCGCGCGACTGCGGCCGAACCCCCGGCCCGAAGCCAGCCTTTGGGGAAGTGCTTCCATCCTGATACCCAACCAAAGAAGTCGGTTTGGACTTTGGCGCACACCAGCGTGCGTTGGCGCGAGCCGTGCGGGCCAGGCGCAGGCCAGCGGCACCCACCCTCCCTGCCGCGCCTACCGGGTTCCACCTCGCCCCCTTGCTACCACCCAACTTAAACCCATTCCATGCCCCCGCGCCCCCGCCCGACACCGCCGCGCACAGGACAACGAGCAGCAGAGCGTAGGTGGGTGTCAGCGGGAGTCACTGGGGGATGGGGTGGGACGGTGCGGTGGCGTGGGGGGTAGTGCCACTGGGCTGGGTCCCTTTCCCTGGTCGACCAACCCCCCAACCCCCGAAACTCAAAACCCCCACGCATCACCCCCCCCCCCCATCCCTCCCCCCAACCCCCCACACAGACAACACGCTGGAAGTTGACACGGACAGCTTTTGGTCCGGCACCGGCGCCCGGACCACCGCGCCCGGCGAGTGTGAGTCGTGTGGCTGCTGCGGTGTTTTGGGCGGGCTGGGTATCGCATGTGTTGCACTGGCCGCCTGTGTGATGGTCTGATGGCTCATGTGTTGCACTGGCCGCCTTTGGCTGCCACCTCCTGCCGCTCGCTGCCCACTGGGCTCGTCAGCTCCTCCTGTTGTCCCTTATCGCATGCCCGCTTTGGTAATCCCCTCGCACCCCCTCCCGCCATCCGTACAGCGCTGCTGTACCGGCTGCAGGCGCCGGCGGCGGCCCGGCTGGCGTACGTCAGCCTGGCGGTGTACCGGGCCATGTACCAGCACGGGTGAGGGCGGGCGGGGGGGGGCAGGACAGGGGGTTGGGCAGGACAGGAGGGGACGGGACAGGACAGGGAAGACAGGACAGATACGGCCGCGGCGGTGGCGGCGTGCGGCTGCGGCGGTGGAGGCGCGGCTGTGCGGCGGGGCCGCGCCCGCCCGTCGTGCACACAGCATGGCTGGCTGTGGCACGTGGCGCGCCTGGGGCCTCCCCTCCCCTGTTCTAGCTGACAGCTCTCTCCCAACCTCCACGCACATACACGCGTTTGCTGCACCGCACGCACAGTCCTCTGTTGTCTAACACATGTTTGTTTCTCCAACGCGCCGCCCCCCGCCCCTCCGCCCTCTTGATGCAGGGACCCCATGTACCCGCCCCGCTTCGTGTCCTTCCTCACCGGCCCCACCCCCACCCAGCTCTACCCCGCATCGCCGCTGTACCCCGTCCGCCTCACCGACGGCCACCAGGCGCGTGTGTGCGTGTACGGGTTTGTGCAGGTGTTGGAGATCACAAAGGAAAACGACAAGAAATACTGCGTGTGTGCGTGTGTGCCGTGGCTGGTGCTGCCCGCTGGCCCTTTCTCCTCGTTCACATGGACGGCTATCCCATCTAATAGGGTTGCTTTAGCTTGGGCGGGCGTTCCTAACCATTCTTACCTGGCCTTGTGAACGTCGTGTCAGTCCCTGAAACTAGTAATGTACGGAATGTTCAATAATGTCCTGCCGCCGCCCTGTCTTGCGCCCACAGGTGTTTGCGCTGTCGCCCGCCGCGCCGCTGTGCCGGTACCTGCTGGTGCGCATGCACGGCCGCGCGCAGACGCAGTGGGAGGGTGAGTGGGCGTGAGGCACGGAGTCGGGGGCACGGCTAGCCGTTGTGAGGACCAGCCCAGTAGGCGGGGGGTGGGGCGCATGCAACGTGGCCGTGCGTGTGCTCCGCCGAGTGCCGAGTCAGCAGTGTGCAGAAGCCGCTTGTTGCCGATGCGCTTGTGGGGCCGTGCTGCGGGGCCGTGCTGTGGGGCCGTGCTGTGGGGCCGTGGGGCCCCCACCTGACGCACTGGACGCGCTGTGTGTACTGCCCGACACCCGTCACTGGAATGCTTGCTAATTGCGAATGCGAATGGGGACGCACACGGCGTCAGAGGAGGTGACCCATGTGACCGGCCATGTACTGCCGACACACACACACACACACACACACACACACACACACACACACACACACACACACACACACACACACACACACGCGCGGGATTGTGAAACTAACACACGCGGGATAACGTTATGGGCGGCCTCAGGGGTACAGGCGCGGCGTCCTCTCAGCTTGCCTCGTCAGCCCCGATCCGGGTCTCTGCAACCGCCGCCCGCCACGCGCCTCCATGCAGCCTCGTGCTATTTGTTTCCGCGCCGCCCCAAAATCGTTCCCTTCCACGGGCATTAGAATAGTTAATGGGCGGGCTTTGGGATGCGTGTTAGGTAGCTCACTAACTTGCTTGTTGCACGCCGCCCCCGATTCGCCTTTGCCATTTTGCCTGCCCGTGACACTGCTGTGCTGCCGCCTTGTGCTTTCCATTTGCGCTCGCCTATAGGTGAGCCTGGCTACGGACAGCGGGCGGGTAACAGGGCATTAGGCGTGCCGGGCAAACGTTTCTAGCGCGTCACTGGCGCGGCGCATGGACGCATACAGGTGCACCTCGGAGACGAGGCTGAATGCCAAACGCCCGGGTAGGGGGTTCCAGGCGTCATATGCGGGTAAGTACGCAAAGGTAGACAACAAGGGCAACATCGCCAACGCGGAGCTCGGTAACCGGCGTAGGTATCTGTATACAATTGCGCGCGCGTGTTTGGCGGGCTTATTTGTCCGTCTGCTTGATTGTTTTTAACACACACACACACACACACACACACACATAGGCGCCACGCGGGCTTTGTTCCATTTGTTTGTCTTCTGACACTCAGACGCCAAGTACTACATAGCCATCCGGGCGGTGGCGGCGCACGGTCGGGCGGCGCCGCTGTCGGAGGTGCAGCGGGTGCGAGCGAGCGAGCGAGCGAGCGTGTGTGTATGTACGTGTGCGGTCTGCACGCGCGCATTTTGCACGTGTGTTCAATGGGGCACCGGTGCACTGGGGATAGGAGAGCCCCGTCCGACCTGGGTCCCTCGCCTCATCGCCACCCTCCGCCGCTACCGCCACGCTCCGCCGCTGCCGCCGTCTCACTGTCGCCTCGCCGCCACCCTCAACATGACCCGCAACATGCAACATGCAACCGCCTCCCTGCGCGCAGGTGGCTCGCTTGACCGCTGGCCTGGGGCTGACGTGGCAGACCACTCGCGGCCTGATGCCGCCGTCACTGGAAGCTGCAGCTGCCGCCGCTGCCGCAGCAGCTGCTGCCGCGGCTGCACGAGCTGCCGCCGAGCCTTATGCGCCGCCGCCGGCGGGCGCACCGATTGCAGGACTGCCGGAGGCGGAGGAAGCAGGGCCTGCGGCGGCGGCGCCTGCAGCGGCGGTGCCCGTGGCTGTGGCGCACGGCGGCGGCGCCGGCGGGGGGGATTTGGATCGGGTCCTGGAGGCAATAGACCAGCTGGCGGGCGCGTGGGGTGCTGCCGAGGAGCCGGCGGCGCGGGAGGAGGACGAGCCGCTGGGGCCCGAGGAGCGCGAGGCGGCGGCGGCGGGGCTGGCCCTGCCGCGGGCCGAGGTGTTTGACGTGCAGCGGCTGCAGCAGCAGGGGCAGCAGCGGCATGAGAATGACGGTGAGTGGTGTTGTGTGTTTATTACCATGCTTAGATTGTTGTGGGGCTGCGGCTCCTGCTGCTGCTGCCGCTGGTCAAGAAGGGCGCAATCCCAGAACGGCGGGAGGGATGCTCCATGCGACCAAGCAGGACTCACAGCGGCCCCTCAAGCGATACTACCCCTGCTCACGCAACCTTGCTGCGTGTTTCTTCCCCGCCTGGACAGACGCCGCTTTCGCGTGGGCCTGCACCGCCTCCTCCCTGCCCTGGCGCCGGCCGCGCCGGCGCAGGCGCGCGCCGGGGCGCGGCGCCGGCGCCGGTGCCAGTGCCGGTGCCCGCGCCGGCAGCGTTGCCGGCACGCAGGGCCCCAGCTCTTCAGAGCCGGCTGCCATGGAGCTAGACGCGGCCGCCGCCGCGGCGGCGGCAGCGGCGACGGCGGGCGGGCCCGCCAGCGCCGACGGCGGCGCCGACGGCCGCGCCGGCGGCGGCGGCGACGGTGCGGCCGAGTCGCGGCCGGCGGTGACGGGGCCCACCTCTTGCGAGCTGCGGGTGCTGGCGGCGCGGCAGCAGCTGGGCAGGTACGTCTCGCCCACAACCGCTCCTCCGCAACCGCTCCTCCGCAACCGCTCCTCCGCGACCGCTTGTCCGCAACCGCTCTCCTTCATCAATACCGTACTCCTCTTTTATCTGACTCTTCTCCTTCATTGTCTGAGACTCCTTGCTCGGCATGCTCTGCTTCTGACTCTCCTCGCGATCCCTCGCGACCTCGCCCGCCGCAGCCTTGTGCCGCACCTGGCGCACGTGCCCTGGCCCGAGTTCTTCCTCGTCGGCGGCAGGCCCGTGGCGTCGTCATCGCCACTCACACTGCAGGCGGCCGTCACCGCACCCACGACGGCCGTACTGCGGTGGCGAAGCTGCAGCAGCAGCACCAGCGCTGCCGGTGGCGGCGGCGGCGCGGCTGTTAGCGATCATGCGTCGGCGGCGTCGGCGCAGCGCTTCAGCGCGCTCCTGGCACTGGCGGCGGAGGGGCTGCCGCCGGGCGTGCTGCCGGCCGCCGCCGCGCCCGCCGCCGCCGCCGCCGCTCGCGCGGCGGAGGGGGAGTCGCCGCGCCGCCAGCAGGGACCCTTTGGCTCGCCGGCGGCCGTCGAAGACGTCGCGACGCGCATGCTGCAGGTGCTGATGGCGCCGCCATTGCCCGCCACCGTCGGCGCCGCCGCCGCCGCCGCCGAGGCTGCCGCCGCCGCTGCTGCCGCCGCCGCCGGCGGCGGAGGCCGCAATCCAGAGGCGGCGGCGCTGCAGCGCCGGATCGCGGAGCTGGCGGCGACGGTGGCGCAGTGCCGCGAGGCGCGTGCGGCGCTGTCGTACCTCATGGCGTCGTACCCGGCTCTGGGCATGAGCATGCCCGTGCTGCGCTGTCGCGCCACGCTGCACCACGGTCTGGTGGCGGCGGAGGCGCGGCTGGCGGCGGCGCAGCTGGCGGCGGCGGCGGCCAGCAAGGCCAGCGGCGTGGCGGCGGCGGAGCAGCGCGTGGCGTCGGCGTCGGCGAACGTGGCGGCGGCGGCCGCGGCGCTGGCGGCGGCGCGGGCGGAGGTGGAGTCGGATGTGGAGATGGCGGAGGTGGGGGCGGGGGCGGCGAGGGCGGCGCAGGCGGGCGGCGGCGCAGAGGGCGCGATGGAGGTGGACGGCGGCGGCCCAACAGCGGCGGCGGCGGCGGCGGCGGAGCCGGCGGCGGCGGCGGCGCGGCGGCGGCACCTCCGGGCGGCGGTTGCGGCGGCGTCGGGACCGCTGCCGTACATTCCCGGCCGCGTGCTGTTTGTACAGCTGTCGGGCGCCGCCGTGGGGCCGGCGGCGCGGCACGGCCTGACGGGGTTGGGGCTGCCGCCGCCGGCAGGCGCCGCCGTGGCCGCTGATGCGGAGTTCACGGGTGCCGCTGCTGCTACTGCTGCTACTGCTGGTGGCTACTGCTCCGCGCCTGCTGCAGCGGCGGCGGGCGGCGGCAGCAGCACGGCGCCGATGGATGCGGAGGGGGGCGGCGCGCCGGCGGCGGCGCCTGGATCTGGATCTGGATCCTGCGGCGGCGGCGGCGGCTCGTACGGCTGGCTGGTCTCGATCCATGACTTCGAGCACCTGCTGAGCCCCGCCTGCTGAGATCCGCGCTGTCGCCCTGCCCGCACGTCTCCGTGATTGACGACTACCGGTAGGTGGCTCGCAGCCGTGAGCAATGCAGCGACCGACTCCACCTGTGGCCCTGAGCGCGCGCGACTGCAGTGCTATTTTGCGGCGCCAGTCGGACAATTTGGGGCCGTGCACAGATCCGCGCTGCCGCAACCAGCGCCGACGGCAGCGCGCTCGACGGCGCCAGTCAGTCGGGCAGTGTGCAAAGCGCCGCGAGCAGTCCACCCTAGACCTGGCGGCCCGCGCTCCGGCGGGTACGCGGGTTCACGGCTGCAGCAGCAGGAGCAGCAGCAGGAGCAGCAGCAGCAGGAGCAGAGCCCCAGCAGAGCTTAAGGGCAGAGCTAGAGGTGGGGCGACCGGACTGCGAGTGGTGGATGCTGCTGCTGCGTGAGGGCTGCCCGGCGTGCGTGTGCAGCAAGGGGCTGTGCGCCAGGAGTTCGCCACGATGATTGTTGTCGCGCGGCTACGTCCTGTGGCGCATTCGGGTGCGCTGGCTGCGGTGCCGCTGTGAGAGGATGGGGCGCAGGTCAAGCCGTGGCAGCGGCGCCTGCAGCGGTTGAGGGGCAGCTGCGCACAAGTTTTTTGTTTGGTGTTTCATTGCGGATCCGCTTGACCGGCGAAGTCGACTGGGTTGTTGTTAGGTTCATATTTTATTGGCTTTCGTCGCCGAGGGCTGCTGAGCGGCACGATTGGGCTCGAAAGCACCAATCATTTTCGCAGGACGGTGTTTTATGATGTTTCATGAATTCTAGCTCATACACAGATTGTATCTCTATATGTGAGAATTACAAGCAAGCACCAAAACGGCAAGATGCGCCTGACCAGTTGATTTCGCTGCACGCTACCTATTTTGAGAGGTAGCCTTGCGCATCTGTGGAATTCGCGGTAGTTGTATACGAATTACGCATCATCACGACTTTATCCGCTAGCAGCGACTGCGGAGGGCAGGCTGCAAGGCGAGGGGACGCTGCATAGGCCGTTTCCCGTGAGCTGTTGGATACCGACATGCCCAAGGACGGCATTACGTCTCGCCGGAAGGGTTAAGGAGGCCTATCGGAGAAGAAAGGACTCCCACCCTGGAGCACCCAAAGCAATTCTATCCCAGCCCGCCCGGCGCCTGGCCTGCGTCACCTGCTGGGAATCTAATCAACGCAGTTGTTGTCGGGGGTCTAGTCCGGGTCCAGACTCGGGCCTGCGCCTTCGCTGCAGGCGCCTGGGCATGCTAGGCTCCCTGCCTCCGGTGCGCAGCAGCCGAGCTCGTCCAGCCTAGTTGCACCGCCCAGTTGCATGGCCCACGGCATTCCAGCTGGATAAGATTGCCAGTGACGCTGCGGGGCAGCCCAGACTGCAGCACCGTGCCGGCACGCCGTGTGCGTGACGTCGGGGGCCCTGACCTTCCCTTCGACATCCCGGCGCCCCAGCCATGGCCGACGCCGGGGGGCCCAACAAAGGCGCCAGCCTGCGTAACTCGGCGGAGCCGGCCTCGCCCTCCGCTGGCGACGGCGGAGCCGGCCCCAGCGGCAGCACTTCGCCCTCGCCGCCGCGGACCGGTGGCGGCAACGGCCGCGCGCCTGCCCCGGGCACAACCCGGAAATGCCCAGAGTGCCTCCGCAACTACAAGGGCAAATGGTATCGGCACAAGCACATAGACGGAGAATACACGTGCGACGGCTGCTATCGCTTCTACCTGAAGAATGATCACTACAAGCCGGCAACGTCTCCGGGCACCGCCGGCACTGGCGGCACCGGCGGCGGCGACGCCGTCGCTGCCGGCGGCGACGAGGAGGAGAGCGTCGCTGCGGGCGGCGGTGGCGGTGGCGGTGGCGGTGGCGGCGGCGGTGGCAGCGGCGGTGGCGGCGGCGGCGGTAGCGCCGCCGCCGCCGCCAGCGGCGGCGGTGGCAAGCGCGGCGTCAAGCGGAAGGCTGATCAGTCGCCGCCACTGGACCAAGGCAGTGGCGGAAGCGGCGGCGGCGGCGGCGGCATCAAGCGGGAGCGCCTGGAAGAGGACACAGAGGACGGCGGCGCCGGTGCCGCCGGCGGGGGCGCGGCGTCGGAGTCGCAGCAGGGGCCGGGCGAGATTAAGACCTTTGCGCGCCGTCGCTCCTCCCAGGACGGCGCCGCGGCCGCGCCCGCGGGCGGGAGGGGCCGCGGCGGCCGCGCCCGCGGGCGCATGTCGACATCCGGTTCGGAGGATATCGGCGGCAGCGGCGCCGCCGGCGGTACTGCGCAGGCGGGGCTGACAGAAGCGGTTGCGGCGACGGCGGCGGCGGCCGCGGCAGCTGCGGCAGGGCTTCCAACCATCACGGAAGAAGAGGGCACCGCCGACGCCGCGGCGGCGGTGACGGCGCCGCCAGGCGCTGCCGGCGGCGGCGGCGGCACAGGGCTGGAGCCCGAGGCGGAGGAGTCCCGAGCGGACGGCGACGCGAACGCAGCGGCGGCAGGGGGCCGCAGCGCTGAGCTGGACGCTGACGCCGAGGGGTCCCGCCGCAGCGCCGGCGGCGCCCGAGTCACGGCGCACGCGCACGCCCACATGCACACGCACGCGCAGCCCCACGGCCACGGTCACGCCCACGCCCACCACGGCCATCCGCATGCGCTGGGCGGCGCTGCGGCGGCGGCGATGGCCCGGCGCTCGGCGCTGCTGGCGCACGCGGAGGAGCACGGCGGCGTGCGCTGCGCCGAGTGCGGCTGCACCGAGTCCCGCCGCTGGGTGAAGCACCGAACCGCCGCCGGCGGCGGCGCGGTGGCGGCGGCTGGCGGCGGCGGCGGCGGCGGCGGCGCGGCGGCGGCGGCGGCTGGCAGCAGCGCCGGCGTGGGTCAGGAGGGCGACGAGGACGCGCCGCTGGTGTGTGAGCGGTGTGAGGACTACCACCGGCGGCATGGTTCGTATCCAGTGGCGGCGGCGGAGGCGGCGGAGGTGGCGGTGGATGTGAAGGAGGAGGCAGAAGGGGGCGAGGCCGCGGCGGAAGGCGGCGGCAGCGCCGGTGCTGGGCCTGGGACGCCGGCGGCGGCGTTGGGAGCCGCGGCGGCGGCGGCGGCGGCGGCGGCGGCGGCGGCGGCGGCGGCGGCGGCGGCTGTGGCGGATGATGATGACGTGCTCTTCCTCACCGCGTCGGAACGCGAGTCGCAGGAGCTATCTCCTCTCAAGCCGTTGTCACAGCAGCAACAGCTATCGCAGCAGCAGCAGCAGCACGTGGCCGGGGCAGGGCAAGCAGCAGCGGCGCCGTCGCCGCCGCCGCCGCCGCCGCCGCCGTCGCGGTCCAACCCGAGCCGCCGGTCGGCGGCGGCGGGCGTGGCGGCGATGCTTCGCGCCGCCGCCGCCGCCGACAGCGATCTGGAGGAGGGCGAGGACGAAGCGTTGGACGACGGCGACGACGGCGACGATGAGGAGTTTGCGCCGCCAGGCTCGTTTCGTGCCGGCGGCGGCGGCGGCGGCGGCGGCGGTGCCGGCGCCGGCGGCGGGCAGCGCAAGCCGGCGGCGGGCCAAGCCGGCGCCAAGGCGCGGCAGCCGCGCGCAGCGCCCGGCGCCCGCGGGCGCGGCGCAGCCGCGGCGGCGGCGGCGGGCGCCGCACCCGGATCCGCCGGCGGCGACGCGCCGCCGATGGGTCCAGATGGCGCCGCCGCCGCCGCCACCACCACCGGCGGGGGCGGCGGCGGCGGCGGCTCGATGGCGGGGCGCCGCTGCGCCGCGTGCGGCAGCACTAGCACGCAGTCGGGCTGGCGGCGGCACCAGGGCGGCCTGCCGGGCGTGGTGGTGTGCAAGCGCTGCTACGACTGGCACTACCGGCACGGCACCTACGACCGAGGCGGCGGCGGCGGTAGCGTGGCGTCGTCGCCGCGTGCGGGCGCCGGCGGCGGCGGCGGCGGTGCGCTTGGCAGCTCACCAAGCAAGTCGGGGTCCGCGGCGGCGTCGGGAGCAGCAGCAGCGGCGGGAGCGGCTGGAGGGCAGCCTCGGCGCGCCTCGGCGCGGCAGGCGGCCGCGGGCGCCGCCGCCGCAGTGGCGGCGGCGGCGGCGGCCGATGCGGAGGTGGAGGCGGAGCTCGCAGCGGAATCGCCGGCCAAGCGCCAGCGGACACCGCTGGCGCCGCCTGCCAATGCGTGGGTGCCGCCGCCAGCCCTATCGCCGCCGCCGCCGCAGCAGCAGCAGCAGCAGCAGCAAGAACCTTTCTCGCCGCCGCCGCCGCTGCCGCCGCCGCAGCACCACCAGCCGTTCTCGCCGCTGCCGCCGCCGCAGCAGCAGCCGTTGGCAGTGCAGCAGCCAGCGGCGCCCTTACACATGCCGCAGCAGCAGCAGCAGCTGCTACAGCCATTGCCCGCAGGCGGCTTTGCGGCGCTGCCGCACACACCGGCCGTTGCAGGCGCGACGGCGGCCTTTGGCGCAGTAACGACGATGCCGCCGGCGCATGCCGCCAGCCCGGCGGCATTCCTGGCCGCAGCACAGCACCCACACCCAGACCCACTCCAACACCCACACCCGCACCAACACCAGCACCAACACCTGCACCAACACCAGCACCCGCACTTGCCACCCGCTCCAGCCGTCGGCGCTCCGGCGGCGACGTGTACGGTGGCGCCGCCAGCGGCGTCGTACGGCCAAGCCTTCCCGCCGCAACCGCCGCCGCCGCCGCCGGGACTTGCGATGCCGCCGCCAATGGCGCCGCCGCCGCCGCCGTACACGTCGCCGTACACGTCGCCGCCGCTGCTGGCGGCGGAGCCGGAGCCGGACGTGGCGGCGCTGCGGGCGCACGTGGCGGCCTTCGCCGCCGCGCTGTCGCGGTCCTGTCAGGTGCGGCAGGCCTGGTATGCAACACGCGGCAATGCGTGGCGCAGTTGTGCGGCCGTGTGCGGCCATTTGCGTGCCATTTGCATCCACGGCATCCGCCGCTGCAGTAAAAACCCCTTTAGCCACGACCACACGCCCCATCGGTGCCCGAATGCGGGCCGTAGTCTTCAACCAACGCACCAACCCATTGCCGCGCCGTGCCGTGCCGTGCTCCTCGCGTGCGGCCGCCCCCACAGGCGCTGGTGGAGCTCGACGGCGCACACGGCGGCGCACTGCTGTGCATGTTGGCCACAACCACAACCAACACGGCGCCGCCGCCAGCCGCGGCGTCGGCACCAACACCAGCACTGGCGGCGGCGCCGCCGCCGCAGTTGCCCTCGCCGCAGCGGCGGGCGTATGAGGCGCTGTGCGGCGGCGACTCGCGGCTGCGGTGCCACTTCCTGGGGGACCACCTGCTGCGCTGGTTCCATGTGGGTCGGGTTCGTGGGTGTAGGGGGTGCTGCTGGGCGGTCGCAATGGTGTAAGGGCCTAAGGGGCCGTTGCGTCCTCCGCAGCTCGCTGTCACTTTAAGCCGGCCCGACGCCAGTCATCACAGCTTTGTGTGCTTGCTGCATGCTGCATGGTTTTCACAATGTGTGTGCTGTTACTTCGTCCCCTCCTCCCCTCCTCCTCCTCCTCCTCCTCCTCCTCCTCCTCCTCCTCCTCCTCCTCCTCCTCCTCCTCCTCCTCCTCCTCCTCCTCCTCCTCCTCCTCCTCCTCCTCCTCCTCCTCCTCCTCCTCCTCCTCCTCCTCCTCCTCCTCCTCCTCCTCCTCCTCCTCCTCCTCCTCTGGCCTCCTCGCCCCAGGCGCGCGCCTGGCCCTGCCCGCTGGCGCTGCTGATGGGCCCCTCGGCGGAGCTGGGGCTGGGCCGGGAGGCGCCGCTGCCGCCCGCCAGCCCGGGGCAGCAGGTGTGTACGTGTGTGTGTGTGTGTGTGTGTGTGTGCGGCGGCATGGGGCGTCATGCGGTGAATGTGTTGTGTTGGTTGTCTGTTGTGGTGTTGCTGTTTCGTCCGTGCCGCTTGTGTACTCACCCTCACACACACACGCCCGCTCGCCCCCATCGCCGCCGCCGCTCCTTGCAGGCGCTGTGGAATGGCTCCCGCCGCACCGCCGCCTGCAACTGGGCGGCCGTGGCGGCCGCCTGCAGCGCGCCCAGCTTCTCCGCCGCCACCGCCGCCGGCGTCGTGCCCACTCTGGTGGGCGCCGCCGCGCCGCACGCCCACCTGTGCGCCGCCTCCTTCCGCCGCGTCGTGGAGCAGCTGGCGGCGCCGCTGGCGGCGGGGCTGCTGACCGCGGCGGCGCCGCCGCCTTCGGCGGCGGCATCGGCGGCGGCGGCAGCGCTGCCGTACGTCCGGGACGCGGTGGCGGCGGCGCTGACGCTGGCGCTGCACGTGTGCGCCGCCAGCAGCCGCCTGCAGCTGCGGCTGGCGGCGCCGGGTGACGCCATCGCGGCGGAGGTGGCGCCGGCGGCGGCGGCGGGGGCGCCGGCGGCGGCGGCGGTTGAGTGGGTCAGCCTGCCGGCGGCGCCGGCGGCGGCACTGCAGTTGGTGGAAGGACTGCGCGGCCTCCAGGTTGGAGCCGGCGGCGTCTTTGCTGACGGCGCCGCTGTGGCGGCGTTTGACGGCCTGCCAGCGCTAGTCGCAGCTACGGTTTCCGACACCGTACCATCGCCGGTAGCCACCGCCGCCAGCAGCCCCAGCGCGGCTGTGTGGGTGACGGCGCCGGGACTGGCGCTGCGCGAGGTGCGCCCGCAGCATGCCTCGGCGCCGGCGGCTGCGGCGGTGTCGGCGGCGGCGCCAGACGCCGACGCGTTGGCGGCGGCTGTGGAGGCGGCGGAGGCGGTGCGGGCGGCGGTGCGCGCCGCGCTGGCGAACGGCGACCAGGTAGGGTGGAGAGATGGGGTGTTAAAACGCAGAGCGACCGGCCGACGGGCTGCCGCTTGGGGGCTCACCCTGGCCTCTGCAGCTGTACTCTGCAGCTGTGTACCTCTTCCACCAGCCTGCTGCCGTGTCGTACGCTCCCTCCGTACCGTACAGTACACTCAATCCTGCCGCAACCCCGAATGCCGTACAGGACGAGCTGCACTGCTCCGCGGAGGCGGCCGCCGCCGTCGTGCTGCACCTGGTACAGGCCCTCACCGCCGCCGCCGCCAGCGGCGGCGGCGGCGGTGGCGGCGGCGGCGGCTTCGCGCAGCCGGGTCAGGTGGTGATGGTGGTGTCGCAGCCGGCCGCCAAGAGCGGCGGCGGCGCGCGGCAGCTGCCGGCGGCGCTGGCGGCGCTGGCGCGGCCGGTGCCGCCGCCGTCGCCGCCGGTGGTGGTGGAGGTGCCGCTGGTGCCGGTGTCGGTAGTGGCTCTGCGGAGCTGAGGTGCCGGTAGTCATCGCACGCAGCAGGACCCACGCGTGGGAACTTGTACGGTGTAACGCAGTGGTACGTTGTGCTTTGCCTGGCACACAGAGGCTCGCCGGGGCCGCTCAGGGGCCCGCCGGGGCCGCTCAGGTGCGTTGTTGACGGTCCAGCACAGCAGGGTAGCTAGGGTAGCTCGGAGGCGGCAGGCTTTGGTACAGGAGCGGGGTGAATGGTGGCGCCGTGAATGGCCAGTGGTAGGTAAGCTGCTGCCACGCCTAAATCTGCCAAGCCGAACTAGGCGAACATGGCTTGCGGGTGGTCATTTGGCGGCAGGGCATGGCAGCAGCAGCAGCAGCAGCAGTAGCAGCTAGCGTTGTGTGTTCTCCGGCCGCTGGCCAGCGGCATGCGCAGCGTGTGCAAATGATTGTGTAGGATGGATGTGCGTTGGAGAGCACAGGGAAAGTGTATGACGCGTGCGTGTGCGCGTGTGTCGCATGAGTGCATGCCTAGTCGCGTCAGGATTGTGCGGTTAGGAGTTAGGAGTTAGGAGTCACGGGAAGCCTTCGTGGTTGCAACACGATGGATGGCGGCGGTCGATTTGCGCGCTCGTTTGAAATTTACTGGACCCAAACAAGCGTTGCAACTTGCAAGCGGGCGCAAACGGCAGGGCGCACTGGCTGCTGGGTTGCACCAAGAGGTATGTGGCAAGTGCGGCAGGGCGCAAAAGATGTGTTGAGTTTGGTTGCGGTGATTGAGAGGCTGACGTGAGTGCTTGGGTAGCAATCTTTCTGAGGTTGCTTAATTCTTTTTCTTGGGCGCGGGCGTCGAGCACCGTGGAGCGGTGGTGGTGGCGTGGTGGTGTGTACACCGTGTGCGACTGTACCCGCGTGTGCGTGAGCGTTCTTCAGTAGTTTATGGTGTGATGGCGTCTCCTGAGAGCCACATGCTCCTAGCCAGGAATCCAACTGCGCACGCGCACTGTGTAGGCTGTAGAGTAGCCTGGGCTTGCCATGCTGTTTGCTAGGCTTGCCGGTAGACATTGCTGGGCAAGGCGGCAAGCCACGCTGTAGGTGGTGGTGGTGAGGGTGGTGAGGGTGGTGTGGTGTAGTGTAGTGTGCTCAAAGCACAGCTTGCAATTTGCAATCCTAATCGATGAGACTGCTCGTTAGCTGCATGCGGCAGCAGGTCCTTCTCGGAACCCATGCAACATCCCGTCATGCTCCGTGCACCACCAGTACTGGTCGTCAGACCGCGCCGCAACCCCTGCCACTGACGGGCGCGCGTGTGCTGCGCACCGCGCATTGTGTGGAGTAACCTAGGCTTGCTATGCCAGACACCAGTAGAAATTGTTTGGCAAGGCGGCATGCCACACAGCAGGTGGTGCCAAACAGCATGTGTCTCGCAGCCTTTTTCTGCTGCTGATGGGCTCTTGCGTTGGGATGGGACTTGACGTTCTCAAAAACTCTCGATCCTTTGCCATGTATCGATCGCATCATCACGCTCTCGCTAACCTGACCCATGCTCGTATCAACCACACCACGCCGTGAGTGCACGGCCCCGCTCTCTTTCAAGCTCATGAGCCCACCCCACATGGACAATTGAGCATTCCAGCATAATGCCCACAGCCGCATGCCCAAAGATGCAAAACGCGTAACACAAGGCAAGTCATGCCCCAGCACGCACCCAACGTGTTTAATGTACAACCCAGCCGGATGGCAATCATCTTCATCATCACCGGGCGCCGGTAGTCAGTTAGAGTAGTTAGAGCGCGTCAAAGCAATCGGGCACAGGCAGTCGGCCAGCCTGACAGTCACACCTCTCTGGTTCGTACCGGTAGGTCACAGACAAGACATGCATCTGCACGCGTGTCAGCACGGCGACGCCCGCACGCACGCCCGCACGCTCGTGCAACTAAGGGCCCCGCCCCCGCCTGCCAGCTCCCTCCCTCCCTATCGCCCACACGCACCGCCTGCCCCAGCGCGCAACGGCGCAACCACCACATCCACCACACCCACCAAACCAAACCCATACTCTCCAAACACGCACACACGCACGACCGCGGACTTCAGGCCGCTACAGCCCCCCCTTAGATCTGACCCGCGCCCAGGCCACCGCCGCCGCCGCCGCCGCCGCCGCCGCCCTCGTCGTACCAACATCGGCGCCGAACTCGTCCACACCGTGGGGAAGTCGCCAACCGCCATCTTGTCCGGCCGCACGAACCCGCCGCATCACATCTCCCTGCGCATTATTGGTCAGTGCATCTCCGAGACATCTTCGACGCCACCCGCCTTCTAGATCGGACAGCTAGCTCGGGCGGGAGCAGCTGTCGGCTTTGTGCTGCAGCCAGGCCAGCTGGTGTGGCAGTAGCAGCCCTGGGACCTGCGGCGCCGGGCCTGCGGGCCCCCTAGGCTGCGCCTCGGCAGCCTGTAGTGCCGTGTTGCGGAAACGGTGTTCTGTCATCTGCTAGCTTGTCCTTTTACTGAAAGGATAACGCAGCACAACACCGCCTCGGCCGCCTCGGCCGCCTCGGCCGCCAACCTGACAGCGACATCCGCGGCGGCGCGGGCACGCGCCAGGAAGCCGGCCCACACCGACCGCTTTCGCCCCTCGACCTTTCGCTCCTCGTCCTTGTCCTTTCGCTCCTCGTCCTTTCGATCCTCGTCCTTTCGCTCCTCGTCTGCCTCCAGCTGCGCGCGCAACCGCAGTTGCCACAACCTGTGCGCGCACACACACACGTCCAGGGGTAGGCAGTTGCAATCGTGCGTGTGAGCACGCGGGTTGCTGAAGCTCTATGGTCACGCGCACTAGCACGAATGAATCAAAGTCTCACAAAGCGTGTGGGGAACTAAGCCTACGGTAACTGCCACGACTCGGGAACGAAGAGGCAAGGTGCCCGAGCCCGGAATATGAAGGCCAGAAGCAAGCACCAGTTACTGCTGACCTCTACGGGCGGGGGTTGGCACGCACGGAGCCCCATCAGGTACTGCTGGCCTCTGCGTGCCGGGAGAAGATAAAGGCGCCCCCGCCGACCCCCGGCATGCTTGCGGCCTACCTGCTTGATTGTGTTAAACACAAAACCCCACCAAACGGAACAAAGCCGCCTTCACGCGCTCACCTGCTTGGGTCCGTGTCCGCGTCCGCATGCTGCGGCGCAGGCAGGTAGTCCGACGCCGGCGGCAGCAGGCCGCGGCCGCGCAGCCACGCCAGGGCTGCCGTGTTGCCGGCTGTGAAAACCGCCTGCGCCTGCTTGTTCGACAGGCGGGCCGCCGCCGTCACCGCCCCGCCGCGCTCTGCCGCCGCCCACTCCAGCGCCTCCTCGCTGCCGGCCGCCGCCACTTCGCCCAGGTCCACCGCCGCGCCACGTGCCCGCAGCGCGCGCAGCAGCGGCAGCCCGGCGCCCAGGGCGGCCGCGGTGGAGAACATTCTTGACAGGAGCAGCAGCCAGGATTGGTGCTCGAAGTCGTAGTGGTCGTGCTGTGGTTGTTTGCCTTCATCCCACACATTGGCGACCCACCACAACACCGCCTCCGCCGCCTTCAGCCCCTCCAGCCCCTTCAGCCCCGGCGGCGGAACCCGGTGCGGGCCCTCCCCCCGCCCCGACGCGTACTGCAATGCCCAGACCGCAACCATCAGCCTGTCGGTCGTCATCGTGCCAGCCCCGCGCTGCCGAAGCATCTCGAGCACCGGCACATGGGCGGCACACGCGCCGTCCGTGGGCGTGAAAGGAATGAAGCGGTCGCTGAATTGCACGGGCACGCGGGCCTCGTCCCACAGCCACGCCAGCGCGTCCGCATGTGCGCCTTGTGCCGCCGCCTGCGCCGCACCTTCGCCCGCGTTCAAGGACACGCCGGCCGCGTGCAGGTGCTTCAGCCGCGCCAGGAAGTCCGGGCGCCGGGCTGCCGCCGCCCAGATGCGTTTCAGCGTGCCGCGCTCGCCGCGCAGCACCTGCCCCGCCACGACCGGTCCCCAGCAGGCCGCCGAGCGCAGGAAATCCACTTTGGCCGCCCAGCAGAGCGTGGGGCTGCTGGCTGCCGCTACCAGCAGTTTCACCAGGGCCCGATCGCGGGCGTCATCCCTGCCCCCAAAATCCCGGCCACCGCCGCCACCGCCACCACCAGCAGCACCAGGGTCTCCCGGCGCATCGCCACGTGGCAGACGCCAGAGGCTGTCGTAGTGCCGCTGCAGCACCGCCACCGGGCAGCCCTTCACAATGGCGCGCAGCACGCGCCACCGGGCTGAGCGAGCCGACGGCTCTGGCTCATCGCCGGAGACCCCCCCGAGCTCCGGCAGCCGCAGCGTCGGCAGCAGCGGCAGCAGCACTTGCTCAAGCGCCGCCACCTGACCCCCCCGCGCCGCCGCTACTGCATCCCGCCGCCTTAGGCTGTAGCCATGCGCCTGCTGCAGCCAGGCCAGGACTGCGCACTGGCCGCCGGCGCATGCGCCCTCGGCTGCGGCGACTAGCCATGCGTCCCTGATCTTGTCCCCGGAGGCAAAGGCCGTCAGCAGCAGCTTCAGCGCGGGCAGGTGGCCGCCCCACGCCGCGGCGTTAAGGGCATCCGCGCTGAAGGAGCAGCCCTCGTGCAGCAGCCGCTCGCAGGCCGCCAGGCTGCCGGCTGCAGCCGCCGCCGTCAGCACCGCCGGCATCAGGGCGCAGCCGGCGTGCGCCAGGGCCGCGTCCAGGCTGGCGGCGTGGCCCGAGGACGCGGCCAGGCACAGCAGCCGCTCGCGCTGCGGAAGCGTTAAAGAGCGCCAGGGCTCGGCGCGGCCCCAGTGCGCCACGAACGCGTGCCCCGGCCACGAGTCAGAGCAACCCTCGATGAGCTTTAAGGTCTGGTACTCCTTGAAAAGCTCTGCCATGCTGCTGTTGACGAGCTTCAGTGGCCAAGCACGGCTGTTCGCGTGAACATGCCCAGCATTTCCAGCACGAGGTCGGGCGTAAGGCGCGCCCATTGGTCCGTTGCTTCTATGTATGCGATTTCTGACATGATAGCACCTGAAGGGACTCAATTCTTAACACAAGCGCGACGCGCCGAGCGTGAGGCCGAGGCAGAGCACACTGTTGTTGTATCAGCACTGTAAGCTTGTGTAGCCTGGATTTGAGTACTTGACGAAGGTGACAGCGAGTCGGCACATAACAAAAGGGGTGCCCGAGAGGATGCCATTGCGGAAAGATATACGCGACGCGACGTGCGGTCGCTTACGTGCGCCTGCCCGCGCCTGCCCAAACGCCGCTAGCTGCTACAACTGGCTACAACTCCGCGCGGTCTACGCGACGACCTGAGACGCTCAGTCGCTCACACGGGTCCTGGTCACCACCAGCAGCTGCACGTCACCAGTTTGGGAACGGGAACGGGAGCTTGTGGGCCTCCCCTGCTTGTGGGCGCGGCGCGCGGGCGATCCTATGTCCTGTAGTTGGCACATGGGCTGGGCCTTGTTTCTATCTGTTCGGGATACTACTGCCCTACTGTACCATCCCACCCCACCCCATGGGTCTGGAGATTCGCCGGTCAGGAACGGCCTGACCCGTTTCCGATTGCCCCGCAACAGGCCCCTCGGGGCCCCCACACCGCCCCGCCTCTGCATCAATGGCTGCCAAACGCCGCCAGCGCCTCCAACTCCCCGCTACCCCTCTAGACCGACCGACCGACCGACCGACCGCATCTACCGCACGTCATCCACAACCGACGCCATCGGCCGCTCTCGCGCAACTCCTGCTCGCCCGCCCGCCTGCAGCGGCGCACGTGCGCATGCAACCGAACACCCACACCCCTCGTTCGTTCGTTCGTTCGTCCAATGTGTCTTGTGCCTAGTAACCCGCGTGGCCGCCCTCCGCAGGTGGGCTGCAGGCTGCAACCCGACACCACTCCTCAGCCACCCGCACAACACACCCGCGCGGCGCCGCCAAACGCGCGGCCGCCGCCTTCCGCTTCGCATTCACCGGGCCCATTTCGCTGGCAGAGGGAAAGGGGGCCGTTGGAGCCGCCCCTTAGCCTCCCCACCTGCTCTCACGCCGCCTGCGGGCCCGTAAAACCTCCTCTCCCACCCGTCATCGACTCATCTGGACCTCCTCCTCGGCCCAGCTTTACCTTGCCCTTCCATCCCTCCCCCCCCCCCCACCAAATTCCGCCGCCGCCGCCGCCGCTGCTGCAGCCCTCTCTCCCCCGCACACACGCGCACGCAGCGCCGCCCCTCGTCTAGTTTCGCTTGATTTAGATTGGGCTGGTGTTCACAGCCCGCCCCCCCCCCTACGCCACGGCCCCAACGCCACGGCCCCTACGCCGCCCGCCCCTACGCCGCCCCTACGCCACCGCGTACACCACCAGTCGCTTGTCATCGCCCACGGAGGCCAGGTGGGAGCCGCTGCTGCTGAAGGACACGCCCCACACCTGCGCGGGCGGGGCAGATGCGCACGAGGAGCGTGCGATGGGTGGTAAGATACGGTGGCTGCGAGCCGTCACTAAAGTAACGTGACGTGGTGCGTGGCTGCGCTGCGCCTCCGCGCCCCCTGCGCAACGTGCTGGTCCGGCGACCCTCAACTAACTACACAGCAAGTCAGCAACCAACCGCATTATGCTCGGCCGCCAACCGCCCCAACCGCCCCGCGCCCCATGCGCCCTGGTCCGCACCTGGTCGGTGTGGTCCGCCGCCATGGTCTGCGTGCACGTGCGCGTGCCGATGTCCCACAGCTTGACGCGCGCGTCGCTGCCGCCGCTGGCGAAGGCGGAGCCGTTGGGGTGCACCGCCACACTGAGCACCCACGACTCGTGGCCTGTGGGGGTGTGTGTGTGTGGGGGGGGGTGGAGGAGTCAAGGGGTGTGTGTCGTTGGCGAAGGGTGCTTGGTTTGAAAGGGGATGCGGAGTTGAGAAGTTGGTTGGCCCCGCCGGCACGGGGTGCGCTGAGGCCCCAGGTGCCCCCTGTCCCCCGGCCGTGCCCCACCGACCCTCTTTCCCCTGCCCCCCCCCCCATCCCCCCCCATCGCCCCCCAACCCCCACCCCACCCCCACCCCACCCCATCCCCATCCCCACCCCCACCCCACCACCACCATCACCATACCACCAACCCCAGCACTTCAGCACCACCCCACCGCTGAAGGCCTCTATGAGCGCGGTGTTGTCGACGTCGTACAGGTGCACGTGCATGTCGTCGCACGCGGTCAGCAGCATGCGGCTGTCTGCATGCAGGGGAGGGGCGGGGTGGGGTGGGGGGGCGGACAGCAGGGGGAGGCGGCGGGGGGTTACATTCGTCATAGTGGTAGAGGGGGGGGGAGGGGGGAGGGGCGGGCGCGCGGGTTGCAAGGTTGTGGTCGTCAGGACCGCGGGAGGTGGGTGGGTAGTTGGCGCCCGGCCCTCCCCCGCGCATCCGGGGCCCCTGCCCGCCTCCTTCCCTGCATCCGCGCTCCCCATGCCCCTTCTTCCAAACCTTGCAACCCCCCTTGTGCCGATTGCATTTTGCCTCAATCGCATCTGCCTTGACGCCGTTTAGTCAGGCAGGTATTCACAACTCCCCCTCCCCCGTCCAAAACCAGGGTTGCACTTTACCTCCTTATCACGGGCCATCCCCCGCCGGCCGCCGCCGCCCCTGCCCCCGCCCCCCAACCCTCTTTGCAGAGGCCCACCGCTTGACATTCACCCCCTCCTGTACCGCTTTTCCAACCTTCTTTGCAACCCCCACACCCGCCCCACCACCCACCACCACCACCACCACCACCGCCACACCACCACACCACCCGCTCCCACCACACACCCGCCACACGCCCACCTGAGGTGAAGGCCAGGCTGCGCACCGGCTTGTGGTGCCCGCCGCAGCGCCCCAGCAGCTTCTGGCTGGCCAGGTCCCACAGCGCCACGGAACCGTCCATGCAGCCCGCCGCCAGCTTGGTGCCGTCGGGGCTGGTGAGGACGCGGGCGGCGGCGGCGGGCGCGTGCAACAGGGGCGGGCAGGGGGCGGGTGGGGGTTGGAAGGGTCGTTGGGTGTTGGGTGTTGGTGTGTGGACGGGGGCGGGTGGGCGCGGAAGGCGGCGCGGGCGGGGCATTGATGTGTGCTGCGGCTGTGTGGGGGGTCGGCGCGGTGGGGGCGCGGCCTGCCCCACGCCCCTCGCGTGTGCCCCCGGGAGCCCCGCTCACACCCTTCGAGCGCCCCAGGCCCTTCGCAGCACCGCCCCTCAAACCCCTGTGACCCCTTCACCACCCCCATCCCATCCCACCCAGCCTCCTCTCCTTCCCCCCGGCCACCCCCCCCTACACACACGCCCCCCACCTGTACGCGGCGCTGAGCACAAACTGCTCGCGCTTGCCGGCCTTGGACTCCGTGGGCGCCTGCGCGGGCGTGCCGCGTGGGCGTCGGCGCATGTGAGGTGTGAGGGCACCGTGAGGGGGTGACTAAAGAAACAGCCTCCCGGTGTCGTGGTGGGGCTGCCAGCAGGCCAGCCCAGCACCGCCACGCCTCTTCAGCCGGAGCCGAGCTGGCTCTGAGGCGCGTGCGCTGCGCAGCTTTTTGCGGTCTGCCGCGCGGCAATGGGTCCGCATGCGCCCGCCCGGGCCAGGTCAGGGCCCCTGGCCTGCCCCCGCCCGCACCTCGCCCCACAAAAACCTCCTCCAACCCTCTGCTCCCTCTCTTGTACCCACCCTCCCCGCCTCCTTGCTAGCTGGCCAGCCGGCTAGCAGCTCACCGAGGGGGCCGCCAGCTCTCCGACGTTCTCCGTCTGGCCCTCGCCGATGCGCCAGAGCACCACGGTGTTGCGCGTGCCCCCCGACACCGCCAGGTCGATGTACTCCATTTGCGGCCCGAAAGCGACCGTCCACGTTTCCGTTGGCGCCATTTCGATGACGGAGATGTTGTTGAGGTGGTCGTTCACGTCCCAGACGCGTATGAGCGAGTCCAAAGCGCTGGAGGCGGCAAATTGCCCTGACCCATGCGCTGCGACTGAGATCACGCCCAGGCCCTGGCCCTCCACTTTGTACACCTCAGATAACCCATGATCGGTGACGTCCCAGCGCTTGACAGACTCGTCCACGGAGCCGGTGAACAGAGATTGCGTGCCTGGAATCCAGCTCACCGTCCAGACACCCTCGTCGTGCGCAATGGTATCGTATTGCTTTGTTAGACGTGTCATGGCGCTCTGAGCGGTAAAATGTGGTCGGGTTGTAAGGCAAGAATGATTTTGGCGCGGTCTAACAGTTCTCCTGCGGGACAGAGGCGTACATGGAATGCTTGGACTGTATTAAATGAGGTATGCACAATGAGCGCCCCTTCAGCAGCGTGCTGGGCTTCAGGCCTTGAGTGCATGCCGTGCGTGCGGTTGGGTGCAGAACACAAGCTGGCAGCCCCTTCGCCCGCCCCGCCCCTGCGAATGCCCGGCCTTCGACGGCAGCCAGCCCCATGCGTGCTAAATGGTCAGCAGGTGATGCCGCACACAGAAGGTCACGCAAGCTGCCACGCGCTGCAATGTCGCACTCTGGCATGTCAGACTGCGGGATGCCAGGGTTGGCTGCGCTGGTCCTGCATGCCGTCTCCCCTTCCACTGGACCAGCAGCTCCAATACACGCATGGCATTGCCTTGGCTACCTCCGGGCTGCCCCGCCGAGCGGGCACTCACGCGGGGGAGGGCCTGGGTGGGCTGGCACAGCGCACGCTGCCAGGAAGTCCGCATCTGTGACCTCTACTTATCTTAAACTGCAAGGGGAGTCTACAGCGGCTTAAGGGATAATGCATGTGGACGGGGCGCTGCGCAGGGGCGCCCGCCGAATACGCGCCCCGAACGCGAGCCCGTCAACGGAACGCTAAGGGCTCACCTGCGGGCCGCGCGCTAGGCCGCGCCCCGCGCATGGCACTGACTCATCCGCACCCGGGCCCGTCTTGCATTATATAAATACAATAGACATCCAGCGGTGGCAACCGAGACTATCCACCAGGCCCCAGCACCACTCGAGCGCGCTAGACAAACGGTCATTTGCAAAATTGCGACTTCCAATCGTCCGCCGGCCACCGGGCCCGAAGCGCTCCTGTGCTGTGCGCTAGTTCCTAGCTGCTAAGCTGCTACAGTCACGCCAGATTTGTCCGCAAAGCGGCGCGCGCCGAGCGCTCGTTGAAGCAGGCGCGGCCAGGGCGGCTTCGCCTGCGGCCTCTCGACCGGGCCCCGGGCCCCGAGCCACCACCAGCGGACTGAGTCGGTTCCATCCGTGCCCACACCCGTGCCAGCAATCCAGCATGTGCAAGAAGCTACCCCACGCCCCGCCTCCCGCCACGTGCGGCGTCGCGACGCCTGCCCCGCCTTCCCAGGGCATCCAGGCGCCCATCGCAACCCGCTACGCTCGCTCGGTGCTCTCGGCCCGCCACCTTGACAGCCACCCCTACCTCTGCCTGCTGCGCGCGCGCGCGCCGCTCGCCTGGTTCCGCTCCGGGCATCGCGAGTTCCTGGCCGCGGTCAACGGCTGGTCAAACCTTCTGGGCCTGCTGCTGTCGCGCCTGCCGCGGCCCGAGCAGCGACTGCCCGTCATCGCCAACCTGTACGACGAGCACGGCGGGGGCAACCTCGGCGCCTCCCACGTCGCCACCTTCTCCCACCTCCTCTCCATCATGGCCGACGATGCCGCCGCCGACACCACCGCCGCCCCTACATCTGGATCCGAATCCGGGATTCCCGGATCCAGCATTGTTCCGGATCTGGATCTGCCGCCGCACCCGGCCGTGGACCGCTTCCTGGAGGCCTTCCGCTCCACTGGCAGCTGGGCGGAGCTGGCGGGCGCGCTGGGCATGGTGGAGTTCAGCTACGCCTTCGTGAGCGCCGCCATCGCCGACTACTGCAGCCACATGGTGCGCGTGTGACAGGCTGTAGCAGTGGCGGCGGTAGCAGTGGCGGTGGCAGTAGCGGTAGCGGGCGGCCGGGCCTACCCCACGCACACCCTCGCACACCCTCACACACGACCCTGTCACGTACCTGTCTTACCCTTCCCCCCTACCTACGACCCTACCCGGTGCACGCACGCACGCACGCACGCTCGCAGGGCCTGGCGCACAACCGCCACTACGCCACGCACCAGGACCTGGACCTGGACCACGCGGACGCCCTGTTCGCCCTGGTGGAGCCGCTGCTGGCAGCTGCAGAGGCTGGAGAGGAGGAGGAGGCGGCTGGAGAGGGGAAGGAGGGGCAGGAAGCGGCGGCTGGAGGGCAGGGGGAGCAGGGGAAGGGAATGGCGGCAAGCCGCCGCAGCAGCGAAGGCGCCGGCGGCAGCAGCGCCTCCGACTGCGGAAGCGACGAGCCCGCCCCCGCCGGCACCACTACCGCCGCCGCTGCTACAGCCGCCGCCGCCGCCGCCGCCGCGCGGGCCGGCATGCGGCTGGGGCACGGCGCGCTGATGGACCTGTACGACGCCATGTGCGACATGCACGACCACCGCATGGGCTTTAGTAATGTGATGGAGGACTGAGCCGTCGAGCGCGCCGTCCTGTCGGACCTGCGGCGCAGCCGCCGCGAAGCGGCGGCAGAGGCGGCGGAGGCGGCGCCGGAGGCGCCGCCGCAGCCGTTGCTGCGGGTGGCGCTGATTGCGTCGGCGGGCTGCACCGCGCTGAGCGTGCTGGGCGACGGGCCGCTGGCGGGGCTGGACTGCGTGGACGCCAACCCGGAGCAGCTGGCGCTGACGCGGCTCAAGCTGGCGGCGGCGGCGCACTACGCCGCGCAGGCCGCTGCTGAGGCTGAGGAGGCAGCACCAGCAGCAGCAGCAGCAGCAGCTGGGGAGGAGGTGGAGGGGGCAGATTCCACGGCGGCGGCTGACGTCACCGGCGGCGTGGACGCGGCGGCGCAGCGGCGCTACCTCGCCTTCCTGCGCGGCCGGGCGCCGCCGGGCGAGGTGGATGCCGTGCTGGCGGCGGCGGCTGCCAGCACCGTGCCCGTTTCGGGTGCCGCCGCCGCCGCTGCTGATGCTGCCAGCTACTGGGCGCCCGGCGGCGGGTGCAGCGCCGGCGGCGGCGGCGGGCGCCGCCGCCATCTGCTGGACGGCGCCGCCGGCATGGGCAAGTACGAACACATATTCCGCAAGCTGGCGGCAGTGGCGGCGGCGCTGCCGGCGGCCAGCGGCGGCGACGCCGCCGCCTTCGCCGCCGCCTTCGGCGACGCCACGCTGGAGCGGCAGTACGGCCCGTTGGTGGCGGCTCACGCCTGCCGGCCGCTGACGGAGGGCTTTGCGGCGCTGCTGCGGCCGCGCCCCAGCGATTGCGGCGTAGCTGCTACTGCTGCTGCTACTGCTGCGGATGAGGGCCAAGGCCAGGTTGGAAGTGCTGCTGGCGGCGGCGTCAACGGCCTGCCCCGGAACGCCTACTTCCAGGCGCTTGTGGACGGCGCCGCCACCGCCGCTGCCACGCCGCCGCCGCCGTACGCCACGCGTCTGACCGCCGTCGCCGCCGGCCTGGCGGCGACGCCCGTGCGGCTCGCCGCCGCCGGCATGGCCGAGTTCCTCGAGGCCGCCGCCGCCGCCGCCAATGACGGCACCGGCTGCGGCGGCTGCGGCGGGTACGACCTGATCCAGGCCAGCAACGTGACGGACTGGATGAGCGAGGAGCAGGCGGCGCGGCTGCTGCGTGCGGCGCGTGCGGCGCTGCGCCCCGGCGGCCGCCTGCTGCTGCGCCGCATCTGGGGCCGCTTCCAGGTGGAAGACCTGCGCGCGCACGGCTTCAGCCTGGTGCGGGCGCACCAGGACGCGTCGGGGCTGTACACGCAGGTGCGTGCCCGTGTGGAGGTTTGCGTGTTTTGTGTGTGTTAGGAAGCACGTTTTGTTGTTCATCTGTTTTGGGTGCTGGCGCCGGCCTGCTGCGCCTGGCCTGAGCGTGCAACGACGGGTTGCTCAGCAGCAAGTGCCCAAACAGGCTGCCACTGGCTGGTGCAACAACCCAAGTAACACTTGTGTGCACGCGCCGCGCCGCGCTGTGCGCCGTGACGTACAGGTGGCGGAGTTCGCGCCGACGCCCGAGCCCAGCAGCCAGGAGCTGCGGGCCTTTGAGGCGGCGCTGGCGGCCGGCAGCGGTGGCGGCGCGGCCACGTACCCGCTGGGGTCGCACGTGCGCTTCCGCATCGACCACGGGCCCGACTACCTTCGATTCTTCAGGTGGGTAGGCCGCGGGTGCAGGTGGCTGGGGCGCGCCAGGGTAGGCAGGTCCGCAAGTCCAGCCTCCTGCTCCCGCCGGGCGCAGGAAGCTGGGGAGTCGTGGAGTCTGGCTGGGATGTGTGCAGGACGCAGAAGTGCGTCCGCCCCGCCCCGTCCGGCGTCCCCCAGACCTGCGGGCACGCGCGTCTCCCAAGCTTTCTAGCCACGCAAATCCTGCTCATTCCGTCCTTTCTTCCGGTCCTCCTCCCCCTTTCCCCGCCAGGCGCATGGGCGAGGTGCGCTACTTCACCGCCCGCGACCCCACTCCACCTGGCAACACGGGCAGCACGGGCAGCACGGGCAGCAGCACCGGACCCGGCGGCAGCACGGGACCCGTGGTGGCCACCCTGGCCGCCGTGCTGCGACCCATACCCGGCGCAGCTGCCCCCTCCGCGCCCTCCCCCTCGGCCGCCTCCGCCTCCGCCTCCACACCAAGCTCCTCCTGCTGGTACCTGGGCGACCTGCGTGTGGCTCCCGCCCACCGCGGCGGCCGCCTGCCCGCCGCCATGGTGGCCCGCGACCTGCCCGCGCTGCTGAGGCGCAGCCCGCGCGCCTTCGCTGTGGAGATGCTGCCCGCCGCCGGCGCCCCCGGCCGCATCGAGCGCCTGTTCAGGCACGTGCTGGCGCCGCCGCCGGCGGCGGCGGCGGCGGCCGCGGCCGGGGATGGGAGTGTTGCGGCGGCGGCGGCAGGCCTGGGAGGCCTGGTAGTACGGAGTACAGAGATTGAGATCTGGGCGCTGGACGCGGCGGCGGCGCGCCGCCACTGGCCCGCCATCGCGGCGTCCGCCGCCGGAGGCGATAATGCCGGCGGCTCCGCCGCCAGTGCTGGCAGCAGCTGCGGCGGCGGCGGCGGCGGCGGCGTGACGCTGCTGGACCTGGGCGGCGTGAAGGACCTGATCCGGGTGCCGCACCAGACGCCGCTGCGCGTGCTGCACGTCATCCGCGCCGACCGCGTCAACATCGGCTGTAGCAGCAGCGGCGGTAGTAGCAGCGGCGGCAGTAGCAGCGGCTGTAGCAGCGGCGGCGGCGACGTGACGGTGGCGGAGCCGGAGGACGGCGCGCTGCACATGGTGTGCTGCCGGGCGAGGAGCGGCCTGAGCGCCGCGCTGCGGCGGCAGGCGGCGGGCGGCTGCGAGGGCGGCGGCGCCGGCGGCTCCAGCACGGCGGCCAGCATTGCGGCGGCGGCGGCGGCGGCTGAGCCGCTGGCGCACGCGCGTGTGGTGCACGTGGGCCTGGACCACGTGGACTGGGGCTGCCTCAGCACCGCGGAGATCTGAGCGGGGGGCCTGGAAGGCATGGGCATGGGTGCGGGTGCGGGTGCGGTGCGGGGCGGTTAGCATGCGAGGATAACCGAAATCCAGGGGCAGAAGAGGTGGTGGTAGTGGTGGTGGCGGAGATGATTGATGCTGCGCGCGTTGAGAGTAATAGGAGTGTGGGGGCACCTGCGTGCACCCCTGGGTATGCGGCTGCGGCGAGCTGTACAAGAGGCATGTCCTTCATTCATTCATGCATTCATGCGCGTACGGTAGTGGAACTTCCAATAAGTCACTGGTATGGCTGCGGGTTCCCACGGAGGGGGGCTGGCGCTCCGGTAGCTATTAAGGGCGATCCTGCAGGGGCAAAGGCCGTATGCTCTGTATGCGCTGCAGGCAGGCAGGCAAGGCAGCAGAGTTGGGCTGCAGACAGCCGCGTGCAGGATGCGCGAGTGGAGTGTGTGCTCATTACACGACAAGAAGCTCTCTTGGGGTGCGGCGCCTGTGCGTGCAGCAGGGGCGGTGTGCAGGCGTGAATGCGTGATTGACCACCCGCGCCCTTGTTCGGGGGCCTATTCCCGACGCCCGGTTGTCCCTTGTGACAAGAGAGGGGTGGATATATCCGGAAGTAGTGCGGCCACTCGGGCAGATGGGTAGCTCCTACAGGTGGGGCATAGGTGCGAGGAAGCATGCGTGGCGTGGGCTGCGAGGAAGCATGCGTGGCTTGGCGTGGGCTCCGCCGAGGAAACTCGCCCGGCGACTCTGCCTGAAGCAACCTGATGTAATAGCCAAGCGTATCGAATATGTGGTATGGCAGTCTCTTCCTGCAGTCTTTGGCGAGCCGACGAATCGACAGCTCGCCGGATCCAACCTAGAGCTCGTTTTGCCCACGCTGGTTCGATGGGGCCTCGAGCTTTGTTACACGTATAGGTTTCGCCAGGCTACACGTTTATTACCACCTAAAACCGCGCGATGCCGGCAAACCGCATTTTTGACCGTGAGCACCGTGGGTCGCAACCGTCGAGCCGGCGACGTGCCTTGCAGCTTTGGAAGCCGACGCTGTCTTTGGACTTCTAGGAATATCACAAGCTCACTGACACTGCCTCGCGGGCCTCGCGGGCGGCGCGCAACGTGAACGAGGATGGCGGATTCGAGGCAAGTCGCGGGCGGCTCGCGGCCCCAACGCGGCGCGGCCATGAAAGCCAGCCTGGCGATATCAGTTTGCTTTGGGGGCACTCGGCAGCCAGACGCGACGCCGGCCGAGGGCGCGCCAGCTGAGAGCGGACGGCCGTCACTCAACGCGGCGGCCGGCCCGTCACTCGCGCGCGCGGGTCGCCCGGCCGCGGCCTCGCCGAGCCCTCGAGCCGCGGGTGGCGCAGCAGCAGCAGCATCTCGAGGACCAAGCAGCAGCGCCCCAGCAGCAGCAACCGGCCGCGCAAACGCTGCCTCGAACGCGCCGAGCGGCGCGAACCCGCGCGCGCAACATCCATCAGCGACTTCACCGCAGCACCAGCAGGGCGCCGCGCCCTCGGAGGCGGCGGCCATGGGCCCCGTGGCCGAAACCGCGCTCAACGCAAACGCCGAGAAGTTCGGCGGCTGCTGCACCTGCGGCTCGGCGAACCGAAATTGGGGCTACATCCATGCCGACGGAAAGTACTCCTGCCACGCCTGTTGCTACCGCAACAAGGCAGAGAACGGCTTCTATGGGCCGCTGGGCACACGCTCGCGCGCGGAGCTGGACGCGACGTGCGGCTCCCGCGTCTGCGCCGAGTGCGGCGCCCGCAACGCGCACTCGTGGCGGGGGCACAAGATGGTGAGTGGTGCGGCGGGCACAGCGGGGGGGAGGGAGGCCACAGCCGGCAGGAGGGGGGCGGAGGGGCAGGGGAAGGAGGAGCGGGACGGCCGCGCGGGGGGGGGGCTGCTGTGGGGATGCAGAGGTGGGGCGGAGGTTGGCGGGGTTGGGTTGGGGTGGCGGTGTGGGGCCTGCCGCGAGGACAGGCGGTGCCAGCGATGCGGCGCATGCGGGCATCGGTGGGAGGGAGGGAGGGAGGGAGGGAGTCGTTGTCTGGGGCTGACTGTTACGGTCTCGCCGGCTACACGGGTGTGCGCAGCCCAACCCACATGCGCCTCGCAGTTAAGCTGCGTCTTGCGTGGATTGCCGATGTGACTTGCCCTCTCGAGGCCCTTCCTGTTTCTCCAAACGAGCACGGGCCGCGCCCACCCGGTCTTGTGCCGCCCTCCTCCCGCCCCGCCCCGCCATCGCCCCCTCCACCCTCCACCCTCCCGACCTCACCTGACCCACATCAAGCGGCCCCCTCTTGGCTTTAATCCCTCCCCATCCCGACCCCCAAATCCCCCCACCTACCAGGCCCCCGGCCAGATGGTCTGCAACGCCTGCCACATGCGCTGGAAGCGAACCGGCAGCTACGACCGCCCGGCGTCGGCGCCGCGCAGTACGTCTGGCGGCGGCGGCGGCACCCGGCGGCGCCGCGCCGGCGGCGCGGCCGGCGGCGCGGCCGGCAGCGGCGCCGGCGGCGCGGCTGGCAGCGGCGCTGGCGGCGCGGCTGCCAGCGGCGGCGGGCGCTCGCGCGCCCGCGCCAAGCAGCAGCGGCAGAAGCAGGAGTCGGAGGAGGAGGCCGAGTCAGCTGAGTCGGATGGGGAGGAGGATGAGGAGGAGGATGATGATGAGGAGAGTGGAAGCGGCAGCAGCACCGACAGCAGCGGCGCTAGCAGCAGCAGCGGCAGCGAGGACGACGGCGACGGCGGCAGTAGCAGCAGCGACGATGAGGGGGAAGGCCGCAGTAGCATCGCCGAGGGCGCTAGCAGCGGCAGTAGCGGCTCGGGCGATGATGCTGATGACGAGGGCGCCGCCGGCGGCAGCGGCACTGACACGGAGGACGCCGCTGCGCCGCCGCCGGCCCGCCGCCGCCGGCCTGCCGCCGTTCGTGCAGCCGCCAGACCCGCTGCCAAAGCCAAAGCCGACACCGCCGGCGCCGCCGTCCCTGCGGCAGCCGCCGCCGCGGCTGCTGGCGGCAGCGGCGGCAAGCGCGCGCCGGCCCCGACGCCGCCGCCTCCGGCGGCGCCGCTGACAGACGAGCCCGCAGCGACTGCGGCGGCGCGGTCACCGAGGACGCCGCCGCGGGCCGCAGCCGCGCCTAAGACGCAGCCGTCGGCGTCACAGCCCGCCGCAAGCCTGGACGCGGCTGCGGCGGCTGCGGCCGCCGGCACCAGCGGCGGCGGCCCACTTCCTCCCGCCGAGGCCACTCCGCCCGCCACCGCGGCGAATCCGCCCCCAAGCCCAACACCACTCGCGGCGGCGGCGGTGGTGGCGGCGGCGGCGGCGGTGGGCTCGTGCTGCGGCGCGTGCGGCAGCACGCGTAGCGTGCGGTGGTACGCGCACAAGGAGGACGCCACTGGGCTGCTCAAGACCTGCCAGGGCTGCTACGACCGCCAGCGCCGCCACGGAGCCTACCCGCCGCCGCCCACCGCCGCCGCGGCGGCGGCCGCCGCCGCCGAGCGGTGCGCCGCCGCCGCCGCCGCGGCCGGCCGTGCGACCGGCCCTGTGGATGTGGGTGCAGTTGCGTGGGGCGGTGGTGGCGGCGGTGGCTCGGCCCAGGTGGGCAGGGCGCGGCCTGCCAAGGCGCCGCCGCCGGCGGCGGCGACGGCGGGCAAGGCCGGCGACGACTCGGCAGCGGCCGCAGAGGCTGGCGGCCGCCATGCGAGACAGGGCGCGACGCCGCCGCGGCACCTGCTGCTGTCACCGGCCGCGCCGTCCAGCCCGGCCGTCGTGCCCGCCAACGGCGCCGCCGCGGCGCCAGCGCCACCCGTGCCGCCGGCGGCCCCTGCAGCCGCTGCCGCGCCCGCTGCCGTCAGCGCCGCCGCTCCACCGCAAACCCCAACACCAGGTGCAGCAGCAGCAACAGCGGGAGCGGCCGGCGCGGCTGTAGCAGCGGGCGCGGCTGTAGCAGCGGGCAAGCGGTGCTGCTCGGTGTGCGGGTCGCCGGGGACGTCCAAGGGCTGGCGCACGCACAAGCTGGATCCAGGTTTGGGGCCCACGTGCCGCAGCTGCTACGACGCCTTCCGAGTGCACCAGACGTACGAGCCACGGCGCGAGGCCGCCCGCCGCAGCAGCGGCGGCGGCGGCGGCGCGCCGGCGGTGCCGCCGACGCCCTCGCCGCTGGCTGCGTCTGCGCTTCTGCGCCGCCAGCACCTGGCGTCGCCGCGGCCGGCGCCGCCGGCGGCGCTGCTGTCTTCCGCCACGGCGGCGCCGCCGCCGGCGCCGGCGCCGCCTCCGCCTGGCGGCGGCGGCGGCACCTCGCAACGCCGCTTGCCGCCGCTGGAGTGTCGCGTGTGCGCGGTGTGCGGCTCCACGGGCTGCAGCGCCTGGCGCCAGCATGTGTACAGGCCGGGGCAGGTCACGTGCCGCGGCTGCCACGAGCGCTTCCGCAGCCACGGCTTTTACGTGCCGCCGCTGGGCGCGCCGGCGGCGGCGGCGGCGGCGGCGGCACCGCCACCACCGCGGCTGCAGCAAAAGCAGAAGCTGCAGCAACAAAACGGCGGCGGCGGCGGCGTAGGCGGAGGCCAGGTCGTCGGCATGAAGCGGGGCGGGGAGTTGCTGCAGCCGGCGGCGGCGGCGGGCGCGAAGCGGCCGCGCGTGACGGCTGCGGACATCAGCGCGGCGGCGGCGGGCGCGGCGGCGGCTGTAGCAGCCGCGGCGGAGGCGGCGGCCGCGCGCCTCCGCCCGGGCGACTACGTCGTCCCGCTGCGCCACGCGCCCAAAGCTGTTGCTACTGCCGCCGCCGGCGGCGGCGGTGGCGGCGGCGCTCCCGCCACGCAACAGCCGCAGCCGCCGCTGCTGCTGCGCGTCCAGAGCGTCGGCGGCCGCGGCGTCGCCGTCGTGCTGGGCCGCGACGGCTCCCGCAGCCGCGTCCGCGCCGACCACCTCGGGCCATGGCAGCCGCCACCGCCGCTAGCCGCCGGCGCCGCAGCGACGGCGGCAGTAGCATCGCCGCCGGCGCCGCCGACCCACATCCGCGACCCGCTGTCGGAGCGGCGCGCCGCCGCGCGCGCGATGGCGGCGGCGACCGGCGGCGACGGCGCCGCCGCCGCCGCCGCCGTCACGTGCTGCGAGGTGTGCGCCTCGCCGCACGGCGCCGCCAGCATGCTCCTTTGCGACGGCTGCGACACGGGCTGGCACCTGCGCTGCCTGACGCCGCCGCTTGCCGACGTGCCGTCCGGCTCCTGGCTGTGCCGCGAGTGCTCTGCCCTGCTACTGCTGCTGCACCGGCAGCAGCAGCAGCCGGCGGCGGCGGCGCCGGCCGAGGACGAGGAGGGCGGCGGCGGCGGCTGGTGGGCGGAGGGGCAGGACTGGGATCAGGAGGAAGGGATGGAGGTGGAGGCCGAGGGTGAGGGCGAGGAGGGTGACATTGAGCTGCAGGACTATGAAGAGGGCTGGGACTGGGACTGGGAGGAGGGGGAAGAGGAGGAGGAGCAGGGGCAGAGGCAGCCGGCGCCGGCGCCGTCAGGGCAGGCGCAACGGCAGCAGCAGCAGCAGCAGCAGCAGGCGTGGGAGCGCGACCAGCAGCGGCTGCAGCAGGCGCCGTCGCATTCGCCGTCGCAGGCTCAGGCGGGCGGCCGGACGCAGCTGCTACAGCAGCAGCCGGCTGCGGCGGCGGCGGCGGCAGGGGCGGGGCCGCGGGCTGTAGCAGGCTCCACACCATGTGGGGCGTCGGGCACAGCGCCGGCGCCGCCCCCGCTACTGGTCGGCCGCCGGGCGCGGCTACTGCTGCAGCAGCAGCAGCAGCAGCAGCAGCAGCAGCAGCAGCAGTACCAGCCGCCAGCCACCACCGGCGGTGTCGGGCCGACCGCGGCAGCGCACCCTCACCCCCCTCCATTTTTCCAACACCAGCACCGTCCGCAGCCCCAGCCGCCGCAGCAGCTGCTACAGCCGCCGCCGCAGCAGCAGCAGCAGCTACCGCCGCCGCAGGTGCTACACCCGCCGGCGCCGGCGCCGCACGCCCTCGAGAGCCACGTCACCGGCGGCGTGACGGCCGGTGATGTGGAGCGGCTGGGTCGGGAGACGGCGGCGCTGGGGGAGGCGCTGCAGGTTGCCTGCAGGGTGAGTGCGGACACACCTGGACACACGCACCTCAACACGCGCTTTCCTTGCTTCGTGCCCCCCCCCCCACACACACACACACACGGTCCGCAGCGGCCGCGCTGTGTCGCGTGCCTGACGTGTGTGCGCTGTGGCTGTGGCTGGGGTTCGTCACATACCCACTCACGGTCCTGGGTGCGTGCGTATATTTCCTACCCGCGCTCCACTGCGCAATGTTTCTATTCTGCATTCCCCCTTCTCCCCCACCCCTTCTCGCCCTTCAACGAACGCATTCCTGTTCCGCCCCCGCCCCGCCCCCGCCCCCGCCCCCCCCACAGCGGCTGGTTGAGCTGGAGGACGCGCACGGCCTGCGGCTGCTGGCACCCTGGGAGCAGCAGCAGCAGCTGCAGCTGGCTGTAGCAGGGCAGGACCCCGCTACTGCCGCGGCCGATGAGGGCGGCGGCGGCGGGCCGCCGCAGGCAGCGGCGCAGCCGCAGCCACAGTCGCCGCTGCGGGTGGCGTATGAGACGCTGTGCGGCTGTGACCCGGAGCTGCGGGTGGGTGGCGGCCGGGTGGTGGCGGGGGTGGCGTGGGGCTTCGTGTGTGTCACAAAACACGAGAGATAGAGGCGCCCGCGCTGTGCAGCCTGGGCTGCTGCGCCCCAAATCTGTGCGTGGCGGGGCTGTGTGTGGGCCGTGGGGGCCGTGTGGGCTGTGGGGGCGGCCGCACCGCCTCACTCGCGACCCGCTGACGACGGCGGTCACCTCGCTCCTCGGGCGTGTGGGTCTCAGTGACGATGCGGGTGGTCGCGAGGAGGAGGATTGCCACCTGGGCGGCCGCGTCCTCACTGATATTGATAGCTCCCGAGGGTGAAACCGCCACATTGTCAGCAGGTCGCGAATGCGGCTGTCCGGCAGCCCCCACGGCCACGGGCAGAATGCAGAATGTCTGTTGTCTTGAGTAATCATTAAAGACAGCAGCAGCCCTGACCCCCCCTCCTGCGCTGCGGCCCCGCGCACCCCCACACGCACACACCCCCACCCAGGCTCGGCTGCTGGCGGATGTGGCGCTGCGCTGGATCGAGGTGCGTGCGGCTGTGTGGCGGTGTGGCTGTGTGTGTTAAACGAAAACATACGGTGTGGGTGTGGGTGTGGGTGTGGGTGTGGGTGTGGGTGTGGGTGTGGGTGTTAGAAAACACGAGAGTGGCTGTGTGGCTGTTGCCATGAGCGGATGGCGGGGTGGCGGGTGATGGCGGGGGGCTCCAGAAAACCGTCGGCGTGCCGTGACACGGCTGGTGTGTCACACTCACCCTACCCTCCGCCACCCCTCACCCCACCACCCCTTACCGCTGCCGCCCCCTGCCACTACCTGCTACTGCCTGCTACTGCCCCTGCCCCCTGCAGTCGGAGCTGTGGTGTAGCCCGCTGGCGCTGGTGCTGGGCACCTACGCGGTGGGCGGGGCTGCTGGGTTTGGGTTTCAGGGATTTTAGGGTTCCCGCCTCCCGCCTCCCACCACCGGTGGGACTGGTTCTACTTGACGGAAATGTTAAATGTCTAATCACCCCCACCTCCCACCCACCCACCACGTGCCACCCACCTCCCGCCCACCCACCTCCCACCCTACCCCACCCCCGCAGGTGGCGCTGCTGGGCATCGACCGCATCGGGCCGCTGCCGGAGCTGCTGACGGGCCGCGAGGCGGACGCGCGGAGGCAGGTGAGAGGCGTAGAGGCAGAGGCGGTGACAGAGGCGGAGGCAGGATGTGGTGGTGTGGGGTGGTGTGGTGGTGGGTTGGGGGGAAGGGGGGTTGGTAGGGAACGGTGGGACGCAGGGGAGGTGGGCAATCAGGGGTGGTGGGAGGCGGGGATGGGGTTGGAGGGCGTGGGGGCGGGAGGGCAACAGCCCCAGCCGGCACCCCCACCCTCAATTGTCCTCGCTGCTCTACCGCCGTACCGCTCCTATGCAACTACCCACACCGATAACCCAATACCAACACGCCCCTCCTCCTCCCCCATCCTCCCCACTCCCCCCCGGCCCCCAGTGGGCGCTGGACATGGCCCGACGCAACGTGTACGAGCGACACCTGACCGTGGCGGACGTGGCGGCCGCGCCCGCTGCAGCAGCAGCTGCTACAGCCGGAGGTGCTGCTGCTGCTACAGCCGGCGGTGCCGGAGGCGGCGCGGACGTCAGCGCCGCGGCTGTGGCTCGCTTCCACCAGGTGCGTGTGTGTTTGTGTGTGTGGGGGGGGAAGGGTAGGGTCGGCGTGAGTAGTTTTTTCCAATTGCCAAATCCCAACCATTACCAACCCGAAACGGGGTGGGGTGGGGTGGATGCTGGGTGGGCCGCGCGGCGCCGCGCCGCGCCGGAAAGGCTGCACTTTGCGTGTCGGCCCTACCTGCCCCATTGCATCCCCATTTTGCAGCTCTGCGCCGGCCTCAAACACAAACGCCGGCCTCAAACGCTGGCCTTAAACGCTAGCAGCTATACCGTCTCGACCACCGTACCGTATCGCCACGCAAGTCAATGTCGGCGACGCCTCGCCCGCGGCTGGGCCACCCCTCGAAGGCCCGACAGGCTGAGGCTGCCTGCGGCGCATAGGCGAGGCAACTGGTCGCACCCCAGCCCTGGGTCGACGTTGCCTCGCCTATGTGCCGCAGGCAGCCTCAGCCAGTCGGGCCTTTTGAGGGGTTGGCCCAGCGCGGGCGAGGTGTCGCCGACCTCGACTTCAGTGGCGATATGGTACAATGGTCGAGACGGTGTAGCTGCTAGCGTTTGCGTTTGAGGCCGGCGCAGAACTGCAAAATGGGGATGCAATGGTACAGGGCCGACACGCAAAGTGTAGCCTGGGGATTACCACGCAACTTTCCGCATGAGAGTCAGAGACCAGAGCCAGAGCCAGAGCCAGAGCCAGAGCCAGGAACACCAGCAGCCCAGGCGGGGGCAAGTGTATTAGCCTTACATGCACACATCAGTGAGCTGGTAGTTTTCCCTTGTGCTCTCTAACACCAGTAAGACCAGGCAGTGCGCGTGCATGCTGCGGTTGGGTGGTGATGACGGCGATGGCGACGACCGCGCACTGGACACCACTGGACACAACCCACACCCCGTCTGGTTTAGCTTGGTTTAGCTTGGGATGGTATTCACAACCCCGCCCCTTGCTTCCGTCACCCCGCCCGGGACTTCACCCAACCCGAACCCACACCCCACCCAACCCGAACCCATCCCAAATAAACCAACACCCCACGCGACACCCAATGCGGTACAGGTGGTGGCCCACTGCGCCGAGAGCCTGGCGGCGCACATGTTGGGCCAGCCGCCGCCGCCGCCCCTGCCGCCCCCCAACCAGGCGCCGCCGCTGGCGCCGCCGCCGCCGCCGCCGCCGCAACTGGCCCTATCGCCGCCGCCAGCCGCCCACCACCCGTACTTCACGCCGTACGGCCCACCGCCGCGGCCGCCGCATCACCAGCAGCAGCAGCAGCAGCAGCAGCAGCACCCGATGCACCCGCCGCCGCCGCCGTCGCTACCGCCACCGCCGCAGCCGTACGCTTCAGGCGGTTACAGCTGGCCGGCGCTGCCGGCTCCAGCACCGCCAGCAGCACCCGCCGCGCACTACCCAGCGGTGTACACGGCGTGGGGTGGCGCGCCGCAGGCGCCGCAGCAACAGCACCAACACCAACACCAGCAACAGCAACAGCAACAGCAGCAAAACCCAACACAGTACGCTCCCTACCCGCAGCAGCAGCAACAGCAGCAGCAACAGCAGCAGCAACAGCTGCAGCAGTACGCCCCGCCGAGGCGCATCGGCAGCAGCAGCAGCGGCGGCGGCGGAGGAGCGCCCGCGGAGGATGAGCAACACGACTGCCGCCACCACCACCACCACCCCGGCGGCGGCACCTCTGCTCTGGGTCCTGCGCCGCCGCCGCCGCCGCCGCCACTGCTGCTGCCGCAGCCACCGCAACCGGCGGCGCCGGCGCCGCCGACGCCGACGGCCTACACCCCCAACCACCCCATCCACTCCAACCACCCCAACCACCCGGTGCACCTAGAGCCGCCGTACCCGCCACCGCACCACCACCACCAGAACCCGCTCCACCCCCACGTGCAGCATCTGCAGCAGCAGCAACAGCAGCAGCAGCAGCCGGCGCCGCCGCACCCTGCTGCTGCTCCTGCCGCCGCCGGCACCTGGGTGCCGTGGGCGGTGCCGCCAAGTCAGCCGCCGCAGCAGCAGCAGCAGCAGCAGCAGCAGCAGCAGCAACAGCAGCAGCAGCAGCCGGCGCCGCCGCACCCTGCTGCTGCTCCTGCCGCCGCCGGCACCTGGGTGCCGTGGGCGGTGCCGCCAAGTCAGCCGCCGCCGCCGCCGCCGCCGCCACAGCAGCAGCAGCAGCAGCAGCAGCAGCAGCAGCGCCAGCCGCACCGCAGCGAGCACCAAGCCAGCGGCGCCTTCGAGCCGCTACTACCGCGGCCGCCGCCGCAGCAGCAGCAGCAGCGGCAGCCGCAGCAGGGGGGCGGGGCGCCACCGGCGCAGCCCTCAGGCGGCCACGCACCCCAACAGCAGCAGCAGCGCTGGTGGCCGCAACACCCGCAGCAGGTCCAGCAAGTGGGCGCAGCAGCGGGCGCTGCTGCCGCGGCACCGCAGCAGCAGCGGCGGCCGGACACGCCCACTCCCTCTGCTTCGGCCATGCCGCCGCCACCGCAGCAGCAGCAGCTGCAGCCGCAGCCGCCGCTGCACCGGCCACAGCCGACCTACGCCCGTCCGCTGCTGCTACCACCCCAGCAGCCGAAGCCGCAGTCCTCTCACCTGACGGCTGCGGCGCTGTGGCCGCTGCAGCAGCCGACGGCCTTGCCGACGGCGGCGGCGGCCGGGCCATCGCCGGCACCGCCGCCGCATGCGCCGCCAGACCAGCAGCAGCCACTGATGACGTCGCCGCGGCCGACGCAGCGGCTCACTTCGGGCACCTACGTCCTGGGCAGTGGCGGCGGCGAAGGATTCGGCGGCGCCGGCGGAAGTAGAGGCAGCGGCGGCGGTGGCGGCGGCTCGCAAGAGACGGTTTCCGCCGCGACCGCGGCGGGGACGCCGCTTCACGCCGCTACTTCCACGCCGCCCGCCGCCGGGTGTACGGGGCCGCAGTCGGAACAGCAGCAGCAGGAGCAGGCGGCAAAGGCGAACGCGGCTCGATCGACCGCCGCGCAGCACCTCTCACAACCGCCACAGAGCGGCGCGGCGCCGCCGCAGGGTGATGATGAGGCGCAGATGCAGCCACAGCACCAACCGCACCACCAACCGCACGAACCGCACCCGCACCAACCACACCAACCGCACCCGTCGCACCAGGCAGCCGAGGCAGCCGCCGCGGCGGGCGCCGCAGCCCAGTTGGTGCCGGCGCTCTCGCAGCAGCCCTCGCCGTCGCCGGCGGCGTCGCCGCTGCACCCGCCGCAGAAGCAGGAGCCGCAGGACAAGCAGGAGTACAAGCAGGAGCATACCCCCGAGCCGCCGCCGCTTGACGCTACCGGCCAATCAGCCGGCGGCGTGCCGTCGTCTTCGGCTGGCGAGCACGCGCCGCCGCCGCCTTCGCCTCAGCCAGCTCCTCTGCAGCAACAGACACCGCTGCCGCCCGGCGGCCTGGCAGTTATCCTGACACCCCTGTGCCGCTCCACCGCCGCCTCAGCCGCCGCCGCCGCCGCCACCGCTGAAGGCAGCACCGGGCCTGGTCCGCTGGGAGCACCGGCGGCGGCCGAGGCGCCGCCGTCGTCTCCGCCGCCGCCGTCGCCTCCGCGTCTCGAGAGCCCGCCGCCACCGCCGGAACCGACCACTGCCGCCGACGACCGTGCCGGTGCTGGTGCAGGTGCCGCCGGTGACCGCATTGCTGCTGGCGGCGGCGGCCCGAATCCTTCTGAGGCCATCAACCGGAGCTGCAGCAGTAGCAGCAGTCACGGGCAGGTGCCGTCCCCGGGCGCGCTGGCAGTAGCCGCGGCTGTGCTGCGGCCTGGCCGCCGTGAGCAGCGCAGCAGCAGCGGCGGCAGTAGCGGCGGCAGCGGCGGCAGCGGAGGGGCCGACGGCGGGGCCGGCGGCGGCGCGGCCGGGACTGCTGACGCCCTGCCGCTGCGGGCCGGCAGTAGCAGCATGCTGTCGGAGCAGCAGCCGCTACTGCTACTGCCGCCACCGCCGCCGCTGCAGTTGGTCGCGGCCCCCGAGGCGCGGCAGGGCGGACAGCAGCCGGCGGCGGCAGTAGCATCTGCGACGGAGGCAGCAGCGGCTGCTGCTATGGCGGCGCACATGCCGCCAGCGTCACCCATACAGCCGCAGCCCGGCCAGCAGCAGCAACAGCCGCAGCTGATGCTACAGCCGGCGGCACACGCCGCCACCCCGCCGCCGACTCTCCTGCTGCAGCCGCCGCCGCCTGGTCTGAGCAGGCACGTGGCCGGCGACGGCATACCGGTTGTGCCCGCGCCGCCGCGGGGCGCGGGGCGGGGATCAGCCTGGTCCGCCTTTGCCACGCCTTTCGCGGCCGCCGCCACCGCCCGCGGCGGTGGCGGCGGCGGCGAGGCGGCCGCTGGCGCAGCGTCGCCGCCACCGGCCCCTCCCCTGCCGCCGCCGTGGCATCAATGGGCCGGACCATACGGGCTTCATGCGGCTGCGGCGCAGCCGCCGCAGCCGCCGCCACAGCAGCAGCAACAGCCGCCGGCGCTATACCAGCAGCAACAGCAATACCAGCAGCAGCAGGCGCAAGGCCAGCAGCAGCAGCAGCAGCAGCAGGCCCGGGCGCCCGCGGCTAACTACGGCGACGGTAGCGACTGGGGCGGCTGGGAGGAGGAGGAGGGCCCCTGGAGCCCGGCTCGGCCCACGCCGCCGCCGCCGCAGTCCGGCCCGTCGCCGCCCTCATCAGCGGCGGCTCCCCAGCGGCAGCTGTCCGGCTATCCGCCACCGGCCGGTCAACCGCCCGCCAGCCAACCGCCGCACGACCGCCCGCCGCCGCCGGCAGCAGCAGCAGCCCCCCGCCAGGGCAGCCTGCCACTGCTGCCGCCGGCGCCCGCCCGGCCGCTGCTGCTCCTCGGTCCGCCGCCGCCGCCCTCCGCCGCCGCCGCTCATGACACGCCGCCGGGCCAGCACCACCACGGGGCTCTACTGCAGCAGCAGCGCCAGGACCCCAGCAGCCATGGCTACCACCCCAGCTACCCCCACCCCCACCCTGGCTACCCGCTCCCCTATCCCTACCCCCACCCCGCGGCCGCGGCTGCCACTGCCGACACCGCCCCTTACCACGCCCCTTACTACGCCTCTTACCACGCCGCCGCCTCCGCGGCCGCCGCCGCCACCGCCGCCACCGCCGCCTCCGCCGCCAGCCGCGCGCGGCACGTGCGCGCCGCCGCCAGCAGCGCCCTGCGCGACGTGACGGCGGCGGCGCTGCGGCTGGCGTTCGTGGTGGGCGCCGCCGGCAACGGCCGGCTGGCGCTGCGGCTGGCGCCGCCGGGGCACTCGCTGCCGCAACTGCCGCAGCGCGAGCTGGCGTCGCTGTTCGCTGCCGCGACCATGCAGGTAGGGCTAGCTGGGATCACGCTTTATCAAGGGCCTCTTTAGCACATGAGTACGCTAATTAAGTACCGCATTGTGTAAGCCGCCTTACCCTAATGGATGGAAGTTTTACCTGTTCGCGGCTGCGTGCGACCATGCGTGCGTGCAGGCCATGGCCGCCGTGCGCGATGAGGCGGCCGCCGCTCCCACTGGCGGCGGCGGCGGCGGCGCGGATGCCGCTACTCTGCCTCGCCTTGTCCGCATGGGCGGTGCTGCTGCTACTGCTGCCGCCGCCGCCGGCGGTGCTGCTACAGCCCCGGGCGGCCTGTTCCGGGCGCGGGAGTGGCTGCTGCCGGGCGCGGCCGTGGCCGCCGCCACCGCGGCGGCGGAGACAGAGCTCGAGGCGCGGCGGCGGCGCAGCGGCTTTGACCCTGCGGGCAGCAGCCGCCTCAGCCAGCGGGCGCCGGCGCCCTCGGCCGGCGTCGGGGCTGCCGTCGGCACGGGGCCTAGCCCGGCGGCGGAAGGTGGCCGCGCAGCAGGCGCAGACGGCGGCGCTGGCGGCGGCGGCGGCGGCGGCAGGAAACGGCCGCTGCCGGAAGAGGAAGACGAAGGAGAGGGGCAGCAAAAGGCTGCGGCGCCAAGCGCGCGCGCCGGTGGCGGGAGCGGCAACAGTGACGGTAACGGGGATTTCAACAGCGCTGCCGCACCTGCGGCGGCCGCGGCTGCCGCAACTCCGGCCGACAACCATAGGTGGGCGCCGCGGCCGCGGCTGGATCCAGAGTGTGCAGCTGACGCGGCAGCGGTTGGTGGCGCATCTGGATCCGCCGGCTTTGGATCCGCGGGGACCAGAACCGGCGGAACCAGCGCGCCAGCGGACGGAGCGGCGGCGGCGGCGGCCAGCGCGGCAGGAGGGGCGCCTGGCGGCGCGGCAGCAGGCGGTGCAGCTGCCGCCGAGTCCCTGCGCGTCGGCTGTGGCGGCGGCTGCGCCGTGCTGTGGGTGCTGGCGCCGGGCGTGGTCAGCCGGGAGGCGAGGTACCGCGTGCCGCAGCAGCGCCCCGCGGCGGCGGCGGCGTCTGGGCAGCAGCAGCAGCAGCCGGGCGGCAGCTGGAGTGTGGTGGAGGTGCCGCTGGTGCCTGTGGAGCTGGTGGGGTCGCTGCTATGAGGTGATGCATGAAGGAGCCGCAAGTGATGATGTCGGCTGTCGGCGGGGGCGTGTGTCTTGCACGAATGATGAGCAAGAGCTGGGGCGCCGGCCCGGGGCGTTGCTGACCGTAACGGTATTGTGTGGTTGAGCGTGTGAGTACACAGGAACTCGCGCAGGGCGAAGTGTGAGTGTGCGGGTGTGTGCAGCGGCAGCATAAGCAGCCGGGCATTTGCAGGAGTAAGAGGCAGCATGGGTGCAAGATGTTGCAAGAGGATGCAAGAAACGAGATACCGCTGCCTAGGGGTGGGCAGTAGGATGCACGCAGGATGGAGTGGACTGGTGCAGGTCTGACATGTTCAAACCGCAGGGTGCGTGTGTGCGTGTGTGGGTGTACCGGTATTGTGGGTGTTGCAGGATGGGCATGTGGCAGCGGGATGCTGACTGCCAAACACCGTGCTGCGCGGCACTGCTGCTGATGCCGACAACAGCGGGCAGCAGCACGTGCCCGGCGAGCAGCGGGGTGCAGGCGGCAGGGCGCAGGCAGGATGGGCTGGATGCAACAAGCAGGGAGTGTGTGTGTGAGGCCGTGAGCGAGTTGCAGCAGTAAAGTGCAGCGGGTGCACTACCCATGAAAGCCACGCGCAGATGGAGAGATGGCCTGCGAGGCGGGCGACATGAAAGCGCAGGTCGTGTGCGTGACGGTGTGCGTTGCGCTATGGAGAAAGCCAGGCGAGGGCAGGTGGACTGCTGAATGGACAAGGGCGGATGTAAAGCAAATGGGGAGCATGGGCCACGTGTGGTAAACACACGAGCACACACGCGGTGATTGAAGCCAGCGCCACGCAGCAGCCGGGGGGTGGGGAGGACTGCAGGCACACGGCACACGGCAGCCGCACCGTGTGCGCCACGGTCAAATAGAAGACCAACCGCTGACCAGGGGGGAGGGCGGCGCGGGCCGCCTGCTGCAGCAGACGCAAAGCCACAGAGGCAGAAGCATCGGCTGCGGGGGGCTTGGCTCGGGGACAAGCTGCTCATTCCGCGCATTCACCTTGCGCCGTAATTCCCCCACGGGTCATGGCGCGATGCAATGCCGCCATGTTTCCAAACCTTAGCCTCGCGCGCCCGCCGCCGCACTCCGCTGCGCCTTTGCGACATAGTAATTTGCTATTAGCCGTTAGTTTCAAGTCTCGGCAGCAGCAGAAACCGCCTCGCCGCGCTGTTCGGCCGGTGGCGCGGGCGGCCTGCAGCCAGCCGGGCCCAGCGCAATAAGTTTTAGCTGCAAAGCCCTAAAACCATCCACCCATGCAACAGCAGCACCATCCGGAGCAGCCGCAGGCCACGACCGGGGGCGCGGCTGCCTCGCAGCAGGGAACCGCCGCGGAAACGGCTCGCCCGCAGCCGCGGCCGCGCGCCCCGCCCACCGTCCTGCTGCGCCGCGCCGGCCTGCCCGCGGTGGGTCCACTGCCGCTTCGTGCATGTGCGGGGACTGGGTCGAGCGCGTCGGCATTGCGCGAAACGTTGCATTGCCTCGAGGGTTGCCTCGGACCCGCCGAGCGGCCCCCGCCGAGCCGCCCGCGCCCCGCGCCGTGTTCGGTTGCCTCGAACCAATTATCAATTGTCTGACGCTGACGCCATGTCTGCCCCCATGCGTGCCGGTTTGCAGCAGCTGCTGCAACTAAGCAGCGTCGCGCGTTTCGCCTTCGGCGGCGGCGGCGGCGGCGGCGGCGCCGCAGCAGGCGGCGGTGCGCCTGCACCGCCGCCAGCACCGCGCGCCGCCGCCGCCGCCGCCGCCACAGCCCTGCGGGCTGCGACCGTGCCTGCTGCACACCCACCGCCGCCGCCGCCGCCACCACCGCCGCCGCCGCCGGCCGCCGCGGCGACGGCAGCCGTCGTGACGGGAGTGCGGCACCAGGCCCCGGGCGGCGGCGGCGGCGGCGGCGCTGCAGCGCCCCTGGCAGTAGCACCCCGGCCGCCGGCTGCTGCTGCTGCTGCTACTGCCGGACCCGCCCGCCAGCGGCATACCACTGCCGCCGGCGCCGCTACTGCCCCGGCCTCCGCCGCTGCTGCCTCCGCTGCTGCCCAATCTGCCTCCCGCGGCGGCGGCGGCGGCGGCTCAGCCGCCACCCGCTGCGCCGACTGCGGCCGGGCCGACAGCAGCAAGGGCAAGTGGCGGCCGCACCGGCTGCAGCCGGCGCTGCTGGTTTGCAGCCGATGCACCACCTACTGGTGGCGCTACGGCACCTACCCCTCCCTGGGCGGGCCGGCGCTGCAGCGCAGCCGCCAGCAGCAGCAGCAGCCAAGCAAGCAGCGGCCGCGAGGGCCGCGGGCGGCGGCGGCGGCGCAGGCGGCGGCCGGGGGTGCGGCGGGCGCGGCGGCGGGGGAGCTGGAGGAGATGGAGGACGCGGAGGAGACGGATGATGATGATGAGGAGGAGGAGCAGGCTGAAAGGGAGAGGTGGAAGGCGGGGCAGCGCACGAGCCAGGTAGGCGACTGGGGAGCGGCAGGGGGCGGGGTCCGAGCGAGGGGGCGAGACACCAGAGTGGGGAGGGGGGGGGGGCGCAAGTGCATTGGGAGCACGGCGGGGGCATAGAATGGCGCGGGGGAGGAAGTGAGGAACGGCGTACGCACCAACAGCCAAGCTCATATTGCAAGAAGTTTTGGCCGCCACCCGCCGCTGCTGAAGCGATTCGTGGCATGGCCTGCCTTCAGCGCTTGGCTGACGGACACACCCGCCCCGCTCGGGCCCGCTTGACCTGGCCGCGCATGCATGTCGATCCAAACGTCACCACAACATAGCTTCCGTCCGCGACCTCGCCTTCACTAAGCCTGCGTTGTTCTGAAAGCTGTCACTGCGTCGTTTAAACATACGACACAACTTGCTGAAGGGCTTGAGTTTGAATATCAATAGTTGTCAAGCTTCACGTGCGCTGTGATTATTGCAAGTATGACGCGAAAATGTGTACCCGTCTTCCGAAACTCAATCGGTAAAAGCCGCTCGCTGCGAATACCTGGTATCAGCGACCTAGAAACCGCACGCGCTCGAGCTCACGGCTTGTGACGTTGGTGTGGTGTTGGTGTGTGGGTGGGGGGGGCGGGGCGCCTTCCACGCGCGACTTGCAATGGCAGGCCCCGTCTGCCCCTGCCTTGGCCTCGCCGCCTCACAGTCGCCGCACGCCTCGCTCCCACCGCCCCACAGACCCATGGCCGGAGCCGCGACCACGAGCCAGACGCAAGCCGAGACCACGGCGGGCCGCTCGACACAGTAAGTACCGGTTGTGGTTAGACACGATCGGGCGGGGCGGGTTCTGGTTACCAACCCAACCTCAACCAAATCCAAACCAAAGGGGGGGGGGGGAAGGGGCTGCGCAGCAGGGACTGCCGCATGCCAGCCGGCGCGCTGCGTCCGCCAGCGCGCGCCCCGCCACGCGCCCCGTGGGGACGCGCCCGGCTCCTCCGTCCTTGCCTGCCGTTGCCTTCCTCTGCAGACCCGCCCAGTACGCCACAACAAGCGTTGTGGCCCGCAGCATGTGGCCCGCATGCAACTTGTTGTGGTGTACTCGCCGGGCGGCAGAGGAAGGCTGGGCGGACAACGGGCGGTCGGCCGGCAGTGACCCTACCTTGCGTGCTGGTGCACACACACAGCCAACATCAGCATTCCTCCTCGCTCTCAGAAAAGGACATGCACCGGCTGCTTGTGCTAAATAAAAACCCCTTATGCTGGTCCCCGTCCGCCCCATCCATTCACAGGAGCCGCCGCAGCACACGGAATCTGGGCTGCGGCGCACGAGCCATCAGGAGCAGCAGCCGGGCGACCCGCCGCCGCCGCCGCCCAAGCGCGCCCGCCTGCAGCCGTCGCCGCTGCCGCAGCAGCAACAGTCGCTGCAACCACAGTCGCAGCTGCAGCAGCAAGGGCGCAGGCGGCGGCGGGCGGCGCTGGAGGCGACCTCCTCATCTACCGCCACCGCCGCCACCAGCAGCAGCACCGTGACGTGGGTGCCATCGGAGTCTGAGGGCGAGGCCGACAGCGGCAGTAGCAGCAGCAGCGGCGGCGGCGGCGGCGGCAGTAGCAGCAGCAGTAGCCGCCGCCGCAGCCACCGCAGCCGCAGCCGCGGCCGCAGCACCACAAGCGCTGCGGACGAGAGCCAGGGCGCCTCGCCCACCTCCTCGGCGCGTCGTCACCTGTCGACCGCAGCCGCGCACGCGCAGTCGGCAGCAGGCGGTGGCGGTGGCGGTGGCGGGGGCGGTGGCGGGGGCGGGGGCGGGGGCGGCCCATCCGAGCAGCAGCCGGGGGCATGGGGGCAGCAGGGGCCGCGGCCGGCAAAGCGCCACAAGGCAGCTGGTGGCGGCGGGCCCGGCGGCGGCGGCCGGCTAGGCGGCGGCGGCGGCGGCGGCGGCGGCGGCGGCGGCGGCGGCGGCGCGCCGTCATCACGCGGCGCAGCTGTGGCGGTCACGTGCTGCTCGGAGTGCGGGCGGCGCGAACCGGGCGGTGGCATCAGCCCGCACTGGCGGCGCCACAAGCTGCAGCCGGAGCTGCACACCTGCCGCAGGTGCGGTGGGGGGTGGTGGGTGGTGGGGGGGTGGGGGGGGGGGGCGTTTGTGCGTGCGGGTGATGTGTGGTGTGGGATGTGGGAGGAGGTGTGTGGGTCTGGGTGTTCAAGTGGTGTGCAGGTGTGTGGTATCGCCGTAGGTTACCGGTACCGGCCCAGCCGGTTAAACAAGCAAAATTATATTCTGCGCTTTGGGCCAGAACGCGTTTGGAGGAGTTGCGTGTAGCCGGTTAGGCTCCGCCCCAGGCCGGCGGGGGGTGGCAGCATGGCAGCTGATAACGTGAACATCGGATTCGGCGGCAGCAATGCGCACACCCGCAACACCAGAGACACACGCACATGCCTAACACACACGCGGCGGGCTGGAGAAGATGGGGGCGGTGTGTGAGGTGTGTGGGGTTTGTGGGGTGTGTGGGTGTGGTGCGTGTGTGTGTGCGGGGGGGGACACCGGCACCTGTCTGGCCTCCGGCCCCTGCACCACGCGCACAGCCTTCAGGACGCCGCGGCGCCGGCCTAGCACTGCCAGCCGGCGTTCGAGCTCAGAGGCCAGTCACACACCTTTGCCAGAGATTGCCCCCTGAGCTCGAGCACTAGCTGGCAGTGCTAGCGGTGAAGGGGAAGGTTGGGCTCATGGTGCACGGGCCGAAGGTCAGCCAGGTGCCAGTGCCAGTGTGCCACCCACCCAGCAGCTGGCGGCTGCGCACGCGGGGGTTGCAGTGGGTACGGCAAGCCCAGGGCGTGTGGCGGCACACGAACGCTTGAAGGCGTGTGACACGTACCCATCCCCCGCTTCTCCAGCTGGACCGCCGCCAGCCAGCACTAGTCTCAACAGGGGGCCCGGTGCCCTGGCTTCCTCCCATTCCCGCACCGGCTATAGCGGTAGCTAGGCTCAGCAGGGCGCCTGGCGCCATGCCATACCGCCGCCCCCCTCACGCGTGCCCCCTACCGATATCCCCCACCCACGACCACGCCTCACACACACCCGCCCACAGCTCCGACTCCCCCGCCCACACACACACACCCTGCGCCTCTCCCACCGCCACCCACGCCGCACACACCCCTGCCCACACCTTCCCCGACCTCCCCCGCGGCCGTTCCACCTTCCCTCCGCCTCCCCCACCCCCCGGCCACGCCGCTCACACGCAACCCCGCCCACGCACACCTTTCACATGCCTCCCTTATGCCTCCCCTACCTCCCCTGCGCCTTCCCCTCCTCCGCGTGCTGGGCACCAACGGCCGCCGCGCCCCCCCCCGCGCGGCGAGCACCCTGTAGGTGGGTGGCGCCGCACCACCCGCACGGCAGCCAGCAGCAGTCCGATTACAAGGGGCTACCGGCTGCTTACGCACACAGAGGCCTTCCCCAATGCCACCGGCTTCGGGCCGTGGCGTTGGGGAAAAAGGCCTCCGGGTGTGTCAGCAGCCAATAGCCCCAGGTATAGTCCGACTGCTGGTTGCTGCCGTGCGGCACCACCGTGTGCTCGCCCCGGGAGACGCGGCCGGTGATGTCGAGAAGGGGTGGAGGGCGTGAGAGGAGGAGGGCTGGGGCACACGCTGCCGCTGTTGGCGCCCGCCGTGCGGGCCACGTCCGTGTCCAGGCTGGGGCTGAGCTGCGACAGGAAATATCCCGTGCTTTTGTACCAGGGCGGGGATGGTGCCGAGGCCGCGAGGCGCGTGGTGCGGGGTGTGGGTTCCCACGCACCGAGTGGGGGGTGCGGGATGACGTGCGTACACTTCGTGGGTGTGTCACCCGAGTGGCGTACTGCTGTAGGTGTGGGCTGCGGCACCGCTGGTCAACCGCTGGCCGCACATCACGCTGCGCCTCGACCCGCAGCGGATGCGCCGCATGGGCAGGGCGCCACCGAGTGCGCTGCAGTGGCGGCGCTGCGGCCCTCGCTCGGCGGCATCCTGCCCGCCTGCGGCGCATCCGCGGCTCAGAAAGCTGTCGGAGCGCCGCTTGATGTCTGACCAGCGGTTCACCAGCGGTGCCGCTGCAGCCCGTTGACCAGGTCCGCGGTGTGCGTGGGCAGCCCATCTGGTAGTTGGCTGGCCGCCAGCGGCGCATGACTGCATGAACGGGCGCACCCACGCCGTGGTGAAGCCGGAATGCCGGATGCCCTCCGGCCCGAACCCCGTAGTAGTGCGGGGGGGGGGGGGCGGGCGGGGTTGTGAATACCAGCCCAAGCTAAACCAACCCAACTAGACAAGGGATAGGCAAATGCAATACCAGCGAGTGTACACTGCCACTGTTGGCAGCCGTCTCAGGAGATGGAGTGGAGGATGGTGGGGAGGGGTGGAGGGCGGGAGAGGAGGAGGGCTGGCGCGGCGCGGTGGGCCAGAGGGGATACGCGGTGACTGCAGGCGGCACGCAAGGGCAGGAGTGCTGGCATGCGTGTGAGGTGGGTTGGTGACGTGTCCCGTGCTTTTGTACCAGGGCGGGGATGGTGCCGAGGCCGCGAGGCGCGTGATGCCGGGGTGTGGGTTCCCACGCACCGAGTGGGTGGTGCGGGATGACGTGCGTACACTTCCTGGAGGAGGGGGGTAGTTCATTCCAGAACCCAAAGCAACCGACCGAGTGAACCGAGTGGGGTGCGTGAACCGAGTGGGGGTGAGTACCAGTTATCAAAGTGCTTGCTAGCCCAAGCTCAGGGGCGGGGCCTGGCGTGGGGCCTCGGGCGGCGCCGGCGATGGTGGCGGCAGGGGCGGCGGCCAGGGCGATGGCGGTGCGTGGGAAGGAGGGGGGGAAGGGATAAGGGCGCGGGCTGGGGCGGCGATGGTGGCGGCGGGGGCTGCGGCCAGGGCGGCGGTAGGGCCCGGTGTGGTGATGGTGGCGGCGGTGGCAGTGGCTAGGTAGGAGGGCGGGCGCCGTGGTGGTGGGATTGGCAGCGACGGCTGGGTGGGGTCAGGGCACGTGGCAGTGACGTGGCAGATGAAGGCGGCGGCGGAGTGGCAGGCGCAGCGACGGAAGTGGCGGCGGCGAGGGCTAGGACGGGGGCAGTGGCGCGGTCTGGCGCGGGTGTGGGGCGGAGCTGCGTGTGCTGGAGCCGGGGTTGGCGGTGGTGACGGCAGCGGTGGCGGCGGTGGTGGCGCAGGGAGGTTAAGGAGAGCAGGGGGCTTGGCCCCCTCCCACACCGCACCTCTGTGGTACGGTGCTGGCGCTCTACCATGCATGGGGCGAGAGCATGCTCCGCCGCCCCAGGCCTCCCGCACAACGCCCACCTGTCCCCACCCCCGCCCACGCCTCCCCCTCCACAGCCACGCCTCCCCCTACCTCGCCCCGGCCACGCCCACGCCTCCCGCTCCTTCCCCACCCACGCCCACGCCTCGCCATGCCTTCCCCACCTACGCCCATGCCTCCCCACCTGCGCCCATGCCTCCCCACCCCAGCTCAGGCCTCCCCACCTACGCCCATGCCTCCCCACCCACGCCCATGCCTCCCCACCCCAGCTCAGGCCTCGCCCACCCACGCCCATGCCGCCCCACCTACGCCCATGCCTCCCCACCCACGCCCATGCCTCCCCACCCCAGCCCAGGCCTCCCCCACCCCCACCGACCCCCACCCACCCCCACCCACGCGTCCCTGACCTCCCCCACCCCCGCCCGGGCCTCCCCCACCCCAGCCCAGGCCTCCCCCACCCCAGCCCAGGCCTCCCCGACCGAAAGCTGTTAGGAACCGATAGCGGTGCTTCCAATTGCAGTGTATGTCACGCACTAGTGGTATAGTGGTAGCATAGGTCCTTGCCAACCGTCGGATCTGGATCCAGATCATGCCGTACGGACCAGACCCGAGTTCGATTCTCGGCTAGTGCATTTCCTGGGGTCGTAGCTCAAATGGTAGAGCGCCCGCTTAGCATCTGACGCTAAGCGCCTGCAATCTGCGGGAGGTAGGGGGATCGATGCCCTCCGACTCCACTGTTCTCGTGCGGAAGGCAGTTCCGGACGTTTTGGAGCACCGCGATTGCAATGGCGCAAAAATTACCGCTTACCGCGCGACATGGCGAGATTGGGGGGAAGGGGGAGGGGCTGGCGCGGGATCAGGCGCGGGGCGTGCGGCGCGGGGGGGGGGCCGTGGGGGGCATTCCCGAACGTTTTGGGGCACCACAATTGCAAACATGCACCGCTTACTGTGCAAATGGCCGATCGCGGGTAAACGGGTGGGGGAGGCAGGGGCTGGCGCGGGCTCGGGCAAGGGGACGGGCGGCGCGGGGCGGGTGGGCGGCTCTCACGACTTCAAGGGATATGCCGTTGGGGGTTGCCGTGCTTCTGGGGGAAGGGGGAGGGGCTGGCGCGGGATCAGGCGCGGGGCGTGCGGCGCGGGGGGGGGGCCGTGGGGGGCATTCCCGAACGTTTTGGGGCACCACAATTGCAAACATGCACCGCTTACTGTGCAAATGGCCGATCGCGGGTAAACGGGTGGGGGAGGCAGGGGCTGGCGCGGGCTCGGGCAAGGGGACGGGCGGCGCGGGGCGGGTGGGCGGCTCTCACGACTTCAAGGGATATGCCGTTGGGGGTTGCCGTGCTTCTGCTCTGCCGGCGCCTTTCGCAAACCCAGATCCCCGACAGCTTGGGGGCCGCGGAGGCCGGCGGGGAGGCGGTTGGGGTGGGGCGGCAGGAATGCGCCGCAGTATACTGTGGTTTGGAGCGCAGCGAAAGAGGCCAACCCAAACTTCGGCGGCTCCCTCCGTCGCTCAACTTGCCGCCCATCCACCCCCCATGCCACGGGCTCCCTGTCACAGGTGCTACGAGTTCTACATGCGCCACGGCGGCCGCTACCCGGAGCGCGCGCCAGCAGCCGCTGCTGCTGCTGCTTACAGCACAGGAGCGGGCGCAGGAGCGGGCGCAGCAGCGGGCACGGGAGCAGGCGCAGTTGCCACGACAACAGCTGCGGCGGAGGGGCGGCAACTATGGGGAGCGGTCCCAGCAGCAGCAGCAGCGCTAGCATTGACCGGGACGCCTCCGGCGGAGCAGCCGCCGGCGGCAGCAGCGCAACCCGCAGCGCCGCAAATGCCGGCGCCTAGCGCTGCCGGGGCTGTCCATGCTGACGGCGCCGCCGCCGCCGTTTCAGTCAATGTTGCTTTGGCCAGCTCGCGGCGGCACTCGCCGCCACCGGCAGTGCAGGCGCCGCCGCGGCCGTCACCAGCGCCACCAGCCGATCGCCTCGGCCGGCCGCCTCAGAGGGAGCTGCAGGACAGGCGACCGGCGGCCGCTGCCGCCGCACCAGCTGCCGCTGCCGCCGGCGCCTCCGGGCGCGGGGCACCCACGCTGCCGCCGCGGCCGCCGGCGGCACCAACGGGGGCGTCAGTCGCAGCTGGCAGCGTTGACGCGGGCGGCCTCGGAGGCGGAGGCGGAGCCTCGGCGCCACGGCCACTCCTGCAGCTATCGCCTCTGCACTCGCTGGCCCCGCCGCCGCGGGGAACGCCGCCGCCGCGGGGAACGCCGCCGCCGCGGGGAACGCCGCCGCCGCCGCTGCTCCGGCGGCTGACAGCGCTGGGCGCAGGCGTGCTGCGTCTGGGCCCGACCGCAGGTGGCGGCCCCGCGTCGGCTTCTGCCGGCGCGGCGGCAGGCAGTGCCTGCAGTGGTGGCGGTGGCGGCGCAGTCATCTCTGCTTCAGTGTCACGCGGCGGCGCGAATGGCAGCGTGACTGCCGGCGGCGACCGCGCCGGCGGCGGCGGCGGTGTTTCTGGTGTCGGCGGTGGCCCGACCCGGCCGCCGCCGCCGCTGCAGCGGCCGCATTGGTGGCGTCACCGCGCCACCGCCACCGCCCGCCGCTCCGACCCGTGTGCCTCGCCACCAGCAACGGCGCGGGCACCAGCAGGGGCAGCGGCACCAGGACACAGAGCCTACGGCGTGCAGCCGCTGGCGCGGCGCGGCGCGGTGTCGCTGCCAGCACGCCGCACTTGCGGCGGCGGTGATTGCGGGTGCCGGGCGGCACCGCGGTCAACACTGGCGGCGGCGGTGGCGGCTGCTTCTGCTGCAGCTGGGGGCGTCTCTGGCGCCGGCAGTAGCAGGCCGCTGCTGACCAGTCGGCGGCTGGCGGCGGAGCTGGAGCGGCTGGCGGGGCGGGTTGCGGCCGCCAGTCGGGTAGGTAGGGACTGAGGTTGTGGGCGCACTGGATTGGGTGTGGGCGCAGCACCGCCATTTGGGCGTCCAGTGCTTGCTCACAGCGGAGCGGGTCTCACAGCCGCGCTCATGGCTGCGCTCGCCGAACTGCCGTACGCCCTTTGGGCCATCTCAACCCCCCGACACGACCGACAGGCGCTGGTGGCGGCGGAGGACGCGTCAGGGGGAGCGGTGCGGCTGCTGGCCCCGGGTGGCGGCGGCGGTGGCGGCGCCGCCGCCGCCACCGCCGGCCCCCCCGCATCGGCGTCGGCACCGGCGGCGCCGATGCGGGCAGCGGGGGCTGCCGTGCGCGGCGCCTATGAGCGCATCTGCGGCCGCAACCCAGCCTTCCGCGTGAGTCTCTCTGTGTCCAGAACGCACGGCTGCCGCCAACCATAATGGAAACGTGCGGACTGGCACCGTTGGCCGCTACCGCTTGAGCTGCAACGGTAGACTAGTCAGGAGAGGGTCACGTTTGCCACCTGCATTGGCTCCACTGCGCGCCCATCCACTCGCAATACCGCCACTCCCACAACACCGCTCCCAACACCGCCACATCCCACACCGCCACCCCACAGGCCAGGCTTGTCGGCGACGCAATCTTCCGCTGGCTGCAGGTACGCGGCGTGTGCATGCGTGTGTGTGTATGGGTGGCACGTATGTGCGCGTGCGTGGGTGCGCGTGCGTGCGTGTGATTCAATAGCGCACGGCAGAGACACCCGGCGTGCGTGTGTGGCCGTGGTTGCTTGCGCGGAGAAGGCAAGCCAGTGACAGCGCAATCCGTTTTGGGGCGTCATCACCACACCACACCGTTCTAAGAGCACATCACACAATGTGCGCAGGAGGACGTGTGGGCGGACGTCATGGCGCTGCTGCGCCGCCACCAGCAGCGCCCGGCGTCGGCGGCGTCGGCGGCCGCGGCGCCGGCGTCGGCGGCGTCGGCAGCCGTGACGAGTGTGCCAGCGACAGCGGCCGCTTCGCTGCCGGCGGCGGCGGCGGCGGGCGGAGTACGGGCGGAGCACGGGGCAAGCGGCGGCAGGACAGCAGCGGCGGCAGCCGTGGGTCTGGGCGCCGCCGCCGTGCAGCCGACCGTGATCCCGTGGGCGCGTGAAGCGCCTCCAGCGGCACCAACACCAACGCCAGCACTAGCGCCAGCAGCGCCGGCACTAGCGCCAGCAGCGCCGGCAGCACAAGCGCCGCCGCGATTGCCGCGGCCGCCGCCGCCGCGTGTCGCCCTGGCCGCGGCGGGGGAGGCCGCGCGCCGCAGCCTGACGGCGGCGCTGGCGGAGCGGCTGCTGGGGCTGCCGCCGCGGCCGCAAGGCCTTGCTGGGCACCCTGGCAACAGGAGCAGCATCGGGAGCAGCAGCCAGCAACAGCAACGCACTGCCGCCACTGCGGCTACGGAACTGCCGGCGGCGGCTACGGAACCGGCGGCGGCTACTGAGGTAGCGGCGGCGGCGGCGGCGTTGGATGGGGCCTATCGGCAGGTAGAGGCAGTCGTGGCGGCGGCGCTGCACCTGGGGCTGCTTGTCCACGAGTACAACTGCAAGCAGCAGGCGGGAGCGGCCGCCGCCGCAGCAGCAGCAGCGGCGAGGGCCACTGCCGCCGCCGCCGCCGCCGCACGGCTAGCTGCGCCGTCGCCGGCGGCGGCGTGGAGCGATGATGCGCTGCCGCTGGCGGCGCCGCCGACGCCGCCGGTTGGGCCCGCCGTGCTGTCGCCAAGCGTCCGGCGGCGCATGACGCCTGCTGCGGCGGTGGAGGTGGCGGCGGCCGCAAACCTGGCCAGTGCTGCAGCCGCCGCAAACCCGGCCAGTGCTGCAGCCGCTGACGCTCACGTGGCTGTCACTGCCACCGTCCTCACGACTGGCGGTGGAATCGGTGCGCCGGCGGTGCCGGTGCGGCCCGCAGCGCCTGCAGCGCCAAGGGCGGGCGCCACGGCTGTCGCACCAGCCAAGCACGGCTGCAGTAGCAGCGCTGGCCTTGGCAGTATGGGTGGCAGTAGCAGAAGCAGCAGCAGCGGCGTCCGATGGCGGCGTGTGCAGCTGCGGGTGGTGGCGCCTGGCACCCCCGTCCCCGCGCTGCCGCCGACTGCGCCCCCACCGCCTCCGCTGCCGCGGCAGTCTGCCGCCACCGCTGCGCAGCAGCGGCCGCCCACGGCGCGGCCGCCCACGGCGCCGGCGGCGCCACGGGCGCGCGTGGTGGAGTGGCTGCAGCCCGCGGCTGGTGCGGTCCGGATGGGGGGCGGCGAAGGTGGCGGCAGTAGCGCCGCCGGGGGCGGGGGCTGTAGCGGCGTGCGCAGCGGCGTCGCGCTGTGGGTGGTGAGCCCGGGAATGCGTGTGGTGACGCTGCGGCGCCGTGGTGTGGGCACGCGCCCAGCGGCAGGCCCCGGCTCAAGGTTGCCTGGCGGCAGTAGCGCCGCCAGCCGCGCGCAGCTGGGGCTGCTACAGCCGAAGCAGGGCGGGGCGGCGCCAAAGCGCGGCCTGGGGCAGGGGCCGGGGGCCGGCGGCGTTTGTGTGGAGCGGGAGCAGTGGCTTGTGTCGGTACAGGTGGTGGGGCTGCGGTAGTGCCTCTCGCTCGTATCGGCTGTTGCTGAGGCGGCGGCGGCACCCACGGACCTGCCGTACCCGCAGATGCGGTGCATGCGCCGCCCGGCAAATTTGTTAGTGAATCCAAATAGCTGTCGGGCGTTCAACTGGCGGGTGTGTGTGTGGGTGTGGAGGGGGGGCTGAATACACCAGCCCAAGCTAATCCAACCCCAATCCTTCGCGCATCGAATGGAGGGCTGCTGTATGTCCGGATCTGTGTGGTCCGGCGAGGTGGTGAACACCAGAACAACAGCTGTGGCGTTGGATTCGGATTCGTGATAATCCGGACGGCAGGCGGAGCCTGCGAGTCGCAGCGGCCTGAGGCTGAGGCTGTCAAGTGCGGCCGTCGCCTGTCGCACCCACACTGTGATTTTGTGGGAGCGGGAACACGGTAGGGGGGTTCACGCTTGTGGTGCAGCTCTGGGCACGCGGCGCTTGGTTGGCAACAGGCACGGACCGAAGTCAGGGCGGGACGAAAGATGCGGCCTCACAGTGAAGCTGATTTGCCAATAGCTGTGTGCAGCGTGCACCGAGTTTCGAGCACTGCAAGGCTGAGGGATGAGCTGCGCTCAGCAGGCGCCTCGTGTTATCAATTCAGTGTGCTGACAGTTGTGTGACTCGGAGGCCCGTGTCGTGTCCTCTGAGCTCTGACCCCTCTCCAGGCTCCAGGCTCCAGCCCACCACAACAGCTCTCCCAACACCCCCTAGACCCCCTAGGGACACGCCCGCCGGGCCTGCGGCCACGCTAGCATGGTCAGGGCCCCCCCACACTGAGTGTGAACTGACACCAGACCCCCACGCAGTCCCGCGTGGACTGAGGCCAGACGCCTGCGGCCACACAGCTGCCACACAGGCCACCTGACCAGCCTGCACCACCCAATGCCAATGACCCAGGCCCCCGCTCTGGCAGCAGCGCGCTCCTGCCTACTGTCGCAAATTGCTTCTTGACTGTCGGGTATGGGACTCTGCTTCACACTACGGGACATTGTGATTTCGCTACCAGCCCCCACACTCCCCCAGCACCAGTGCGCTTCTGTGCCTGCTGGTCACCCCCCCGTGCGGTCGCCCTGGGTCACCGGCCCAATGCGCGCACTGGCACTCTGACAGCCGCGAGGGGAGCAGGGGAGCAGGGAGCGCCGCGTGCCCCCATGCCGCTCGCTCTGTGCAGTAACAGCCAGCAGGCGGCAAGTCTGCCGTGTCGGCTGTCCTGCCCATTCTGTGCACCCCTGCGGCCTCCGCGTCAAACCTTCCCGTCGCGGCTTCACACCTTGCTTCTGCACTTCAGCGCTCGACGCGAGATGACGATTCGCGCTCAGTCGCCCAGCACATGAGCCCTGGGCCCCTGGCCCCACACTGCGCCGCACTGCAGCGCCTGATGACGCCCACGGCCCCACGGCAGCGCCGGGGGCCCAACATCCCACGTAGCCCATGCATGCCGCAAGCCAGTTGCCGGGTGGATGCGATGGTACAGGGTCAGATGACAGAATCCCGTAGTGTGAAGCAGAGTTGCCGGGTGGACATGTGGGTCTGTTGCCGTCCGCGTGCCTGGAGCGTGCAAGCAAGGCAAGGGTGTTGGCTCCCGATTTGGCCCTGATTTTGCTCTGATTTGGATCACCGTCGATTTCTTTACATAACGGTAACATTACATAATTATTTTACTCACTTCGCAGTGCATCGCCTCATTTCGAGCGCACCGGCACCATGGTCCGCGCCAGGCGGGTGATAGTCCCCCTCGGACCCGGGTGATGTGAAACCGACAGCACGGAAGAGCTGCCAGCTCACTAGAATAGCCGCGGCAATGACACGCCCTCTGCCTCCACGCAAAATAATGCTCTTAAAAAAGTTGTTCTACTTAGTCTTCTGATAGTTCACGGCTCACCCACCTGCACGCACATGCGCCGTCCACTGCTGCGACTCCTGCCTACATCGATCAGGCCACGAACCTGTGTGCACGCCACACGCCAGCTACCGGCCACCCAAGGCCAAATCCAGTACAAACAACTGCCGCCCGCAAATCGCGGCACAGCACGTGCAATAACCGGGGCGAGCACTCCTGCCTCAGCTATTCGGGTTCTGACACGGTTCCGTGCCTTGCAAGTTGGTGCCAAGCACGCCCGCACAGCATCGCGCTGCATCGGGCACACGCCGCATGAAGCAGTTGAAACCCACGCGCTTTCAATGGAATTGCAATTGTATCATCAAGCTGCTGTAGGGCGCAATCATGGCCCGAAATCTTCTTACGCGATACCCACCCGGAATTCACGCGCATAACAATTCACCGCCACACCTGCCTGCCGCCGCAGACCAGAAATCTGAGGGAACCTGCGTCCCCAACACGCCCTGCAACCCGAGAGCCAACCGGGGCTATGCAGAAAGGGCGACTGTTTTCTTATGCAACACACACTGGCAACGTCGGACCTTTCAGGGGCTTGATGCCTGGGGCCTGGGGCCACGCAAAAGCGCGAATGCCCCGCCACCCACCCTCGGGGCCTGTGCAATGGGTGCCGGACTCGCTTCCCAGCCTCTGCCCCTGCACTGCAACAAGATATTCCAATCCATGGTGGCAGCCCTCAGGTGGGGGCTCGTACCGATCACACGATACCACACGGCTAATACTGGAGATGGTTCCTCAGGTCCCGGTTGTACCCAGTCGTAACCAGTTAGCGGCCACGCGGCCGCGCCGTAACTGCCGAGTGCCGACCACAACTGCCAACGTTTCAGCAATGTGGATGTCTTTGTTGTCATCGCGTGCACATCTCCATACGTTTCTGAGCAATGCAGCGCAACCGTGGCACGCGCACGCGCGTCGTTTTGCAGACGCCGTAACATCCTCCAATCCAACGTCAGCACGGCTGTCGGGCAGCCACCCGCACGGCAACCGCCAGGCACACGGGCGCAGCCCCGCCACATCGTACAATGCTGCGCGCGAAGTGCTTTTACGACATGACTCTGGATTCATAAATGAACGCAAACCGTATAAATGCCGCTAGCCGCGAGCCACGCCCCCATTGTGCGCGCAGTGTCTCCACACACACACTCCCTGAATGCGAACGAATTTTTCCAGCCGGCGACGTTTCAGCCCCGACGACGTGGGTATGCGAAAGCAATCCAACCAGCTTTCATGAAGCCCCCCCCCCCCCCCCGGCGTGGCGCCAGTAGCCAACCGAGCAACGTGTCGACACTGCCAAGGGCTGCCTTGACAGCATCGCGAGAATGCGAAAGCGCGCATGCGCGCTCAGACGAGTGCGTCAGGAAAAGTAAACATGCGTCCTGGTGCAACCAATTGGAAACACAAAGCGCTATAGAGGCCCAGACGATCCAAGCCCCCCGCGCGTGAAGCACGCCACAACGAGCTCAAACACGCCCCACGCGCTCACGGCTTAGGGTTCAAAGCCGCCCGCTTCTGGAGCCCGCGCGCGGAGTGCGGGTCTGCCCCGTCGCGACTGCCATCGCCGCAGTCGTGGCCCGGAAGCGATGGGCACCAGGGGCCGTAGGCCCACCGGGGCCTTAGCCCCAGGGGTCTTTCTCGATGCCCTCCTCGCCCTCCGGCGGCGGTGGAGGAGGAGGCGGGGGCGGCAGCGGAGGGTTGGGGCTGGGCGGCTCCGGGCTGGGCGGCTCCGGACTGGGCGGCTCGGGGCTGGGCGGCTCCGGGCTGGGCGGCTCCGGGCTCGGCGGCTCGGGCGAAGGCGGCTCCGGGCTCGGGGGCTCGGGCGAGGGGGGCTCGGGGCTGGGCGGGCTCGGCGGCTCCGGGGGAGGCGAGGGCGGGCTGGGCGGGCTCGGCGGCTCGGGAGGCGGCGTGGGAGGCGCCGGCGGTGAGGGGTAGGACGGCGGCGTCTGGTCCACAATGACGCCCCCGCTGCCATCGGAGCCGTCTCCACCGAAGCCGCCGCCACCGAAGCCGCCGCCCCAGCCGCCGCCGCGTGGCGGGCCGCTGCCCAGCAGCGGCGGCCGCCCGCTGCCCAACAAGAATGGCGGCAGCACGTAGCAGCAGCAGCCGCAGCAGCCGTTGGTGCAGTACTCAACCTCTTGCGGCGGCTCTATCGGAATGACAATGTTGCCGTCCTCGTCAATAAAGGCGCCGGGGACCAGGGGCGGCGAGGGCATCGGCGGTGTCGCCGGCGGCGAGGGCGGCGGCGAGGGCGTGCCCGGCGGCGGCGGGATGTTGGGCGAGATCAGCATGGCGTCGCTGGTGATGGCGACTGTGAGGAAGGCAGGGTTGGGCGGGCGCGGCGACGGCGGGCGCGGCGGCCGCGGCGAGGGCGGCGTCGGGACCGGCGGCGGCGAGGGCGGCGGCAACGGCGCCGGCGGGCTCGGGCTGGGCGGGACGCCCGGCGGCGGCGCGGCGACCACGGCAGGCACGACGCTCGGCGTCGGGCTCGGGCTCGGGCTCGAAGGCGTTGGAGTCGGCGTGGCGCCGGCGCTGGGGGTGGGGGCGGGGCCGGCGGCGGCGGGGCCGCCGGTGGAGAACTTCTTGTCGAAGGACACGGGCGTGGCTGCCACCAGCACGGCGCCGCCGGCGTCGGCCGCCAGGGTCTTGAGGATGGCGGCGCTGCGGCTCTCCACGGCCGACCAGGCCGACAGGCGGCCGCCGCTCATGCGCACCAGCAGGCTGAGCACGTTGGTCTTGCGGCTGCACACGCTGTCCTCCACGCTCACGGACTTGCCGGCCAGGCCCTGCGGCGGGGGAAGGCGGGGAGGCGGGCGCAGGGCGGGGGTTCCAGTCAGATTTCAGTACGGGGTGGGGGAGGGGGTGGGGTTGTTGTGATGCCATGAGCGAAGGATTGAAAGGCGCATGAAACGGCCCCGAAACGCCAGCCGCAGGCCGCAACACTGCAAAAGACTGCCACCGGCTCCGGTGCCTCGTTTCTTGCGCGGCAAGACAGCGGCAACGCCCCCTTTCCCTCTTCCGAAGCCCAGCCGTCGCTCACCCGGCCCGCTGCCGTATCCCCACCTTAACCCTGGCCATTCGCACCCACACCCGCACCCGCACCAGCGCACCCGCAGCCGCACCCGCAGCCGCACCCGCATCCCCATCTGCACCCCATTAGCTCACCAGCGCTGCCGCGTAGGCGGCCGCGACGCGCTTGAACAGCGCGCGCCGGTCGGTCCGGCTGGCGCCCAGCTTCGCGCACGTGAAGGTCGAGCTCCTGCGGTTCAGCTGCAGCGTCACATTGAAAGACTGGATGGTCGGCTTGTCCAGCGGGACCGAGCCGTCGGCGGCCTGGTACGATTTCGCCTCGGCGACGGGGCAGCAGGCGCCGGCAGCGTCGGCGGCGAGGACCACGCAGTCGCCGGTGCTGGTGAGCCGGCACAGCCCTGCGGACTTGGCGCAGGTGCCGGTGCCCTTAAGCGAGATGCAGACCATGCGGGAGGAGGGCTGCGAGGCGGTGGGCGCGGCCGCGGAGGCTTCGGGCAGGTTGGACACCGCGATGACGCCGGCGGCGGCGTCAAAGGCGAACGCGCCCCAGGGCTGCCCGTCCACGGTCACGCCCGCGATATTGGAGGCGGTGCAGGCGCGGTCTGTGCGCCAGGGGGTTGGGGCGTGAGGGGCAGGGGAAACGGGAGGGGAGGGAGGGGAGGGGAGCGGTCGGTCGAGATTTTCGCGTGCGTGAACTTTGCCCCCGACCGTCGCCCGCAGACACGAGGCCCGCCAAAGCTGAGTTATGCTACGTGAGGTTAGAGGGGAGCGCAGGTTTCGCAAAAGAGTGCTTAGATTTACCTGCGAGAACCTCTATCCGGGCCACCGGCGAAGCGCTGCGTGAGCAGCATTTGCTGGCCGCATCACATGTAAAGTCGCTCAGTGTTTCTACCGCCGCGCACCAGGTAGTCATGCCACCACCCGCAAACACGACGGTGACAGGACTAGTCGTAGCGCCTGAGACGCACTGGCTCGAGGAGGGGAAGGACGCCGGCCCCACCGCGCTGCTGAGGGCTTGCAAAACGCGAGCAGCATCTACTTGACATGAGAGCCTGCACACATGTAGAGTGCTCGCAGGTTCAGCAACAAAAAAACTGAGCGGAATGTGTATAGGCGAACTCTAGCCTGCAAGCGTGGCTAGCGCAAGCGCAGCCAACGTAGCCTCGCACCTTAGAACGTCACATCCAAGCACAAGCAAACCTAGCGCCAGGAGCTCGCGCCCGAACGAGCTTGCTCGCAAGGAAGTCCGCATCGCTGTTATGCCGCGCTCGGCTAGGCCGGGCCGGCCTATCTTTAGAGCTCGCTTCTAATAACAAAGACGTTTGAAGACGAGTCACCTACACAGGAGCGAGCACTCTTGCAAAACGTTCACTGTTTACGCCGGCGCTGCAAGTTAGCAGCAGTACTCGGCCCTTTAAGTGCGTCGAGATGTGTAAAAATGCAGGCTAAGTCCCCGCCCTGTCGAGTTGGTGCTTGTCACTCACTCGCCGCTCATGAAACCGCGAACCGGCTGTCGCACTGTCACACATGCCGACAGCTCGGGCTAAACGCGGTAACGCGCGAATACAGTGGCTTTTTCTGATGCTCGGATTTGATGCGTAGGGGACACACAGTTCGCCGTTCGCCCGTGACCAGCGCAACGCGGCGCCGGAGTCCGTCGCGCTCGGACGGATGCAGATTGCATTGGTTACAGGAGGGACCTGCTGACGCAGCTCACGAGCCAGCGAGCACGTACTAGTACGGACGCCCTGCTCTAGACCTCAGGGGCGCGCCACCTGCAGCGCCGACAGCCTACTCTGCGCCTTGGGCTAATAGGCCTTGCTCCCATGGGAGCGCCACCATCTTCTAAACTCAATCTCCTTCCTCTTCAACTGAAATGAAAGTCGGCGTATTGATCCACATACTCCCGTCTTCCCTTCTTTCAATCCAAGGGTGGCCTGGTGGGATTTCGTCCCACCCCCTTGGCTTGATGCCCAGGCTCACATACGTCTGCAAACGCTCCCAAAAGTCTGCTATAACTTGCGTTTTAATCCTGCTAATCGCTGTTTCTTCTACCTTGCCTTGTTCCCCTCTGGAGGCAAACAATAGCCTCCTACCGTACTCCATGGCAGAGATCGCAGCCAGGCATACAACGTCCCAGATGGGTTGCTGGATAGCCTCGTGTGGCGGTATTACTAGCCACAGATTCTTACGCTCCACTATCAACTCAATTATGTGATCCTCATCACCTATTTCTGTCGCTTCCTGAATATGCAGCCGTAGCGTGCTAGCAATTGTGCACGTGCTGAAATGGTGTGCGCGGTCAGACTGCGCATCCGTCACCCCACATGGGCATTTATGACCTTGCCCTCTGTGCATCGAGAAGCCTGGGAATCCATCCACTGCTAGCCTCCAGAAGGCTTCTTTCTGCTCTGCTTCCCATTTAAGCTTCCACAAGCGTTCATATGTGCTCGAGATGCGTTCCTTGTCCTCTATCGCCATCACTATATCACCTACGTTACCACCCTTAGCCTCGTGGACAAAATCAGCATGTTTTTCTGCTAGTTTCCCAAACGCTTCACGCATCTGCAGGTACGTGGCCTGCTTCACCGAAACGGTCGCCAGTGGAATTGGTTGATTGTTCATCTTCCATCCAAGGCACCCCACTATATGGTCAATCATTTCCGTGTATGCTTGATCCTGGTTTAGTCCCATGCCTGTTCGTGCCGCTTCTGTCCATCCCGCAGGCAGGTGGTTAATCAAGTTTTGCATGCGTCGAAATGCATCTATCCCATTCCTCAGGGGCCTCGGCATCAAATCTATCCCTAGTCCTCCAAAAATTCCCGCATCAATCACATCTTCCTTGTAAGCGCGTGTGCATTCACTCCGTATCCGGGGTGGGGCTCTGGTATTGGCCGGCACGTCTTGCAATTTCTCCTTAACCCGTGCAAACGTATCAATAGCCCTCACTGCGTCTCCGACTGTGGTAATTGAGCCTAGTGCAACAATATCCGAGAAGCCCCCTTCCAAAGATACATTCACACCATTTCTCTGTCTAAAAGTCAAGGTTGGGTTGCCCCACAACGGTGCTTGCGAAACCCATGGCCCCGCTTGAAGTAGATTGGCATCGAGTATCACAAGTTCCGGTAGGTTCATGAGCGCGGAGCACACTCGCTCAATCAGTGCACAGCCCGTGTCTACCACTTTCCCCAACACGATCGGCCTCCCCGTTGTGGGGTGCTTACGTGCCGTCAGGAGCGCCAGGGGCTGCGCTGCTGGGTGGTGTAGACAGACTGCATTTTTCAGGTTGTGCGACCATGGGGGGTTAAATTTCAGCATCGTGCGTCCACCTCCCGCTATACCTCTGATTCCTAGTAGCGCATGGCGAGCCCGCACATGTTGTATAGCCGGTAACATACCAAATCCCCCGCACTTGACAGGTAAACTTAGAATTGTGTTGCTGACCCCGGGTAATCGTGCATGTGGATTATTTCTGTATGCCGCTGGTGAGATTCCCCGGTCCACCAGTGCTGCAGCATTGCTAATGATTTTTCCAGTGATCCATCATTTGGTATGTCATCAAACTCCAATTTGTACAGTGTCTTGCTCAGTGCATATCCTGACACCGCTGCTGCCCTGCCGAAGGTAGTGAGCGACATCCCTGCAATGCGGTTCATACAAGCATTCGCTTTTTCTAGTGTCGGTGCCATATTAAGCGCTGGCGGTGGTCCTGCATTATTGTTGAAGTGTATGCCAAGCGTCTTCGCCGACGCAACCAGTCGTAGTGCTGATTGAGGCTGCGTTGCTGCCGCTGTGGGATTGGCAGTCGAGTATGTGGCGCCAATAGTAATAGCCTCAGATTTTGTAATATTCAGCTGCTGCCCCGAGGCCTTGCCAAACGTTACCATAGCGTCAATGAACGTTGGTATCTCAGCCAATTTGCGTAGGAATTGTGAATAATCATCTGCATATTGTGAGGCTTTTAGTTTATGCACGTCAATACCAAACCCCTTGCTATTGAGCCATGAGAGAAGCGCTTGAGCGATTGCAAGATATAACAGTGGAGCAAGTGGGCATCCTTGCCGTACGCCAGCTGTAAGTTCCATGAATTGTGACAGATGTCCGTTGACCAGTGCTGCAGCACGCGTGCCGTTGTGTAGCATACGTACCCAGTCAAGGAAACCATCGCCAACCCCAAGTGCTTGTAAACATTCAAACATGAATTCGCGATTAACAGTGTCGTACGCCTTGTGGAAGTCCAAAAAAGCTACCACGCCGGTTTCCTCTGCCCCTTTCAGGATGTGCGGTGCCAGCTGTAGGAGTGCAATATTGTCAGCAATCCGTCTTAGTGGTAGGAAGGCTGTCTGTTCGGGGCTGATAGTCTGACTGAAAGCTTTTGATACCCTAGTAGCAAGGATTCTTGCAAGGGTCCGGTAGTCTGTGTCAAGTAGGGTGATAGGCCTGTAGTTAGCAATCACCGTAGGGTCCCCCGCTTTATGCAAGCAGCAAATAACTCCATCCAGGAAACCCTTTGGTAGACGTTGTTGCTGGGCTGCTGCTGAGAGTACTGAGGCAAGAATGGCTGAGAATTTGTCGCTGAAGCGTTTATATAGGTCCGCTGGAATACCGATGCAGGCGTCCTGGACGAATGTCGTGTGTGTGTTCGATGGAACAGCACAAGCGGGGCATATGGCGGGGACCGTCGACACCGTTTTTGGGATTGCGTGGTGGCGCGGGCACTGCGGGCGAACATGGCTTTGGCTATGGGTGCCGTGCCCGGGTCTGGTGAGGAGTGTTTTACGCGTGTTGACCTGTGGTTGGTGCAGCCGCCTGCTGGGCTGGCGCCGCCGGTGTGGGATGTGGTCTGCCTTGCTGCGCTGTCCGCCCTGGATCTGGGCCGGCAGCTGGTGGTCATGGCCGGGCTGCGTGCGGGTCGGGCTTTGTCTTCGGCCCATGTCATGGGCATTAGTGTGTCGGTTGTTTCTGATTTCTGGGGTCGGCTGCAGTCCTTTGTTAGCCTGGGAGTTCGCCCAAAAGACTGGGATACGGTGCCGTCTGTGCATCCGTTCCTTGCCCGGGGTGCTGGGGACTGCCTGGTCCTGGTCTTGCCTGATGATGTGGACTCCCCACCCCCCTCCCCTTGACCCCGCGTCTGGGGTGTGGGCGGCGGGCGCTTGTGCGTTGGGTTTCCGGTGCCTTTTCTTCTGCGGTGCTGGTGTTTGATTGGGCGTCGCCGGACTATATGCCTGGCGTGCCTGGTTTTGCGTCTGGTGCTGTAGACAGCGCTTTGTGCGCAGCCACGGTTTGCTACACTTTGTGGGGCTTTGGCGGGCTTACGCTTGGCTTCGACTTGCGAGGTTAGCAGCTGAGACATGGACCTAATGCACGTGGCGGTGGAAGGTCGGCAGACAGCTGGGGGGAGGGTGGTTTCCCTTCGGGCCGGAGATGGTCCCTCCCGACCTGGGTGCGGGGCACCCTTGCTTGGTCGGACTGTCCCTTCTTTGTAATGTCGCATTCATATGGCGAAGTCCCGTAGTGTGCAGAACCCTCCCAGACCCAACAGCCCAGAAGCAAATTGCGACAGCAGACAGGAGCGCACGGCTGGTTTTTAACGCCGGAGTTACTGTACCGATGCGGTGCTGATTAGCTGCCAGACTGGTTGTTTGCTGATGCGCATTCCTCACGCTCCGGGCGCCCGGCCAGGCGATAGCACCAGACACACACTCCGCAACGCCACACTCGCGAACGCGTCGCAGCGCACCTGCAGGCAGGCGACCGGCGTCCACGGATGAGCGGCGAAGGCGACTGAGAGAAAATGCGAACAGCGTGCAGCAGAGCAGTGGCCGGGCGACAGTGTGACAAGCAGGGGCAAAAACAGGGCGCGCCAAGGCAGAAGAGGGAGCCCGAAATGTACGACGTGGCGGTCGTGTGTGTGGTTTGGTGTGCATGGCGTTTTGAGCGCCCTGGATGGTTGCGAAACGGCCATGAAAGGGACAGCGACAGGGAGTGTTAAGCAGGGGAGTTGTGGCAGGAAGGGGGAGGGGTAAATGCTGCGGAAGACAGCACGCCCTTGAACACGTCTCGAGGTGAGCAGTTTTTTTACGGCAGTACGCCGTAACGTGCTGATTACCCTGTTAGTCATTGTGGAGGCCCTGAGTCACCCAGCCCTGAAAGAGTCAGCGCAGATCACGACAGCCTTAACGAGAATAACGACGGTGTGAAGCGCAGCAACGGCTGTTGACGCATTGGGCCTTTCGCTCCTGGCGTGGCTGGTTGCTGCCTGCCTCCCTCCCCTGGTTGCTGCTCCCTTGCGCTGCTCAATCAAAGGGTGCACTGCGCCTATCGCGCACAGCATGGGTGGTTTTCCTGCCGCAGCGGGCGTTGCCACTGCGTTGTTGCGTGATTGCTCGCGCGCCTGGAGCTGGGCGCTGGCGGGTCAGGATCGCGGTGACGACGGCATGGCGCACGCACCTGACCGTTCCAGCCAACACCCCACGTTCGCTCCCCACGCTCCACACAGTAGTGTGGCGGCGGCACCCCCACAGCAGGCAGGCGCACAAAAGGCATGCCCCTACACCCCCAACCGTGGAACCGTTGGCTGACAGCGGCCTCCCCTTTGGGCCACCCGCCGCCTTGGTGCCACCCGTTCCTTCATCACGCGTTTCGAAAGCGCTTCGCTAACAGTGGTCTCGAGCCACAATATCCACAACGCACAGCTGCAAGTCAACCACAATGAGGCGCCGGCGTGAAGCCAAACGGCCGCGCACACGACCAGGCGCAGCACACGCCGTACATACGTCAGGACTCTCACCCCACCGCAAGCGCGACACACAGCCGCCAACTTAGCATCATGAGCAAATGGGCCCCTCACTGGCAGACTGCTACCGGTATCGGGGCGCTTATGTCCAGGGAAACGGCGGAGCCGAATCAGGCAACATCTGCCTTGCACGCGCGCGGCGAATGAATCAGTGCTTAACGTCCTGTGGGCGGGTCCCTCGCATAGGTTGATCATGAACTACAGAAGTGTTTGCGAATGCAGGACGTCACGCCTAAGATTAGGACGCATACCGTATCCTTACTCCTCAGCGGCACGGCCGTACCAGGACACGCATTTCAAACCCCATGTCCACCAGCACACGCTCCGAACCTCACATCGTGCAAATTACGTGCCGCGACACATGCCGCGACACATTCGCTCACCCGCTCTAGCTCAGCATGTTTGCTGCCCCATCGACCACTTCAGATCCCACGCTTGCTGATCCTTCCGGTCCAACTGCCATCCACAAACACAGCAGCGGCTCGGTGCAATGTGCGTTCCATTCCCCTTCCCATCCACCGCTCCAGTCTCGTCCGCTGCGGTGAGAGATATATGAAAGGCTCTCTCGGCAGCAGGAGCCGCGGTTGACTTTGTGCGTGTCCGCCGAGCCTGCCGCCTCCACCCGGGTGCGTGGCGACGGCAGCTCTGAGTGGACAACAATAATTGTCTCTATCTACGCCATCTCCGCGTTACCAGACCATACCGCAGCATGGCGTGCCACACCGTTGGCGCCCTTCATAGCCCACCTGTCCAGCCCCAGCCCCAGCCGCAGCTCCAGCCGTAAAGCGCCTGCATCACGGACCCGACCTGCGTGCCATGATGCCTGCGCGGCCAGGCCTCCAGCACCAACGCCGCCGGTGGCGCGGCGGCGGCGGCCACCGCCGCGCCCCTTGCGCAACGCCCTGGCGCCAAGCCCCCCGCCCTGTCTACTGGCCCTACCGTAGCTGCAACACCAGCAACACCGCACTAGTGCCACTTGCCGGGCCATTGCCGCGATGCAGCAGTCGTGACAGCACCCCGCGCCGATTCGTGACCGTGTTGCACGCCCGCTGCGGCGCCTGCTATTCTGCTGCTCGCCTGTGTCCTGCTACCCCACCCTGTGCATGCCCAATCCTCCATCCGTGGCTGCTCCTGTGCGTCAATGCAGAGATGGTGGCGCTGTTGCGCCTGACGTTGAGCAGTCCTGCAGGATGAACCTCGGATATTGTGGCGCAGAAACCGAGAGCGGGTGGGGTAGAGATACCCCGGTTGTTGGGATCAAGAGCATGCCAGTCAGCCCTCCTGTGTGCAGCCCTCGTGCACACCGTACCATCCTGGATACTCGATACCAGTGTAGCAGCGGAGGCAATAGGTTTCCGCGGATGGCAGGGACCCTGTTGCACCGTACCAATGCTTGGCCACTGTCCTTGATGACACACGCAGCAGCAGCCTCGAGGGCGAGCTACAGCAGCCCTCGCAGGCCGTGGGAGCTTGTAAGGAAGCCGTCGGTATGCCAATTCGCGGCTGGCAACAGTTGTAGCCCAAAGCCACCGGATCTCCCGCAGCACCAGTTCCTTGCGTGCCGAACCCATAGCGGCTCAATAGCACCTCTGGATAGGTCCAAACGCCGCAACTTATATTTCGCGTCCCCTGCCATTTCCCCACCACCCGCCGAGGCAAAATGCGCAAATTACGGGATGATCCAGAGGCGGTTATTAGGCTGAGATGGGAGGCGGGAAACTTGCGCGGCCGAAGGCCGCGCTAATTCGGGCGCAAGGAGAAGCGGCTTCTGTATATTAATGGACACATAGAAATGTGAACGGCGTGGTCACGAATTCGTGGACGCAAATTTGTGCGGAGCGGGCCGGCGTTAACATGTTGCGAAATCGGTCCCAATTGACAATCTAATAATGGTCGGCGCCGGGCCATCCGTCCGGTTTCCAGGGTCTTCTCACTTCGCGCCCACGCCGCGCCCCGCCTCCCCACCTCCCCGCCCCAAAATCCCCCCGCCAGTCCCGCGGCCATTGAAGACATACGTGTGCCTCCATCAGCACCAAAACTAGATCACACGCACCGCAAATTACACACAAGTTGCCTATGCCTACCTTGACACACCTAATTATCCGCTTGCCCTGGTCACCGCCCGCACGGTCATACCCAGCGACATCACTCCGTCTTAGCCTTCTTGCGCCGGCGACATGCACAGTCCTTTGCAAGGACCACGATGTCGCTGTCCTCACAGCACTTGTGGCAGTGCTCTGCAATGAAGACTTTGCAGACTGTCGGCTGTCGCAGAAAATTGCAGACTGTGCGCGTCGCCAAAGTCAATCTTCTCGCATATAGGCGCGGCAGACTCGGGTCGCACTAAGCACAGGAAAATGTCAAGCAACAGCTCGTTCCGCGACTTGTAGTCTTTTACTTGTTCAAGATAGATTGTTCTACCATACAGACTAAACTGAAGGAATTTGCCGTTGAAGGTGAGGCTATGCTTCTGCTTGAAGTTGCAGGCTGAGCCGACGACGAAGTCTTCAGGCTTCGGCATTTCCGTTGAACATGTTTGAAAGATATAACGGTAGGTAAACAAATTGTGTAGAACGGCCAAGTAAGGAAGTCGCGCGCTAATTCCCGAATTCGCGCTGAGCATGAGCATGTTACATGGCTTGAAGTCCATGTGGCCCCACTAACTCCTTTGAGTCCGGAGGCGCGATGATAACTAAACAAAGGGGAATCAGCTAGCGGTTGCGCAATTCACTAGACCGAAGCGTTGTCACCGCGTGCAAGTAAGCAGCTAGCTTTTGAACGTCCGTGCCAAGCATAGCTCTTTTCATATCACTACCTGTAATACCCACTGCTTCCCTCAAGCTCGCGTACTTCGTGCATTCCAGCAAGACGTGCTTTTCGTCTTCCACGCCTCCATTCCCGCACAGCCTACACACCCGTTGCGCCCTAGCCCGGTACTGTCCCCCCGCCTGGGGGCGGTTCACTTCCAGGTCCCAGCAGCCCAAACGAAAGCGCATTAGGGCTATCAAATGCTTATGCGCCACGTACTGCCTCATATGGGCTAGTCTGCCTTGCTCAATCGATGCATCTTTTAGTGGCACTCCCATCCACTGCAGATACCTGCACATTTTCACCCCTGGCGCGCCGCCCACAGAGCGCCGCCCCCCACTTTCAGCAAACGATCGCGGGTCAGTGTGAAGACTAGTAGCCTCCCATTCGTGCATAAGTTTGCTGGAAAGCTCAGCTAGGAGCGTCCCAACCGGCAGCTCAGTTCGAAGCAACCATGCACCCAACGCAGCCTGGCCTTGCGGTCCTTTTTCGGACCAGTCGTAACCTAGCTTCCTGCATACCTTATACAGCTTGCTTACCCAGCACATCCCCTGGAAAGCACTTGCTACTGCCGTGTCCACAGCATCCTCCAAGAACGTGTGCGCGAGTGACTTTTCTTGCTTGACTATGCGGTTCCAAAAACCAAAGACCAGACGCGCCCAATGCAGATGCATTGGGTACGCCACGAATTCAGCATAAAGCAGCCTGTGTGTTGGCTTACGCACCCCAGCCGCTCTCGCAAGGAAAGACGTCTGCAGCGCAACCATTGGGTCAACCAAGGCCTTGTCTAGCGCAGCTATCAAACCGAGAGCAGCTCTTTTACCCGCGGCAATCAGATTGCATTGGTTACAAGAAGGACCTGCTGACGCAGCTCATGAGCTTAACTGCTCTGACTCCTCGGGCGCGCCACCTGCAACGCCAACGACCTACTCTGTGCCTTGGGCTAGTAGGCTTGCTCCCATGGGACGCTCCACTTCAATTGGTTGCGATTGGTTGCTCCCTAATCAGTCACCCGATCGATCCGAACTACTCGATTTATAAGAGTCCGCAGCCAGCCTTCCGGACTGAATCCGGCCAAATCAACTAAGTCCTAAATTCGTCCAGCCGTCTGCATATCCGTAGTCAATTCATTCTGATCGAAATCGGAGGGATGTGAGGGAGTCGAACCCACGACCTCGAGAGAATTCGTCCCTTGACGCTATCCATCGAGGCTGAACCGTCCACCCCAATCAGCTCCTGGTAGCAGGAATCGAACGTCGTGGCTGGCCCGTAGTAAAGGCCTAGGTACCGCGCGCGCCCCTTCACAGGGATTCGCACGCCTCCGTACCTAAGGGCAGTAGCTCGCACCGCAGACAGTTGCCTCTCTACTGAGGTGCCAGCAAAAACCATGATCTCACACTTGCCTATATTCACACGCATCCCGAAGGCCTCACAGAACTCATGCAACCTGTTTAGCAGGAACTGCATGCGATGGATGGATAGCGCACAGAACGTCAGATCGTCAGCGTACAGCAGGCAGGCCACAAGCTTGCCGCCAATCTCAGGTGCCTCATTACTCCACGTGCGACTGGGTAGTTCGTGCCTATCCCATGCATCTATGTAATCGGCCAGGGCTTCAATGAAGATCCCAAACAGGTCCGTGCTTTTAGGGCATCCTTGCTTAACCCCCTGCAGTGATGCAAACAGGCTGCTTAACTTGCCGTTCACTTTCACCCTTATAGAGACCTTCTGATAGCATCTCTCTAGCACCGTCAACATGTGCCCGCTCACCCCTCGCTCAGCCAGTCGTTGCCAAAGCACCCATCTAGGCACTTTGTCGAACGCCTTCTCAAAATCAATCTGACAAACAAACAGCGGTTTTGCCCCGATAGCACTGTGCTTATGCGTAATGTGCCGCAGCGCAAACAGATGGTGGGCTGTGCTGTACCCAGCCCTGAAAGCCGCCTGACAGCGATGCCTTCCCTCCGTAACGTCGCCAAACTGTGCGAGCCGTGCCTGGTTGAGGGCGGCGTAGCACTTAGCCAGCGTGCCTCCCACTGCTATGCCTCGGTAGTTCGTACGATCCCCAGCTTCTCCCTTCTTCTTGTACACCGGCGTGAGGTGTGATTCCTCAAACTGCGCAGGGTAATCACCTAGCATCCTAATGCGCTCCATCAAAGCCGTAAGGGCTGGTATAATGGCGTTGACCGTGGTGGGGTTTTCCCCCTCCGTGCGGTAGGTGCATTTCTTGTAGCATTCACTGGGTGCCTCTTCTGGCCCACACGACTTATTGTTGCCCATTTTGCCAACCGCATAGTGCACCTCGTCTTGCGTGAAGCTTGCGTTAAGCACCTCGTCAGCCTGCCGTGTACGTTCTGCGACGGCAGCACAGCCTAGAAGCGTCTGCGTTGATCCCTGCCTGCCAATACCGTTTACGTAGCTCAAGATTTCTACTACCCTGGCCTCCGCGTCGCTGGTGCGCTCGTGCAAGCCTGCATTATAAAGGCCATCGAAATAAGTACTCCACTCTTCAACATCCTCAAGCGGACACTCGCCTGCCTGCCCACCCTTCAACAGCTGCCAGAGCTTGCGGGGGTTTGTGCGGCATGCCTCGGCATGTCCGCGCAGCGCCTGATGCTCGTAACTAGCCTTGGCCTCGCGCTTTACTCTGTTGTAAACACGCCTCGCCTCCCTTAGGGCAGCGTATTCTGGCCCGTCCCTACTTTTGCCCTTGGCAGTCGCTGTCAACTCCAACACGCCACGCCTATGCTCCCCGCATGCCGCGCTCCACCATGGGGCGTCTTGCCCGCCTCCACATGGCGGCCGGCTTTGCCCGGAATTTCTCCAAGCCTTCATCATGCATCTACGTAGTAGCTGCGCTAGCCGCTCAACCCCTTGCGTGGTGCTGATGCCACTCGTGTGATCGGCAAGCTCATTTTCCAATCCTGCTAGTTCATTACGGACATGCGTTCCTTCCGCAAACAGATCAGCATAGCAGTCAGTCATGCGCTTATTGAATTCGATTCTCCTTCTCTCAGATTGAGGGCCTCCCCTTCGCCCGTCTCTCCCGATGATGTACGGGGATAGTACCAGTGTGACCGGCTTGTGGTCGGTGACTCTAGCACCGCTCATCCTGTGTGGGAGGTCCCACACCTGCATGTGTTGGCATCTGTCCAGCAGACCCGAGGAACATACGTATAAGTCTATAGTGCTACCCCCACCGTTCTCTGTCGGGAAAGTCACCTTACCCGTCAGATCTCCTCTGACTCTGCCATTGAGAACGCCCACCCCCTCATCGCGGCACAGGGCTGCCAAAGCTGCTCCAAAATTATTAGTGCTATCATCCTCGCAAGCGCGCGCTTCTGGAAAACACGCAGCAGATCGCACGAAACCCGGCATGTCTAGGTATTCAAGCAGCTCGTCTCCCAGGTTGCTCGAAGCGACGTCACTCAGACCCCTCCAGCTTCTACGGCCTTCAGCGCCGGCTTCCTCCTTTCTACTAGAGAGCCGAGCGTTAAAGTCGCCCGCTAACAAGACCTCCTCGTCACCCATTCGTACAGACGCAAGCTCAGCCTGAATGGCAGCAAAAAGGTCCGTAGCTAATTCCCATAGTCGCGAATTGCCCCATCCCATTTCCCCACCACCCGCGATTGCCATGCACGGGGCCCCGGGTAGAAACGGGACCACAGCTGCCACATAACGTGCTGTGCCTCTTTCGCTGCGCTCCAAACCACAGTATACAGCTGCGCATTCCTGCCCGCCCTACGGGGTGTATTCACAGAAAGAGCTCACCATGCAGCTAACAGAAGCACGGGAGCCGCTTTCCAAACTGGCAACGTGTCGCCCCGCTGGCCACACTCTCCTCCCCCGGCGGCATCCCCTTTCTAAACAATCGTGACAGCCGCCCACCCGCCCCCCACCCGCCCCCGCGCCCCACGCAGGCAGCCAGCCAGCGCACATCATCAACGTCCCTTGCCATGGTTCACAGCCGCCCCCGTGCCCCGTGCTTGCACCCGACCCTGCGCCAGCGCCGCCCTCCCGCCCCCCTAAACCCCCATCAACTGGAGCTACCGCAAGATCGCACAGTCAGTGGTACATTGTGCGTCTGTGCAATGGCGGTGCTCCAAAAACATTCGGGAATGCCCCCACGGCCCCCATCCGCCCCCGCGCCGCACGCCCCGCGCCTGATCCCGCGCCAGCCCCTCCCCCTTCCCCCCAATCTCGCCATGTCGCGCGGTAAGCGGTAATTTGTGCGCCATTGCAATCGCGGTGCTCCAAAACGTCCGGAACTGCCTTCCGCATGGGCAAAATGGAGTCGGAGGGCATCGATCCCCCTACCTCCCGCAGATTGCAGGCGCTCGGCGTCAGATGCTAAGCGGGCGCTCTACCATTTGAGCTACGACCCCAGGGCATGCACTAGCCGAGAATCGAACTCGGGTCTGGTCCGTACAGAAAGATCCGAAATCCAGATCTGACGGTTGGCAAGGACCTATGCTACCACTATACCACTAGTGCTGGGATGCGGGGACAGCGCCCCGTATCCGGTAGAGCTCTCAGCCGGTTTCGACGGCCGGTGCGGGCGGGGGTGGGGGGTGCGGTGTTGGGGAGCGGTGGGGGTGGCCGGGAGGAGGTGGGGGTGGCCGGGAGGAGGTGGGGGAGGCGTGGGGGTGGTGGGCGAGCCCCGGCAGGGCCCGGGACACACGCGGGGACGGCGGAAATGGCGGGAAGCACATACCGGCCCGCTCCATAGCCGCTAGCACGCAGCTTACATGCGTATGGAGCTGTTGCGTGAAGGTGCACGCCTCGCGGGGCCAGGCAGAGGTGCTGGCGAGGCAAGGGTTTCGGAAAAGCCCATGTTGGCGTCAGCACAGCGCAAATGCGCAAGGCACGAAGCCGGGGCAGGATACGATGAATATTGGTTAGATTTGAGTTCGTTAGGAGGAGGTGAAGCGGTGTCGGAGCGAGGTTGGGGACAATGGTTAAGTTGTCCATCGCTAGGAGCGAGGCCGTGCGTGCAGTGTTGGTTCTGGACATTGTGGTATTGCAAGCGTTAAAGTTTCTGCGATAGATGTATGAGCGAAGTTGGGCAAACGGAGCCGGCACGCAGGATGGGCCGGGTGCCATGTCGCTGCGGCGGGGAACCCCGCGTGCGGTAAGGAGAACGATTCCTGCGAGCCCGCGCCTTCGGGAACTGCTATTATGCTATCAGAATTCTTGGGTGCGGGGGTAAGGGGGGGGGGGGGAGGCGTGGTGCGGGGGGTGGAGCATGAGTGGGGGCTGAGTGTGGCGAGTTGGGGTGGGTGGAGGTGTCTGGGCATCGGGATCAGCAGCAAAACAGGTGCAGTTGCAGGTGGAACGGTGTTTGTTAACACCATTCATACTCGGCACAGGAGCAGAAACGCAGAGTAGGTTGGCGGGCGCACGAGGCAGAATTCGGGTCCGGCAGCAACCCCATAGCCATCGCCATGTGCTCCACCGCCACTGTGCTTCCTTGTTCTGATTTCCCCATGTCAGCGGCCACAATCAGGGCAAAGTACAGGTAAACGCCCCGGCCACCAAGGCCTCATCCTCAGGCGCCACCTTCGCATCAGATACAAACAAGCAATGATTTGCACGCAAAGCGGCCAGGTATGGCGCGAGTTGCATCACAGTCTTCGCGTTCATGGTAAGTCCAACAGCAGGAGGGGCGGGCCTCCCACCTGCACCCACCGTAAGCTCCGGGCCACCTGCGTGACGGCCCTCGCCGTCGCCCAGCGGTACACGCACGGGCCTGCCGGACCGCCCGCACCGGCGCCATCCATCTAATGAAATCCCCAGCACCACATCAAACGCCACGGGCGGGGCGATCGCCTGCTAATCCCGATAGTGCATCCTCAACAACTTGGCCGTCCATACCGGTATGATGAACTAGAATCTACGTTGTGGTTACGCCACGTCGTGGTTCACGAGGGCCGTGGCGGCCACGGTGCCGCGGTGCAGCGTGACGCAGCACTCCACGGACTGCTGCTTCATCACGTCCGCGTTGGGATAGGGGGGCAGGGCGTGGAACAGCTCCTGCGCAATGGGCATGGGGATGGCGGCCTGCAAGCGGGTAGGGAGAGGGTGTGCGGGGTGCATGAGGGAATATGCATGTGCCGAACAGGTGCGTTGCTGTTTGGCGGCGTGCTGTAGGTGGTAGCGGTAAGGCGGCGAGGGCACACGAGTGGAGGATGTGAGCGCGCCATTGTTAAATCTGGAAGTGGGTGTGCACTTACGTAGATGCCGTCGAACAGGTCGCCAGCGCGGACGGACAGCACGTCGGCAAACACGTAGGTGTCCACGGTCTCGTCGCCGGCGGCGGCAGCGGGGCAGGTGGCGTCCGCGCACACCCGGTTGGGGTTTCCGGGCCCCACCTTCGTATGGCAAACACAGCATCTGTGGTGGCAGTGGGGGTGTGTGGGGTATGCGCGCGGATCAGGAGGGAGTGGTGGTGGCAAGATGGGATATGTCAGAGGTGAAGGCGAGGCGGTAGGAACAGTGTGCGCCAGAGAAGGCAAGATGAGCAACGCAGAGCACTTACGCAGTGGCGATGTCGCGCGGCAGCACCTCGGCGTGCGCCCACGTGGCATCCTGCTCCTCCTGCGGCAGGTTGAGGCCGGGCGCGGGCATGATGGTGGTCTCCTCGTCCACGTCCAGCGCTAGCAGGAGCGGCGGAATGGCGGGTGAGGTGGGGTGCGCCGCCAGCGCCGCCGCCTCGTGCGTGGCTCGCAGGAGGGGCTCGCGCATGTTGGGGTTCTGGAGGAGGAGGTGGTAGGAGGAGTGGCAGGTGTGAGTGGGGTGAGTGGGAGGAATTGATGCATAAAGCGCGGCACGCGGGCAAGGGTCGTAATGCTTCAGGTTGAGATGCATCAGATTTTGCAGCTAGGATCCTGACATCAACCCAAGCCTACGTGGAGGTATGCGGCGTTGATCAGGGCCAGCATGCGGGCGTGCATGGCGACGCCCGGGTTGCGCAGGTGGTCGAACACCAGGCGGTTGTAGGCGGGGTGGCGGCCCTTGCAGTGATACTGCGGAGGGGGGGAGGGGTGTGTGTGTGTGTGTGTGAGTAGGGTGAGCGGGGTGGGGAGCGGGGTGGGGAGCGGGGGTCGCGAGCGGGGTGCTGAGCGGGGTGTTGAGCGGGGTGGTGAGCGGGGTGGGATAGGTGGCACGGCATGAAAAGGAGCACGGTTGTAGGGTTGAGCGGGTGCACACGCACGAGTATCGTACCTCCAGCATGGTCTTGAAGCCGTCCGTGATATGCCCATGCTCGTCGAAGTTGTACGCCACCGCGGGCATGGTGACCGTGTCCTCGGCCGCGATGTGAGTGTCCACCTCCTGGTCGCTGAGTTGCGCGCGCGCCAGGTCCAGGCACACGAAGAAGTTTCGGGTGAAGATTGAATCGCCGGGGCGCACCATCACGTCGTGGCGGGTGAGGAATATGCGGGGCAGCTGCGGGGGGGGGGGGGGGGCAGGTGGGAAGGGGTGGAGATGGGCAATAGGGAGAGGGTTGAAGAGCAGGTAGGGTCGCATCAAGGAAGTGTGGGGCCGGTGTTGAAGAAGAACGGTGTGCAATGCGAACCCTAGCGCCAACCCGAGCTCCAGCCCCAGGCATAGTTCAACTCGTAGAATAGCTTCAACGTCGGTCCCACCCGAAGGCGTAACCGAGTCACGCACCTGCAGGGGCATGTTCACCGCGCGCGCGATGCGGCTGTTATCCCGCATGGAGTAGGTCGTGTGCACGGCGTTGTTATACTGGTGGGCGGCGCCCGCGCCGCCGCCCAGCAGGGTCAGGGTGAAGGGCGCGCCCACGAATGCCGTCCACGCGTCATCGTCCGGGCCGTTGGCGTGCAGCTGCTGGCGCAGCAGCGGCCGCGCGCGGTCGTGGTAGTCCAGCACCGCGACCAGGTTGCAGCTGTCATCCGGCTGGGGCACGGCAAGCAGGAGCTTGTCGAAGCCCAGGCCGGACAGGCGGAACACCGGCTCGTCGTGGTGCGTGCCGGCACACGTGAATGCCACGACCGCGCCGGCGATGGGGGCGGAGCCGCTGGCGGAGGGCGGCTTGGCCGTCACATGCCGGTCGGTGTCGTCGTCGCTGTTGTTGCCGGTGCGCGGGCGCTTCCGGAACAGGGAGCGCTCCACCTTCATCTGTGGCACAAGAGTGGGGCGGGGCGAGGGTGGGAGGGAGTGCTGAGTCACTGAGGTAGGAGGGTGATGCATGCGTGGTGTGGGGAGTAGTGGCGCCGGAGCTGTAATAACACTGGGGCTGTTGAGGCTGCTGCCAATGGGGTGGTGCCCGGGGCAGGACAGCTATGAGCCCTCCCGCTGGATGGCCTCGGTGCTATCTGCGGTTGAGCATTTACCATTGTGGGAGAGAGCACGGCGGCGGGCGAGTCTGTGTGAGGGAGGAGGGTGGGAGAGGATGGGGGCGTTGGATCGGATACAATGCAAGGTGGTCTGAGTGCGGGGCGCGTGCGGAGAAGGGCGGGGGGCCGCGCGCGGCAGCAACTTACCGGGCGCGGTGGCGGCAACAGGTGCGTAAGAGTTGCGCGCGTACCGGAAACGTCTGTGAGGCGGCACAGGGTGTCACAGGCATCAGGAAAATGACATGGAAGGCAGCAGCGGTGAGGATCGCGGTAGCGGCCGGCGGACCCGCGGAAGCAATTTCCAAAAGCGAGACACCACGGCCGCGCAGAGTATGCCGACGCTGACCGTAGGAAGGGATGTTGTAAAGCAGCAGACGTTGTAGCTGTTGGTTGAAGAAGTGAGTGAACAAGTGCAGCGCGCGCAAAGAAACCGCGACCCCCATTCCGCGAACCCCCATTACGCAAGTGACGCGCGCGAGATCTGCAGGTTTCCGTGCCGAAAGCTGCTGCAGGCTGCTCTGAGTTGGAGATGTGTGATCACGATATAACATCAGCGGCCCATGGCCTGTGAGAGCCGGGCTGTTGGCTGTGCAGGCGAACAGTGGCGGTTGGCACGGTTATGTGCCGGGCGCCGCGGCACCCGCCGCCGCAGTCCCCGCCACGGTGGCTGCTCCCGGCGTGGCACCGACGGCGCCCGCCACCATGGCTGCTGCCGCGCCCGTGGCGCCCCCCGTGCCAGGGGCCGTGGCGCTGGCCAGCAGCTGCACTGCGCGCTGCTTGGCGGCGGTGATTTCCTGCGGCGCCACCTGCGCCTGTTCCTTTGCGCGCTGCGTCAGGCGGTCCAGCTCTGCCGCCAGCGCTGGGTCCCGCTGGCCCAGCGCCAGGTAGTGCTGCATCACCATCAGACGGCCGGCCACGTCTCTGGGCTTCCATAGCGGCGCTAGTAGGTGCACCGCCGCCCAGTCACGGAAGCGGGTGAGGATGACGAACAGCGACGCGCGCGTGAAGCCGCCAGTGGGCGGCAGGTTCAGGTGGGCGATCCAGTCCGCCATGCCGTAGTTGGCGCCCTGGATGGCGAAGTCGGTGATGCCGTAGGCGTCCACCAGCCGGATGCCCTGGCGTGTGATGGAGACGTTGTCACCGTTGTACGGCACCTTGAACGAGTGCGTCTCCGCCGCCACCAGGATGCAGTCGGGCGGTACCAGCACCTCGTCGCCAGCGCTGGGCGGGCACACGGTGCCCAGGGGCGGGCCGCAGGGGCGCACAATGATGCCCTTGGGCATGTAGCACAGCACGTGGATGCCCGGCGTGTCGGGGGGTGGCGGCTCGTACTCGTGCAGCAGCAGCGACACGCCCACGCACGGGTTGTTGGTGCACCGGTGCAGGGGCGGCGAGGCGCTGTCGCCGAAGCAGTACTCCATGCCGCGGAAGAACATGCCGATGGTGGGCAGCTTGGTAGTGTATTCGTAGCTGGTGTTCTCCAGCTGCGCCGCCAGGTCCGGCGGCACGGGCGCGTGCGTGGCGAGGCGGTCCACGCTGCGCCAGATGAAGATGGGCTGGTGCTGCCCCTGCCGTTCTGCCAGGCGTCGGTTGAGGAAGAGCTGCACGTCGTGGCGCAGCACCACCGCGTGGGGGTTCTGCAGCTGCTGGAGGGTGGTTTTGTCCTCGCCGCCACCGCTGCTGGTGGCGGCGGCGGGGGCCGCGCCGGGCTCCTGCTGTGCCTTGAGCGCGCGCTGGTTCAGCTTCTCCACCGCCGCGACGATCTGCTGCGTGGTGCCCTTGCCCAGGCCGTCAAACAGGTGCGCCACCTCGCGCAGCTCCATGCCACTGGCCTGCGCCTCATCACGCCGGTGCTGCTGGTGCAGGTAGTAGACCTGCTTGAAGGCGCGCAGGAAGTCGCGGCCCTTGTTGGCGTGCGCCGCGCGGTCGCCGCTGGAGCGGCCCTTCTTGTTGCGCGCGTCCACGGGCAGCTCGTTGGGCAGGCCCGCCAGCATGGCCAGCGCGTTGGGGCCCACGTGCTGGCGGGGGTCGCCCACCAGCGCGGCGTGGAAGAAGCCGAAGGGCAGCTCTTCGGGCGGTAGCATGACCAGGTACGGGAACTGCATGCTCGCGGCCTTGCGCGCCTGGTGGCACACGTTGGTGAAGTGCTCCAGGCCCAGCACGGCGTATTCGTCCACCAGCAAGAAGCGGACGGAGTGGGTGCGGGAGCGCAGCGCCGCCACGCCCGCCTGAGTGGGCTGCCTGCGGCCCTTCTTCTTGTGCCGCTGGCCCAGCGCGAAGAGCGTGGTGGTGGACAGCGCGTTGGTGCCGGGGGTGGTGACCTGTGGAGGCGGGGGGAGCAGGGCGGCGGGGGAAATGAGGGGTGAGGGAGATGAAGCGACGGTGGGTGAGAGAGACGAAACGACGGTGGATAAGATAGTTCAGGGTAATGCCCACCGTCCCTGTCAGGTGCGCTGGCACAGCGGTGGAATGGGCAAGACGGGCACGTGTCTACTGGTGTGTGTGTGTTGCTGTGAGGCTGCTACATTACTCACGTTCATGGCGGCGCGCCACATGTAGGTGGTGACCATGACCAGGTGGGAGCCGCGGTGCTGGAAGGCGAACCACTCAAAGGCGGTGATTATGTGGCTCTTTCCAGTGCCGGCGTCGCCAGTGATGACGATGCGCAGCGGCTCGCAGCGCTGGCCGCGCAGCTCGCACAGGAACGTGTACGCCAGGTGCAGGAACGGCGTGCGTTGGTCCGGCGTCAGCGTGAACAGGTCGGCGGTCTCCTCGGGCGACGGTAGCTGGTCGCCGGGCAGCAGGATGAAGGGGGGAATGTTCTTGCCGCAGTAGTAGCGGATTTGATCCTCACTGCCGCTGGGCATGAACGTGGTCAGCTTGGCGGACACCGCCTCGCCGCTGCGCACCAGCTGCAGGTGCGGCGACCGGGGGCCGGCAGCGCCGCCCCGCGTGGTCACGCCCGCCGCCGCCAGCGCCTGCTCCTGCTCCGCCTGGGCCGAGCGCTGGGCAGCCGTACAATAGCTGTCCTGGTGCGACTTGAGCGTGGCCAGCTGGTGGTCCGGCACGCCGGCAATGAGCAGCGGCGCGTCCGGCAGCGTGATGTCGCTGAAGCTGGCGGCGGCGGCTGGTGCGGCGCCGGCTGGTGTGGCGGAGGCGGGTGGGGGAGTGGCGAAGGCGTTGGGGGGCAGCGGCGGCAGCAGCGCCATCGCATCGCTGACGTAGGTGCCGTGGCGTTTCCACTGGCACGCCGTGGAAGGTGCGGCGCAGGCGCTGGGCGCCGTCCTCGTCCAGCTGGGTGTCCAGCAGCTGCTGCGGTTCGGCCTCCGCGGCTGCGTCTGTCTCCTCCTGCGCCTCCAGCTGGTCCGCCTCCTGCTCCTGCATCTGCCGTACCAGCTCCTCCTCGTCCATGCCCCCCAGCTCAACCGTGAGCAGCCCCTGCTCGTCGTCCGGCATGTGGATCTCCGGCAGCATCTGCGCCAGCGACTCCTCGCCCTCGCCCGTGTCCAGACTCTTCTGCAGTGCCGCCAGCGCCACGCGCTTGGCCCTCGCCGCGCAGGAGGGAAGAAGCGCGGCTTTGGACGTTGCGCAGGAAGCGGCGCGCGATGCGGACTGCGGGGGTCGCTGCTGCTGGGGTCCGTGATGCGCAAGTACTCCGGCCAGTACTTGAGGTCCACGTCCATGTCCTCGGCCGCGGGCTCGCCGCGCTCGGGGTGCAGGTAGACGTTGCCGTTCTTGTCCGCGGTCCACACGCCGAAGTTGGCCACCGCCCAGGCCGCGAACTCCTCCCGCTCCGGCTCCGAGGCTGTGTCGGGTGGCCGCAGGGGCGGGTCGCTGATGGTCTGGATGATGAAGGGGTTTGCGGTGCTGCGCCCAGCGGTGGGTGTGGTACTGCGGGTGGCAGCGCGCCAGGCGGACGAGGGAGCTGTGCAGGAGGAGGGGCGGTGCGGTGGAGCTGCTGGCTGCTGCGGCCGCCGCATCCGCGGCAGTGTCTTCTGCCGCCGCAACCGCCTTCTCGGACTTGGACATGGGCACCTGCGGCGGGCGAGTTGGAGTTGTGGCGGGTTAGACACGGGCGTGGGAGAAGGAAAGGTACCGAGAGGCGGCGGGCGGCGATGGCGAAGAGGCAATTGTGCGGTGTCGTAATGACTGCGAGGCGACAAGAGGCAGGCGTTGGACGTTCGTACCTTGGCGAACCACATGGTGACCAGCACGGGGGAGAAGGGCAGCAGCGCGTTGCCGCGCCAGGCCGTAGTCGTCCAGGCCCGGGATGATGCCCAGCAGCGGTCGGTGCGCCGCCCGGCTGGCGGCAAAGGCGGCGGCGCGAACTCCTTGTCGCGCGCGGTGGTGGCCTGCGCGGCCGCCTCCTGCTCCTCCGCCAGCGTGCCGGGGTGGCCGGCCGCCCGCGCCAGCTCCTCCTCCGCCAGCGCCACCGCCTCCGGCACCCACGTCCAGGTCCACGTCGTACGCCGCCTCTGTGCCGCCGGGCCGCTGCCGCTTGCGCTGGCGCGCCGGCCGCATGCGCGGGTGTAGCTCGTAGAAGCCCTCACCGTCGCCGTCCGTATCGCTGCTGCTGGCGGCGGTGTCGGCGGCGCTGCGGTCGGGTCCACGTCCATGGGTGTGGGGCTGCCGGGCTCCTCTGCCGTGGGTGTTGCGTAGCCGTAGGCACCTGTGCCGTGGGCGTACGCGACGTCAGCGGCTGGCGTGGCCGCTGCTGCACCTGTGGCAGTGGTGGCTGTGCTGGGGGCTGGCGCCGCGGCGCCGTGGGCCGGCGTCGTGAGGACGAACTGTGGCGTGAAGTCCATGAACCGGTTGTCCTCTGCGACGCTGGTCTGCTCCTGCAGGCGCGAGTGGTATAGCCGCGTGTCGTGCAGCTTGAACCGGTGCGACTCCAAGCGAGAAGCCGCCGTTGGTGGCCACGTGCGCCGCCATGGTGAGCGGCAACGTCTGAGCGCCCTGCGCTGCGTTGGTGGCGCGCGCCAGCAGGTACCGGCCGCGGTCCGCCAGTGCGTCACGCGGGTGGCGGCCGGTTGGGCGCGTGCTGCCGCGTGCGCTCGCGGTCCTCCAGCTCGCGCAGCTGCTTCTCCACCTCCTCCAGGGTGCTGGTGCCCACGACGCTCGCGTTCTCGCCGTCGCTCTTGGTGGCGTAGGCGACGGCGTACTCCGCGATGTCGGCGGCCACCTGAGAGGCGGACGAGCGGAGAGATGCGTGGGTGGGGAGAGGGGGAGGGGTTGTCGGGTTGCCGGGTTGAATGGTGTTGAAAGATGACGAAGGGGAGATGAGGCTGCGAATGCGTGTTCATGTAGGTGGGCAGCGTGATGAGGTGCGGGGGGCAATAGGCTGGGAGGCGTGGAAGGGCGCTGCAATGTATGGAGTATGTGCGGGCGCTCACACGCCGCGGCTCTCACCTCGTCCAGGTGGGCGGCTGGAAGTGCGGGTCGTCGGCGGTGGCGTCGGGGTGCGCCGCCGCCCACAGGATGGCCTCGCGCGCCCAGCGGCTGCCTTCTATAGTGAAGAACACCATGTTGTTGCACGGCTGCGCCAGCACCAGCGGCGTGAGGTGCGGCACGATCATGGGGCCGCAGCGGCGCAGGCGGATGAGGCCGGTGAGGTAGGCGTGGGTGTGGGGGAACACGGGGCGCGGCATGCGCAGGCGGCAGTTGCAGTGCGTCGCCTTGCCGCCGCACTTGGCGCAGGTGAAGGTGTGCTGGTGGTTGAGGCGCTCGCAGATGGCCTCCGCCACGGCGCGCTTCCAGGCGGGGCGGTCGCTCAGCACGGGCTGCGTCTCCATGGCCAGCCTGCGTGGGGGGGTTGGCGTGCACCTCTACGGGCGGCAGGGAGGGGTCCACGGCCACGATGCCCAGTTCCGGGCACACCATGTCCGGGCTGGGCAGCCACTGGCGCTCCACGCTCTCCATCAACGCGAACAGCCGCGCCGCCGCCTGGGGCGACTGCAGCTCGTGGCGCACGCGCTCCACGTCCATGGCCGGTGCGTGATGCAGCAGTGCGCGTGCAGGTCGCCCGACTGCGTGGTCTCCGAGTTGGCGAACCAGGAGCTGACGTGGCCCAACAGGCAGTCCGGGTTCTCCTGGCGGGTGGGCGCCGGGCGGCCAGCCCCAGGAACACCTCGCAGACGGTTGTCGACGAGGGCCTGGAACATATCGGCGCAGGCGCTGGGGTGGGAGGCGATGAGCTGCATGCGTTCGTCTCGCGACGGCTGGTGCTGCGGGTTGGGCGAGCCGTCGGGGTTGGTGCAGCTGCGGTTGGGCTGCCCGTCCTGCTGGAAGGTGTAGGGGCGGCCCATGAGCTCAAACACCAGCTGGCAGTGCTGCGGCGCCAGGCTGAACGTGAGGCTCAGGGTGCAGGGCCCGAAGGTGAGCCAGCTGCCGCCCATCTGTCGGCTGCGAACCGACGCCAGCGAGTACGGCGAGCCGGTGACGTGGCCCGACACGAACTTGAAGGCGTGGTACAGGTCGGTGGCGTCCTGGCCCAGCGCGGCCAGCGTGGCCGTGAGCAGCGCGCCGCGCTTGCCTGACTTGAGCAAGTCGAGCACGCCCAGCAGCGTGTCCTGGCGCATCTTGCCCAGGCGCCGCATGAGGCGGGGGTCCATGCGCAGCTTAATGTCCGACCAGCGGTTGACCTGGTGCCGCTGCAGCACGTTGATCAGGTCCGCCGTCAGCTATGGGCATCTCCGGGTAGTTGGGCGGGCGCCAGCGCCGCAGCAGTAGGCGGACCCACGTTTCGTCCGACATGTTGTGGGGCTTGAAGCCGGTGCCGTTCGGGAAGGCCTCCGGGTGAGACAACTTGCCAGAAGCCCCACGTGTAGTCCGATTGCTGTTGCGTGCCGTGGGGCACCACCAGCTGCTCGCCGCGCGTGATGCGGCCGATGATGTCCAGCACGCTGCCGGTTGCTGGCGGCCTGCTGGCGGTCACCTCCGGGTCCAGCGTGGGGCTGAGCTGGGACAGGAAGTCCATCTCGTGGAAGCCCAGCATGTTGCCGCCGATGAGCGGCTCCTGCTGCTCCGCGGCGTCAGGGGGCGCCCGCGGTGGTTGCAGCCGCTGCTGGTACTGCGGGTGACTCGGCCGGGGGTGTGCTGGTGGCGCTGGGAGCGGGCAGAGGCATTGGTGCTGGGAGCGGCGGCGTGGAGTCTGCGTCCGGCGCTGCCGGCGGCGTGGCCGCCGCCGGCGGCGGGGCTATCGTTGCAGGCGCTTGTGCCGTGCCGGAGCGCAGCACCGGCACTCCGGGAGATGCCAGGCCTGGTAGGCGGCGGCTGCTGCGCGCTGCGCGCGCCGCACTGCGTGTATAAGGATGCAGGGTGGGCACCAGCGGAATGCCTGTTGCTGGCGCTGCTGCGGTGTCTGCGGTGGCGGCGGTGCTGCTGGTGGTGTTGGCGGCGGTGGCGATGAAGGGGCTGGACTGGACTGCGCCCGCCGCGGCAGTGGCGGCGGTAATGGCGGCAGTGGCGGGTTGATCTGCTGCGGGTGCCGTGGTGGCCGCCGCACCTGGTGCAGGCGCCGCGCCGGTGGCGATGGCGCGGCGCTCCTCCGCCACCCGCTTCTGGCGCGCCAGCTCGATGGCGGCCGCCTGGGCGGTGAGCTCCGGCCACTCTTCCAGCAGCTTGGTGTAGTGCGTGCGGCCGTAGCTGGACAGGTGCGTGACCAGGTGGTTGTACGTGTCCTGCCACTCCGCCGCCGCCACGTCCGGGTACACCATGCGGAAGATGATGTTGGCCAGCTCCTTCCACTGCCGTCGTGGCGGGCTGAGCACTTGTTTCACCTTGCGCGTGAGCGTGAAGGTGCGCATGGCGTTGCGGATGGCGGTGGCCACGGCCTCCTGGTTGACACGCGCGGTCAGCTTGCCGGGCGCGTGGTCTACGCGGCGGTGGTGCGCGGCGTTGGGCTCCTGGTCCTCCTGTTTCGGTTGAGCAGGGGTTTGAGCAGCAGCGGCAGAAAGTTAGATGAGAAGACATAGATCACGCCTTCCACAAGTGCCAGGTGCGTGCGGTGGTGCGTGGTGCGTACGTGCGCGTGTGTGTGTGTGTGTGTGCGTGCGTGTGTGCGTGTGTGTGTGTGCGCGCATATGGTCACCTCGCCTACCTCGCGAGGGGCGTGCCGCCGCCAGGAGTAAACGCCTCATCCGCAGTGGCGTCCGCGGGGCTCGTCCTGGGCCCACCTCCTGTACCGTGAGCAGCGGGTAGGTGTGAGAACACGTACGAGGAAGGGTTTATGGGCACAGCCACTAAGGACACGAGCGGATCCATCAGTATGGTCGTAGGTGGTGTGGTTGTTGGTAGATTGGTGCACCCGCCCGCGCCCCACGCCCACGCCCACGCCCACGCCCACGCCCACGCCCGCGCCCACGCCCACGCCCACGCCCACGCCCACGCCCACGCCCACGCCCACGCCCACGCCCACGCCCACGCCCACGCCCACGCCCACGCCCACGCCCACGCCCACGCCCACGCCCACACCCACGCCCACGCCCACGCCCACGCCCACGGCCACGTACCTCTTCTGGGTTGGGTTGAACGGTGGCCGCAAGCAGCGCCTCCACCCGCTTCTCCAACTCCACACCCCGAGCGGCGCGGTCCACGTAGGTGGCGGCGGCCGCGGCGGCCGCGGTGCTGGTGTCTTCTCCGGTGGCGGCGCCTGCAGCGCCCGAGCCGCTGGTGTCGGCCGGGCCGGTGTGGCTGTGGCTGTCGGTGGTGGTGCTGGTGGTGCTGGTGGCGGGCAACGGCCGGCCCTCCGTGAGCGCGACGGCGGCATCTGCGGCCGCCACGGCCGCCGCCGCCTCGGCTGCCGCCCGCTGCTGCCGCGCCTGCTGCCGGTGCTGGTGCTCCTCCGTCACCTCCAGGCACGCCTCGCCCAGGCCCACCGGTGCGTCGTGCGTGGCGGCTCCATACCCAGCTGCGTCTGTAGGAATGGGGAAGCGGTGGCGGCGGGCAGCGGCATGGAGTTACGTGGTGCCCAGGCGTTGGGAGGAATGTGAGTGCGCTTATTCGTCGCTTCGTCTCCCTTCTTCGTCGCTTCGTCTCCCTTCTTCGATCCACCTGAGCCAACTGCCTTTGCCCCCTCGCTCCCCACCCCTCACACCTCTCTTTGCGTGTGCGCACCTGCGTGTACGGCGGCGGCGTGTCGAAGCTCGTGCGGGCGTAGCTCTCCGGGTCGCTGTGCAGCGCCTGCATCACCTTGATGGTGAACTCGCCGGGCGGCACGTTGGTCAGCGAGGCCAGGATCTGCGGCGGGATGCGGGGCTGGGCGCTGAACCGCGCGATCTCCTCCAGCGCGTCGGTGTTGACCTGCACGCCCGCCCAGAGCTCTGGCTCGGTGGACATCAGCACGCTCAGGTGCGCGACGTAGCGCGCGACCTTGCGCCCGTCCACGGTGAGCGGCGGCCAGCCGCGGGCCGCCATGGCCTCCGCCTGCGCGCGGGCCGCCTCCACCGTGGGCGCCACGCCCACCAGGTTGACCCGGATGAGCTCGGGCAGGTCGTCCAGTCGCAGCGGCAGCGCGCGCGCCAGTGCCACCAGGCCGGGGTTGGGGAAGCTGATACAGTGCCCGTGGAGCGCGTGGTGGCTCTGGCTGACGGGCGCCACAGGCTGGGGTTGCTGAGCACCACCACGCTGCGGATCATGCGCATGGGCGCCAGCAGCATCTGCTCCACCATCGTGAACCCTCGTACCAGTCGGGCATGGGGCCGAGGCCGAGCCCGCAGAGCGCGGCCGATGTAGCGAGCAGAGGCAGCGGCACGCGCTTCTCAGGTTCCTGGCAGTTGCTGGTGAGCGCAGAGTAGCAGGCGCTGCAGATGGCCAGCAGCGGGTCGTCCGAGCCGGGCGGCGGCGGATGAATCGCCTGGGGCAGGAGGTGGTAGGTGGAGCCGTAGTGCGTCCAGTGCGTGTTGCCTTCCGCGGCACCTCGGGCTGGCGGCGCGTCCACGCGCAGCTGCTCAAGCTCCGCCGCGAGGCTGCTGTAGGGGAGCGGCGAGCCGGCGAACATCTCCCGGGCTGTGCAGCGGATGGCACACGCAGCACACGCGCTCCGGCAGGCGGCAGTTTTCGCGCAGCTTGTCGCGGAACAGCTGCGCCGCCGCCTCGTCCGCTGCGTCGTCCCACGGCTCCGAGGTGCTGCGGTACTCGCCCGGCTGCAGGTCCAGGGCCATCAGGTCGATGGTGCCCTGGAACACCCGGTCCTGTAGCGTGGCCAGCGCGAGGGGCGGGTGGAAGGAGCGGAAAGTCGCGCTCGTCGTCGCTGCCGCCGCCGCCGCCTGTGCCGCTGCCACTGCCGCCACCCTGGCCGGCGCCACCGCCGCTGGCGCCATGGGGGGCACCTGCGAGGTGTGTATGGCGGAAGAATGGGTTCAGTGCGAGTATAATTGTAAGTCCGCGCCCACGCCCGCGCCCACCCACACTCATGTGTGAGCCCGTGCTTAGTCCATGTTATAGCTCAGCCCGCGCCCCCGCTCGCGCCCCCGCCCGCGCCCTCACCCATGCCCGCATCCCCGCCCCCGCCCCTGCTCACGCTCGTGCGCACGCCCGCGCCTGTGCCGCCCGTGCTCCCGTGCGCGCTTCCGCCCCTGCCCACGCCTCTTCCATGCCTTTGTCCAATGCCATGCCCTCGCCTCCGCCCGCGCCCTCGCCCGCACCCACGCCCAGGCCGCGGCCCTTACCCTCGCCCATGCCCAGGCGCATATGCTGGCCACGCCCACGCGCCAACGCCCACGTCTCCATGCCCACGCCCACGCCCGCGTAGGGCACCTACCGAGTATGGTGTATTCGAGGTGCTGCTGGAAATCGGCGTGGTAGTTGTGCAGCAGGTAGAAGATGCTGTTCTGGTCCAGGGCCGCTGGCAGGCGGTCCGTGACGTATAGCTGGCGGGCCAGCTCCTCCCAGGGCCCCAGAGGTTGGGCTGCTGCTCGAGCACGCTGGACAGCACCGGCAGAAGCAGCTCTACCGGCGACTGCACGTGGAAGCCCTTCTCCTCTAGTGCTGTTGCGAGTCGGCGTGGTGGTGGCAAGGTATTGTACAGCATGTGCGCATCAGCTGCGGGTCTGTATCCACGCGGCTGTAGTGCTTGTGGAGGGCGGCGGCGAGGGAGGCCCGTGGCCCCCAAACACACACGCCCTCTCGCAGCAGCTGCAGCAGATACGTCGCCAGCGGATCTCCAGGCGGTAGCCATGTGTGTGTACATACGTTATGGTGTTAACAACAGCGCCGTCACGGTTCAACTGCGCCTGTCGGTATTACCCGGAGGGCGTGACCTTAGGTCGGGTGGGGCGCCGCGCGCGCGCTGCGGTAGCAGCCGTTGCCTCCTCGCGCTGGTTCTCGCG